>CM062288.1:255292800-255295300 GCA_031216915.1 Pictodentalium vernedei | reverse complement strand
CCCTCGGCAACACCGCCTGGCAATCAGGAGTCCAGCGTCTAAACCACTAGACCATTGCACACCGTCATAAAACGATGGCTGGAATCTAGCTTTTTAGATGAAGTCCTCATGATTACTTGGTTCATCTTCCTTTCGGCAGCAGCATGAAAGTGTGGAACGCGCTGGCTACAGTACGACGAAAGTGCTGTGGATGGCCTCAGACGAAGACTGGCACGGGCTTGTGTGTGTTTTTTCAAATGACACAATCATGTTTTAGAGGAATTTTGAATGTTGGTTTCTGATCCCCCGCCGGGATTCGAACCCTCGGCAACACCGCCTGGCAATCAGGAGTCCAGCGTCTAAACCACTAGACCATTGCACACCGTCATAAAACGATGGCTGGAATCTAGCTTTTTAGATGAAGTCCTCATGATTACTTGGTTCATCTTCCTTTCGGCAGCAGCATGAAAGTGTGGAACGCGCTGGCTACAGTACGACGAAAGTGCTGTGGATGGCCTCAGACGAAGACTGGCACGGGCTTGTGTGTGTTTTTTCAAATGACACAATCATGTTTTAGAGGAATTTTGAATGTTGGTTTCTGATCCCCCGCCGGGATTCGAACCCTCGGCAACACCGCCTGGCAATCAGGAGTCCAGCGTCTAAACCACTAGACCATTGCACACCGTCATAAAACGATGGCTGGAATCTAGCTTTTTAGATGAAGTCCTCATGATTACTTGGTTCATCTTCCTTTCGGCAGCAGCATGAAAGTGTGGAACGCGCTGGCTACAGTACGACGAAAGTGCTGTGGATGGCCTCAGACGAAGACTGGCACGGGCTTGTGTGTGTTTTTTCAAATGACACAATCATGTTTTAGAGGAATTTTGAATGTTGGTTTCTGATCCCCCGCCGGGATTCGAACCCTCGGCAACACCGCCTGGCAATCAGGAGTCCAGCGTCTAAACCACTAGACCATTGCACACCGTCATAAAACGATGGCTGGAATCTAGCTTTTTAGATGAAGTCCTCATGATTACTTGGTTCATCTTCCTTTCGGCAGCAGCATGAAAGTGTGGAACGCGCTGGCTACAGTACGACGAAAGTGCTGTGGATGGCCTCAGACGAAGACTGGCACGGGCTTGTGTGTGTTTTTTCAAATGACACAATCATGTTTTAGAGGAATTTTGAATGTTGGTTTCTGATCCCCCGCCGGGATTCGAACCCTCGGCAACACCGCCTGGCAATCAGGAGTCCAGCGTCTAAACCACTAGACCATTGCACACCGTCATAAAACGATGGCTGGAATCTAGCTTTTTAGATGAAGTCCTCATGATTACTTGGTTCATCTTCCTTTCGGCAGCAGCATGAAAGTGTGGAACGCGCTGGCTACAGTACGACGAAAGTGCTGTGGATGGCCTCAGACGAAGACTGGCACGGGCTTGTGTGTGTTTTTTCAAATGACACAATCATGTTTTAGAGGAATTTTGAATGTTGGTTTCTGATCCCCCGCCGGGATTCGAACCCTCGGCAACACCGCCTGGCAATCAGGAGTCCAGCGTCTAAACCACTAGACCATTGCACACCGTCATAAAACGATGGCTGGAATCTAGCTTTTTAGATGAAGTCCTCATGATTACTTGGTTCATCTTCCTTTCGGCAGCAGCATGAAAGTGTGGAACGCGCTGGCTACAGTACGACGAAAGTGCTGTGGATGGCCTCAGACGAAGACTGGCACGGGCTTGTGTGTGTTTTTTCAAATGACACAATCATGTTTTAGAGGAATTTTGAATGTTGGTTTCTGATCCCCCGCCGGGATTCGAACCCTCGGCAACACCGCCTGGCAATCAGGAGTCCAGCGTCTAAACCACTAGACCATTGCACACCGTCATAAAACGATGGCTGGAATCTAGCTTTTTAGATGAAGTCCTCATGATTACTTGGTTCATCTTCCTTTCGGCAGCAGCATGAAAGTGTGGAACGCGCTGGCTACAGTACGACGAAAGTGCTGTGGATGGCCTCAGACGAAGACTGGCACGGGCTTGTGTGTGTTTTTTCAAATGACACAATCATGTTTTAGAGGAATTTTGAATGTTGGTTTCTGATCCCCCGCCGGGATTCGAACCCTCGGCAACACCGCCTGGCAATCAGGAGTCCAGCGTCTAAACCACTAGACCATTGCACACCGTCATAAAACGTTGGCTGGAATCTAGCTTTTTAGATGAAGTCCTCATGATTACTTGGTTCATCTTCCTTTCGGCAGCAGCATGAAAGTGTGGAACGCGCTGGCTACAGTACGACGAAAGTGCTGTGGATGGCCTCAGACGAAGACTGGCACGGGCTTGTGTGTGTTTTTTCAAATGACACAATCATGTTTTAGAGGAATTTTGAATGTTGGTTTCTGATCCCCCGCCGGGATTCGAACCCTCGGCAACACCGCCTGGCAATCAGGAGTCCAGCGTCTAAACCACTAGACCATTGCACACCGTCATAAAACGATGGCTGGAATCTAGCTTTTTAGATG
>CM062288.1:255140300-255287800 GCA_031216915.1 Pictodentalium vernedei | reverse complement strand
GCAAAAACCGGCCAGCGCTATTCTCAAAAATCGCCAATTAATTTTCAAAATATTTTCATTTTTTGTCTCAAAAACATAGGTTATGACCCCTCGTTGGAACGAGCTCGTCGAGCTCGTTCCAACGAGGGGTCATAACCTATGTTTTTGAGACAAAAAATGAAAAAAAATTGTCATTCAAGAATTTTTTTTGCAAGTGTCGTCTGCTTTTCATGTTAGGTAAAGGGTTAAATGAACAATCCATATTCTTTTGTACTGGCATTGTGTAATACTTTGAAACCTTTTAAAGAAAACAACAATTGAACTGATAATTATGCTACATTACAATGTGCACATGTAGCATTGAGTGGGTGAGAGCAATTGGGCCACTTTCAAAGCAGGTCACGAATGTCAGTTCATTTTTGTATGTTGATGTTTAAAGTATTAATGTTTATTCAAATTCCGTGAAATAGACTATTTAATAATGTGCTTGGATTCGAGAGGTCAGTATGCTGCAAATGGAAGTCGTTAATGTTAACACCTGTGCCACCATTTCGTTCTCATGATGAAACAGTTGTTGCGGTTAACCGAGAATCGTGTGTGGAAACCATGGGTTCAACAGCATGTGATACAGGTGTGTTCAAATTATTTTGACAATGTGTGAATTCAGTTGTATTGGCAATGTGCAGAGTGCACTAAGTGTTTCGCGTTGCTGTGCTGGGAGGAGAGGAAACGTTACTCATAATTAAAGAACATCGTTCACGTGCTTTCTCTCCTGAAACAGAATAATTGTTTATCGATGCAAGGTACCGCCCCATCGAGCGTATATCCCCAAATTAACACTACATCAGTCACCACTGGCATTAGGTATTTCAAAGCCGAGTTTTATTTTTGAATACTTTTGTTAATTAATTATGAGTATTCTTTATTGTTTGCTCACAATGGACGTCTTGCAAACGGCATATATTCTAATACCGGTACAACTCATTTAATTACGTTTAAGTGATGATCGTCGCTTCGTTTCCACAGTTTTCTGATACTTGTAAATCAGGTCAAGATATCAGGACCTTTCAAAGTCAACATAGTGTAGTCCGTTTCCAACTCCCTACTAGGGTGATAAATATTTCGTGTGTTAAACCAACGGGGAAAATTTATCACCCAACTAGGTGAATAAAGCAAAAATTTATCCAAGGCTTCTGTTGTTGGAATAAATTGCTACTTACGGGATAAAACACATTTATCCCATAAATGGCCGTTTATTTGAACAATAAAGGCCTTGGATAATTTTTTTTTTTTTGCATTATTCACCTAGTAGGGTGATAAATTTTCCCCAAAGGTTTAACACTGAAAGAATTTATTCCCCAAGTAGCGACGGACTTGTTGACCTCTGGCATCTACCACATTTCTCTAGCATAATTAATAGTTCGATTATTGATTTCTTTAAATCTTTTTGAAAGTATTAAACGATGCCAGTAGAAAACACCACCCACTGCTCAGAAAATAAAGTATTTTTGCAAGCTTAGCTCAAGTCTGTAGGGGAATTATTTTTCGACAGAAACGTATTACTGCGCCTTGTTTATTTTTGCCAATTTCGCTGGTCAATCGAATTGGACCAATGTGCTTCTCACTCCTCGCTGTGTTTTGTAGCGAATTATAGCACGATTTTGCCGCGACTGCCCTGTAGAAGATTTATGGGATAAACAAAATAAACGTATAGTGTTTTCAAGTAAAAAAAATATTCTACTCGTAGAATTAAGAACGAAAACGACTCGCCAGAGGCTCGTCAGTCTCATTCTTAATCCTACTCGTAGAATATTTTTTTTTACTTGAAAACACTATACGTTTATTCTATTTTTATCCACAAAAGTGATTGATAAATCGTTAACTGTTCAATGCAAACTGAAAGAACAACTACAGAGAGCACAAAGTATGTGTCTAACAAATGTGTCAGGGCAAAGCAAGCCTAAATATAGGGGCAAGGGGCCTCATATTTAAAGATATTGTAAGTTCAAAATATATTCCGCATCAAGGCGAAAAACCTACATGAATTTCACTTCTCTGTAAAGCTGGAAAAAACACACGTGGTGTATATCCAGCTTTAGCGCAGGGACCCAGGGGAGAAACGGTATGTTAGATAATGTCTAATCTCATTTAATTTGGCTGTCATGACAATGACTAGCAGTAACGAATCGGTTTTCTCGATAAGTGAAATCACTGTTAAAGTCACGCGCGAGATGACTTGTATTGATTCTGTCTCGATATACGTCATCTCCCACCGTTTTGACAGGTGGACAGATGAGCGTCGGTCCACCTGACAGTTTAGGGTAAAAAGTATATATATACCTTGAAGAGCAGAGCATTAGACACACACTTGGGGTCACACACGCGTTGGTGAAGTCCAGGACAGGCGGACTCTGTTTCCTGGCATAAGGGTACCTTCGATCACAGGACCCTGAAACGGCTGGAATCGCCAGAGAGGGCATTCCATGATTGATTTAGCTTAAAGTTGATAGGCGGCTACGGGGCCGAATTCGTGAGAAGGAACACCCCAGGTGGAACGATAAAGTTTAGATTGTCGAGTAGCAGGTAGCGGCCTGCAATAGTCAGAAGTGTAGGTTAATTGTATTGTGCGTATTAACCCTTTGAAGCGTCAGACTGATTGCGTTCTGAGTAGTTTGTTTTGCTGTCGAAGCATCGTAATACCGACTGGAGATCGGTGTGAGTGACAATTTCGCCCTAGCACAAAAGGGGCATTTGTGAATCGTGAATTCAACCAGTGAATATTTCAATAGGACTTTCACGGAGGACTTTCAAAGGCACATAAGGTATGAATAGACAATATCTGACCCAAATCAGAAGTACGTGTCCTTATAGATGACGAACATTGCTGGTCGGAACCCTCCGACAGCCAGAGGTACAGTTACGCGCATACGTTGACATTTGAGCCTAAGCGGGTGAAGCTCTTATGGCGAGCTCACAGTAATAACATTTCAGATTTGTGAAGCTCTTATGGCGAGCTCACCGTAGTAACATTTCCAGTGTGTAGACTATAGTGCCAGTACAGGGCTATAGAATGACTATATGATTGTTTAGAATTATTTAACCGTAGTGACCCATTTTCTGTGAAAAGAATTGAATTGTTGATTGTTGAAATATTGAAACGGATTTATTTTTATGTGTAAATAAAAGAATCGTTGTTACTTTAAATCATTCTTTCCATTATACAGCCTGAAGTGATTAGGAATCACACCTAACGGAAATCGAACCTATTTCAGGACAATTTGGCAGAGAAGGAATCACGGCGTCGGTCTAACTCAGCTCTCTGCGCCGAGTTCGCGACACTTGGATTCCGACCCTCCACGTTGGTCTAATTTTCCCGCAACTTCATCAGCGGGACTAAATAACCCCACGTCAGCCCAGGCCTTACGGGGCCTCAGGAGTCCCTGACATTGATTGGCGAGCGCTACCAGGATATTTCTAAAAGGTAAAAAATGGCTATATGGAAATTTTGTTTTATTTTAACGGCGGTTCTGTTTAGGTTTTGACGCGTTCGGTCAGTTGATGCCGTTCAAGGGTTTAATATCGCAATACAGTAGTCCCCAAAAGGATACTTAATAGCCACTATAACTGCGGTAGGTTTCAGAATATTTGGTGCGTTTAATTACGTTAAATTACAGAAGTAAATTAGGATCAATTGCCATATATTTTTTTTTCTTTCTTTCTTTTCCTTCTTCATTCTTTCTGACGAGTGTTGAAGATAGAAAGAAAAAATCAAAATGGATGTTGTTACACCCCTCGCCCAACTGGTATCATTAGGCAAGGAAATGGGCCTTGAGGGAGCTGAACTTCAGAAGTTCGTTAAAGATGAGCAGAAACGTGAGGCCAAGGAGATTGCCTTACGCAATGACGCAAGGGAGAGAGAAGCCCAATTAGAACGAGAGCGTGAGAAAGACGCAAGAGGGGCGAAAGAGAGAGAGATTCAATTAGCAAATGAGGCGAGAGAGAGGGAAGCCCAATTAGCAAGGGAGGCAAGGGAGGCAGAACGGGAGCTCGAACAACAGAGGCACGAGAGAGAATTAGAGCTCCTCAGAGCAAGGGCCGATGTGGAGAATGAAAGTCGGCGCTCAGGGGATGGGAGTGCAGGGGTAGCAATTCATGCTCCACGCCCCCATCTCGCTCATTTCAATGAAAACACAGATGACTTGGACTCGTACTTGGAGAGGTTCGAGCGTTTTGCCTCCAGTCAAATGTGGCCAGAAGACACATGGGCTATGTGCTTGAGCCCTTTGTTGTCAGGTAAAGCCCTCGAGGCTTATACCAGTATGCCTCCTGCACTCCTTAACGACTACAGTGAGCTGAAGAATGCCATCCTTCGGAGATACCAGCTCACTGAAGAAGGATTCCGGACCAAGTTCCGAGAAATTAAGCAGGAGAAGGGAGAAACAGTACCTCAGTATTTTGCCCGGGCTAGGCGGTACTTTGACCGCTGGACTGATCTCGCAGAAGTGAATGAGTCGTATGGAGCCCTGCGAGATCTATTTCTCCGGGAGCAGTTTTTAACTACATGCTCCAAGGAGTTGTGCCTGTTCATCAAGGAAAGGGGTCCGCCCACCTATGATGAGATGGCAACTGTGGCAGAACGCTACATCGAGGCCCACGGTGGGAGTGTAAACGCACCCAAATCGGCTAGGGGTGGGGCAAACGGGTTGGCAATGGCACCCGTCAGGCAACACCACCCCGACCCTCCTGCGTCGCAGACCAGCCGGAAGGGGAGCGCTCCCAAGGACACCACTTGTTTTATCTGCAACAAGCGGGGTCATATTGCCAGGGACTGCTGGCAGAAGCAGGTAAGGACCACTGGGAACATTAGACCACCTCAGCAGGGGGCCGGGAACGCAGCGCCAAGGGGTTGGAAGCAAGGTGACCGCGTAGATCCAGGGCCCAGTAGGCAGACGGCAGCGTTCTGTCAAACTATCGGTCCAGAACACGGTCCCCTCCGGGAATGTATACAAGAGGGAGAATTAAGGCTGGAAGGCGGGAAGGTTGTCCCGATAATAAGTGGCATGTGTGAAAGGCTCACAACTTCGCAGGAGAAGGTTGATATGCCAGTGTACCCAGGGTATGTGGGACAAAGGGAGATTCGTCTGCTCCGGGATTCTGGGTGCTCCTCTGCAGCGGTTAGAAAGCAACTGGTTGACGACAAGCAATTGTTGGGTCGTGACCATTTGTGTATTTTGATAGATGGGACCGTTAGAAGGTTTCCCGTCGCGAGGATAACGGTGGATACCCCATTTTATTGTGGCGAAGTGGAAGCCATGTGCATTGAATCACCTGTGTATGACCTGGTCATAGGTAATATCCCAGGGGTGAGGGCAAACCCTGATGAGTTATGGTCCAGGGATAGGGGGCCAAGTGAAGGCCCAACGAGTAAGGAAGGGAATGTTCCCAGGGGGAACCAATCCGATGGTCCGGGGGATGGCCCCTACACGACGAAATGTCGGAAAGTTTCAGGAGGGACGACTCCTGTCGGATTTGGGAGAAGGGGCCGCAGACGGTCCAGGCTAAACGCCAAACAGCGAGGGAACCCAATGGGATCATTGGGGAAAGACCCTCAAGCAAATTTATGTGGGGGAGTTGAGCGCCCCAAGAAGTCGGTGTCACCCGTGTGGAGAGGGGAGGCCAGACCCACGCAAATGGCTGGGCAAACTTCCCCAGAATTGAGAGGGCACGGGTCAACACAAGTTGAGTATGTTAAAGTGGATGGGACCGCTAAGGTGGGCGCCCAGGGGACCGAGAAAAGGGTCCACAAATCAAAGGAGAAGCATCCTAGGTGGCGGGGACCACGTAGAGAGTGCCGGGGCGCACAGCGCCCAATGTGCGCAAGAAGTCGTCGCAATGGACCGGGGGGTCGACGGCACAAGGGCCAAGGACGGCCAGTGTCGTTCGAACGACGGTAATCGCCGGGACGAATGAGCCTGGGGGATATAGCGCCAAGGGAAGCTCTTGGGAATGCGACAACGACAGGGTATGGGGACCCTGGTGGAATACCCGTAGAAATGACAGGGCGAGAAGTAGGGGTGTGTCATGGGTTACCCAAGGGGATACTGGGAACCGGGCCCCTACCAATGGTCGGTGGTTATAAAGAAGCAATAGTTGGGTGGCTGTGGGCCTGGTGTCTGGGACGGGGGCTCCAGTCGCAAATATTTTTGTGGGTGAGGTGATGAGTTTCGTAAACACGGTGTTAAGGCCCGGAAGAAATTTTCTTATTTTAGTATTATTATTGCTCTGACTGCTGACTAGAGTTGGTTGTGAGTGCGAATGTGAGATACACTGCCCTGTCTGTCGCGTGTGCGTGGACGGGGAGCCTGTGTGTAGAGTTTTGTAAGTATGTGATGCACAAACCCGGTGTTAAGGCCCGGAGAAACCGCGCTTGTTTTTATTGACGAGAGTTTGTTGTGAGTGTGAGGCACACTAACCCCGTCTGTCGCAAAGGCGCGGTCGGGAAATCTGTGTGTTGAATGTGTGAGTGTGTGAGGCACAATTTTAATCCCCTGGTTGAGCTTTGCGAGGGTGAGGCTCAACATAATGCAGGGGTCGTTTGCCCCTTCACAAGTCATAGGGCAATGGGAGGCGAAGTTACACTCCGTTGGAATTAACCCATCTGACGCAAAGGCGCGGACGGTGTTACTCGTCGGAGTGAGTGCCAAGTGAACTGTTTTCGAAATGGGCGAACGTGTATAAAAACGTGTATGTTTAGGTGTAAATATATAGTATTACAGAGAGGGAGAGTGCTGCAAATCTAAGAATAAGGCTACTCTCCATATGTAAACCCGCAAGACGGGAGCATGTGGTAGCGTGTGTGTCGTGGGAATCGGTATGGCCGACGCATGAGCCCGGTCTTGAACCCCACGACCACTAGGGCACAGTTTTGTAGTCTTAAACATGATGGGTAGATTGTAAAAAGGTGTGAGAGGCGAGCGTGCGTGGCTTTGCCCCTTGTGTTTTAAGAGATACACAGGGTGTTTCTCTCGGGAAGGGAGTTGTCAGGGCAAAGCAAGCCTAAATATAGGGGCAAGGGGCCTCATATTTAAAGATATTGTAAGTTCAAAATATATTCCGCATCAAGGCGAAAAACCTACATGAATTTCACTTCTCTGTAAAGCTGGAAAAAACACACGTGGTGTATATCCAGCTTTAGCGCAGGGACCCAGGGGAGAAACGGTATGTTAGATAATGTCTAATCTCATTTAATTTGGCTGTCATGACAATGACTAGCAGTAACGAATCGGTTTTCTCGATAAGTGAAATCACTGTTAAAGTCACGCGCGAGATGACTTGTATTGATTCTGTCTCGATATACGTCATCTCCCACCGTTTTGACAGGTGGACAGATGAGCGTCGGTCCACCTGACAGTTTAGGGTAAAAAGTATATATATACCTTGAAGAGCAGAGCATTAGACACACACTTGGGGTCACACACGCGTTGGTGAAGTCCAGGACAGGCGGACTCTGTTTCCTGGCATAAGGGTACCTTCGATCACAGGACCCTGAAACGGCTGGAATCGCCAGAGAGGGCATTCCATGATTGATTTAGCTTAAAGTTGATAGGCGGCTACGGGGCCGAATTCGTGAGAAGGAACACCCCAGGTGGAACGATAAAGTTTAGATTGTCGAGTAGCAGGTAGCGGCCTGCAATAGTCAGAAGTGTAGGTTAATTGTATTGTGCGTATTAACCCTTTGAAGCGTCAGACTGATTGCGTTCTGAGTAGTTTGTTTTGCTGTCGAAGCATCGTAATACCGACTGGAGATCGGTGTGAGTGACAATTTCGCCCTAGCACAAAAGGGGCATTTGTGAATCGTGAATTCAACCAGTGAATATTTCAATAGGACTTTCACGGAGGACTTTCAAAGGCACATAAGGTATGAATAGACAATATCTGACCCAAATCAGAAGTACGTGTCCTTATAGATGACGAACATTGCTGGTCGGAACCCTCCGACAGCCAGAGGTACAGTTACGCGCAGACGTTGACATTTGAGCCTAAGCGGGTGAAGCTCTTATGGCGAGCTCACAGTAATAACATTTCAGATTTGTGAAGCTCTTATGGCGAGCTCACCGTAGTAACATTTCCAGTGTGTAGACTATAGTGCCAGTACAGGGCTATAGAATGACTATATGATTGTTTAGAATTATTTAACCGTAGTGACCCATTTTCTGTGAAAAGAATTGAATTGTTGATTGTTGAAATATTGAAACGGATTTATTTTTATGTGTAAATAAAAGAATCGTTGTTACTTTAAATCATTCTTTCCATTATACAGCCTGAAGTGATTAGGAATCACACCTAACGGAAATCGAACCTATTTCAGGACAATTTGGCAGAGAAGGAATCACGGCGTCGGTCTAACTCAGCTCTCTGCGCCGAGTTCGCGACACTTGGATTCCGACCCTCCACGTTGGTCTAATTTTCCCGCAACTTCATCAGCGGGACTAAATAACCCCACGTCAGCCCAGGCCTTACGGGGCCTCAGGAGTCCCTGACAAAATGATCTGTGGTAATATCGGCAGATGATAGGTTTCCTTGGGATAACAGACCATTATAGTTTGGATTGAGCTAGGAAATCGGCGATCATAGCCTGTAAAAGATTTAAGGGTAGTCATACCGGTGAAGATATCAGGCAGGAATATGAAGAGCTTATAGCATCTTTTGACATTGCTGAGAAAGTAACAAATGTGATTATTGATAATGCTTCTAACATGGTAATTGCATTTATATCATGATTACCTATTCTACTATATATGAAAAGCCTATGACATAAATTTTAGCTTTTTACACCAACCGTGATGAACACGCCAGCAATGGGATTTCAATAGTAAACATGTACACCTACAATAGAACTCCATCCCCGTTGACCTTTGGTGACGTCGACCTGAATGCAAACTTGTCTAAATTTATCGCATGTCGCCTCGCGAAGAGTGAAATGGAAGTAGCAATTATTTATTACGTTTTTTAAATGGGTGTACCTCATAAGATGGCAAAAATTAACAAACATGCATTGCCTCGTGTTAATAAAGCATGCATAACTCAAAATAGTATGTTATTTTGATATTAAAACGAAAAAGGATCAGTTTTTTTTTATTTTCGTTTCGGCGATAAAATTGACAGCGGAAGTACCGCTCACCGATGCTCGTGTAAACAAAAACAGATTTGCACGTATGTACGTCTGGTGCTCAGTAAAATTGAGAAAAAATAATAACGACTCTTAATAATGTGACAATCAGGGTATAAATAAAATATACTCAAAGTAGCTTGGTGTACCAAATGTTCACCACTCGTGGTGAACATTTGGTACAGCAAGCTATTATGGGTATATTCCATATTTAATTTCTCACTCTCGGGTTATGAGACTGCCGAAATTTCGACCCTTGAATCTGATGAAGACTTCAGTGATGCTGATAGTTCTGATGAAAACATTATCGAAGAAAATTCCATTTGTAACAATAGATTCTTCAATAATTTCCCTAAACTTGGTTCATGTTATGCACATACTTTACAGTTAGTTGTTGAGGATGGTTTGAAACAGGATGGACCCCAGTTAGATAAAGTGGTATCTTAGGCATCCAAAATCGTATCGCATGTCAGAATGTCCTAACATGCAACTGATATACTAGAAGGAGTAGAAGGAGAAAAACGACTACAGGCGGCAAATAAAACACGCTGGAATGCTCACATGACAATGATACAAGCAATAATAAAAACTACTGAAAAAAAATTCAACACATAAGACCCTTTGAAATTAACGAATTATGAGAGAAAAATTTTGAAAGGAATATGTGACATTTTAGAGCCATTTGAACATGCTACACATTTAGTTCAGCAGGAAAATAATGTCAGTGATAGCGGTTTACAACATAAACTGACTAATTTATTAGCCACATACAACAACGACATGATGACAGCGCAAGAATTCAAAACTGAGCAGATATTATCAAAATATTCACAAGATTCTGAATACACGGTAGTAGCAGTTCTCGATCCACAGTTCAAACTGCGCTGGTGCGAAGGAGTTGAAGCATCTCAAATGAAAGAAATCATATCTCACAAACTGAATGCAGTTCCCGTTCCATTGAATCATTGACGCAGGCATGATTTCTGACAAACAACCATTTAAAAGGAGTAAAGTTAATTTTATCAGTTTTATGGAATATGACAGTCAACGTGAAACACCAGAATTTGAACAAGAGAAGTATTTAAAAGAGCCTTGTATTGACATAAACCAATCACATCTAGAGTACTTGAAAATACAAGATATTTACCCACCCCTATCCCATCCATCTATGAAACATTTATGCATTCCAGCTTCATCAGCCACCGTGGAAAGGTTGTTCAGTGTTGCTGGTTAACTTTTTAGGCCAGACATGTGCAGACTAACTGATAAAACTTTTCAAGATATGATGATGATAAAATGTAATCATGAGCTATAATTGTGACCAAAACCTAAAATATCTTGGAAGTAGAGCTGTAGGTTAACCGAAACCGAACCGAGGTTTTTAGTTTTTTTAAAAAACCGAAACCGTCGACATCCCGTAATCTAAGGTTTTTCGTTTTTTATTAAATACTCTCTAGCTGCAGAAATTCACAGAATGTAGCCATCCCAGAGTAGTGAGAGTACTCAGACACTGCCAATGGCAGTGTCTGGGTACTCTCACTAATCTGGGAAGGCTACATTCTGTGAATTTCCGACATTTCAGTTTAGTTGTGTTTGCAGCTTTCCTCAAGTTGCGTGTTGGTGTCAGACCTCGAAAAATGGCCAAGCACAATAAAAGTTCTGTATATTTAGGTAATTATTATATTGGCCTTCCTGATTCTTCATGTATTATAGCTTATTTCGGGCATTCATTGAGTTTCACTCAATTTCACTATCATTCAGTTATGACTCCGGACATAAGAATGAGTTTTATTGAATTTTACTTGGCCTCATGAACAAACCGAACCGAACCGAGGTTTTTCTCCACCTGAAAAACCAAAACCGAAACCGAACAAGAAATTTAAAAACCTACAGCTCTTCTTGGAAGTCTGTTAATAAAACGATACCAATACGAATGCCATTTGAACCAGCTCTTTGAGTTGGCCCAAATGGCATCCATATTTGTATGGTATTATTGACATATTTTAATATGTGATGGGAAGATGTACATTTTGTTTTCAGAATAAATTGATATGAAAATTTGTGTTTCTTATTGTTTGTCATAATTCAAACTTATGTCTGTTGATTGGATTCAGATTACTAAACAGATCCACCCTCAAAACAACTTATTCTTCACCCATAAGCCCTTTGTCCTCTATACACTGATGTTAAAATCTAACAAATCCAAGCTGAAAATTTTTCCCATAATGCAACTAGAAATTTAATCAATGTAACCTTGTTTGACAGAGCTCATGAGATCTGTAAAACAAGATTGAATTGGTTAAATCACTAGTTGCATTATGGGAAAAACTGGCAGCACGAAATTTCGGTATTTTGCTATTAGTGTGAAGAGGGTTTATCCTCTTAATGCCATTATGAATTATCAAACTATCATTCATTTTGAAGAAATAATTAATGTATTCAAGTATTCATATTTGTATTCGTGAATACATTGTAAAGTATTCATATTCGTATTCAAATACATTTGGAATTTGTGTATTCGTATTCATAAAATTTCCAAGCACTCGTATTCGTATTCAATACATTTACCCAGGCTTGGTAATTTCAAGAGAGCGATTTTTAGCTCTCCTTACTGCCCTCCTGAAAGAATTAAGGAGAGCGAAAAATTGCCCTCCTAAATATTTTGGTCTGGGATGATTGAGATTACATGTATTATGCTCACATTAAATTTTTGTTGTAAAGCAAAAATGTAATTTAACGTCGAAGTCACATAACATCACGTAATTTCATTTTGAAAGTGGTTTAGTGGTACAAGGTAATGGCTGCAACCATACCCAAACACAGTTGCAATCATTTGAAGCAAAATGGGTCACAGCAATATTTTTTTTCTGTCAGTTTCAAGTTCAACAACTGACATCACAGTTTGAGGGGTAATTATTCAAGGAATATTGACACTATAATATACTACCATTACTACTATCCTGTCACTTGAAGCACTTGCACCAGGATGTGACTGTAGATTCAAGCAGACCTGTTGTCCAAGAAAGTCATACGCCTACCACTACCACCTTCACCCCCGCCCTTGTGTGTGTGTGTGTGGGGGGGGGGGGGGGTTGAAGGTGGTAGTGGTAGGCGTATGAACCCCCCTTGGGGGGTTGAAAGTGGTAGTGGTAGGCGTATGACTTTCTAGGACAACAGGTCTGGGTACACACACAGGTCTTGTCAAGTGTGTTCGGTTGTTGAGTGAGACATCTAGATGTCTAAGAGATTTCACTTTACCTTAGTAAAGTTAATAAAATCACTGATGTAGTCTGTTGGTTTCAGTTTCAATGAGTTCGTTCAACTGGATACTTAAAATGCTGTGTAAAGCTAATTGCTCTCCTAAGCTGATTGAGGAGAGCGATTTTTTGCCCTCCTGCATCTTTCAGAATGACAGGCCTGCATTTGCCCCAATCCCGGTTTTGAAGGATTTTGAGTGATTTCAATCAAAAGAAAGAAGAAAGTCACCAGATGATCCCATTGACCCTGAATTAGGGGAAAGGTCCATTTGATGATATTTTTTTTTCTGTTTCAAAATGACTATTGAAGGATTTTGAGTGATTTTTTTTTTGCCAAAAAAAAAGAATATTACAACATGACCCTTATGACCTCTTGTCCTCCGGGTTGGGGATGGTCTATTTGAATGAATAGTTTTTGAAGGAGTTCAAGTGATTTTATGCAAAGAAGAGAAAATTTAGCATGTTCCTTATGACCCTTTTACTCAAGTTAGGGCGAGGCTCACTTTGGGTGGTTTTTCTGTTGTTGTTGTTGTTGTTTGCTTTAGAATGAGTTTTGCTGGATTTTCAGTGATTGTTTTTGCAAATAAGAAGAAAATCACCATGTGACACTTATGACCCCTTGGCCCCCTGGTTGGGGGATAATGTTTTCTTGGAAGATGTTTTCCTGCTTCAAAACGAGTTTTGAATATTTCAAGTGATTTTATGCCAAAAAAAAAAAAAAAAGAAAAGAATTTCACCATAACCCTTATGACCCATGACACCAGTTAGGGCGAGGGTCAATTTGGGTGATGTTGTTTTTTTTTTCTTTTTTTTTTTTTTGCTTTAAAATGAGTTTTGAAGGATTTTGAGTGATTTTTGCAAAAAAGAAGAAAATCTCCATACGAACCCCTTGACCCTGGGTTGGGGGAGGGTCTATTTGATTCGTGATTTTGTGCTTTAAAATGAGTTTTGGTGAATTTCAAGGGATTTTATAAAAATAAGAAAAGAAAATCACCATGACCCTTATGACCCAGGGATGCAAAATTTACACGGACGCCTGTTTCATTCGTGTGAGGGTAGACCTAATGCAAAATTGTTTGGCATAACTTTTTTTACGTCCATGCAGGTTTCCTATAAGCAGGTACGGTACGTGAAGAGCAGATTATAAGTAAATCACCCGTCTGTTCGTTTCGAATGGCTGATGATGGAGGCTTCAACTGATGATTCGCAAGAGCAAACTATTCTCCGAACGCATTTTGCCTTTCAGTTGCATAAAACAGACAATCAATATGGATCAATACAAAGGACACGTTAGCAAACGAAGTACCAGCAAAATTTAAGACGGAGCCTGCAAGTCCTTCCACATTTTCGAACGCGCCCATGAAGATTCAATTGAGCCTTCCTCTTTGGAAAATAATCTGTTCCTGTATATACAGGCCTATTTGTTTACACAAGATACGGACCCTTTCCCGGGTGAGAGAGGCTTGTACACGAAACAAGAAGCAGAATATTAACCCTTTACCCAACGAATCGGCCGCATCGCCCGCGTAATATGCAAATTCAGCAGTTGAAAAAATATTATTTTTCAAAAAATTTCAACAAACCATATTATGTGATCCCTCGTTAGAACGAGCTCCTCGAGCTCGTTCCAACGAGGGTCACATGATATGGTTTTGTTGAAGTTCTTTTGAAAAATTTGAAAAAATGATATTTGAAATAATAAATTTGACATCTTCTGTGTAAAGGGTAACAAGTACTGTTATGAACCACTTTCAAAATTGTAAAAAATTCCAGTACAGCCACCCCCTCCCCCCCCCCCCCCGCCCATCCCAATCCCATTCTCCAAATATACCAACACACTGCAAACGTTCTTGCCCCTTACTCAGTATTCTTGTCCTCCCGAGCATGATAATCTGTCACAGGTCAATAAAAAAACGTTTCTCCAACACTGGTAAAAAGTAATGGAGAACAAGACGGGTATTTCTGTTGAATCACAGACTTTTCGTCGAATACAAAAACACTAAGCCCTTTGAAGGAATTGTACAAAATTGTAGCTCCATATCTCTGAACGTGCGTACCGATAATGTCGTGGTTGAAGGGTTAACACAACGTTAAATGAAAAATCCATCCAACCCATGCATCAAATCACTTGAAATCCTTCAAAACTCATTTTAATGCAGAAAAACAATTATGCCGACCCAAAAAATTTATGAGTAAAAGTTCACTCATTTAGTTCATTGTAACCCTAAATTTCCATCGGACTTCAACTGTGAATTTTAAACCGATTTTGGAGTTCAAGCTTTCAAAATTACCTGTAGAAAAAAATATATCGGACAGTATGAATGTTGAGCAAGACAGTGGCAAGTTCAGGAAAGGAAACCGCAGTTGATAAATACATGAAATTTTACAATGCATCACCGTTGGTGTTGACAGGTCATGAATATTATAAGTTACTGGACGTTAACTTGCCAGGTATGGCGTCATGTGGGGCGAAGTGAAATTAATGTTAGGCGAAGCCGTAGGTCGAGCCTAATATTGATCGCGCCGAGTCTCACATGACGCCATACCTGGTAAGTAAATGTCCTGACTCACAAACTGGAGGCTGACTCTCAGTTGGTTTTATTCTAGTTAAACCTGTATTCAAATTAAAGTCGGTTTCTAGAGAAATTAGTGTGAATGTCCCCAAACAATGCAAAGAAAATTTATGACAAACTCACACTTATATACAACTATCCGAGGTCCCTGTGTTGTTCACTATTATTCCACTAGTTCTTTGGGTCCCAGATTTACTGTGTTTGGCGGTTTTACCATGTAGGCAACATCAAACGCAATCAGGACCCGCAACATGTCCCTTTCGCTTCTGGTAAAATTACCTCAGATGACAAATTTCAGCTCGATATCATAAAAAGTAGCCTGACGTTGTATGAAAGGTTAATTAACCCTTTAAATACGCAGTGGATATCAAAATTTATTATTTTAAATATCATTTTTTAAAATTGTTCAAAACCATATCATGTGACCCCTCGTTGGAACCAGCTCGACGAGCTCGTTCCAACGAGGGGTCACATGATATGGTTTTGTTGAAATTGTTTGAAAAATAATATTTTTTCAACTGCTAAATTTGCATATTACGCGGGCGGATGCAGCCGATTCGTTGGGTAAAGGGTTAAATGTAGGGTTAAAATAACAAAGTATTCGGTACCAAAAATTCCCCCGCCAAGTTAGTCCTAATGAAAAATACCCCCCAGTTACCAAATTTCAGCTCCATATCTCTGAACATGTAAGTGTGCATACCACTGTCATTTTGGTTCAAGGGTTAACACAACGTTTAATGCTCACTTTACTGATGCCGGTTGATAATTAATAAATTTTATGACATGGGAATCTCTCAATAATAGAAATTTTATTGTCTGGAGACAAGTCCAAATAACTTTACCCTTAACAGTACTGAGGCACTTGCAGTGAGTTCAAAGGAGCCGACGAAACACAGTTAACTTTCATGTCTACTGTGATTTCAAAGTCTGTTGTTGATTTCTCACGCTGAACAGATCAACTAATAATCGGTTTACACCTTCCCTGGTGGACCTTACGTCGGAATTTTGTTACGTTGTAATGTTTTTTTTTATAGGAAATACTAAATGTTCCGGCGACTCGACGCGGAAATCCCGAGTTGACGTTGGGAATATCAGCGTCGACAACGACTAGTCGCCTAATTGTTTCAACACTAAAATTGACCTTCTCCCTAACTGGGGTAAAAGAGCTATAAAATACATGCTGAAGTTCCCTTTTTGTGCATAAAATCACATGGAATCCTTCAATAGTAATTTTAATGCAGAAAAACGTCATCCAAATAGATCTTTCCCAATCTTAAGTCAAGTGGTCATAAGGAACATGTGATTATTTTTCCCTTTTTTCATAATATCACTTGAAATTCTTCAAAACATCTGTTAAAGCAGAAAAAACCCCCATCAACTAACTTGCCCCTCGCATAACTAGGGTCAAGCGGTCTCAAAGTCATGGTGAATTTTTTTTTTTTTTAAAAATCCTTTGAAATTCATCAAAATTTATTTTAAAGCAGAACGACATGATTCAAATAGACCTTTCTCCTAACCCGGGGCCAAGGGGTTATAAGGGTCAGGTGGCGATTTTCTTTTTTCTTTTTTTGACAAAAAAAACCCTCTCAAAATCCTCCAAAACTCATTCTGAAGCAGAAAAAAACATCACCCAAAATTGACCCTCGCCCAAACTGGTGTCACGAGGTCATAAAAGTGGTGGTAAATTTCTTTCTTTTTTGACAAACAAAATCACTTGAAATATGTCAAAACTCATTTTAAAGCAGGAAACATCATCCAAAAAGCCACTCCTCAACCGGGGGGGGGGGGGGGGTCAAGGAGTCGTAAGGGTAATATGGCGATTTTCTGTTTTTTCAGCAAAAAGTAACTCGAAATCCTTCAAATTAATTTTGAAGCCGAGAAAAAAACACCCAAAGTGCCCATCACCCTAAACGGGGAAAAAGGGTCACAATCGCACGCTAAATTTCATTCGTTGCATAAAATCACTTTGTTTAAACAATATTTATTTCCAACTTTTAGAATATACATGAAACAGTATAATGATGTATTCGACAAAAAGCTGATAGCTTATACAAGGTCGTTTCCACTCGTATTGCAATGACACATAAATAGATACGAGATGCCAGTCATACAGCTGTGACAATCCAAAATTTCGGTTCAAACGTTTAACATATGTACACATTGTTGAGTTCAATAAATTATCAATAAAGAGCTGAATATAAGCATAAGTTGAAAACTGAATTATGTGAATGGAGATCAAAATATAAGAGAAAGAAGAATGGGTAAACAGAGAAACTTATGACCTTGACTTTGCGAGCCCTCCGCATTACCCCAACCGGAAATCGGACCAACAACGGAGTGATTTCTACGGCTAGTACTTTCAAAACATTTTCCAATCTTCCACCTTTTTCTGATTTATGATTGTGCAGAGGGAGGTCGCTGGGCCGAATTTCCCGCTGAGGGAATGCGGCAGGCCCCAATTTCTAAAGTGAGAGACCTTCACAGACAACATTATAAGTGTTGGTTCAGAACTGCCACAATTTGACTGGAATGGTCACAGTAATCTTGAGATGTAGATAGATAGATAGACAAAGTGTTTTGTTTTTAACCCTATATTCAATCCGAATGACGGGAGACTTTCTCAGCATTCTGGAATGACAAAACATGCTTCTTTTGTCCCGTAAGCGTAGCCTCTCTCTCTCTCTCTGTCTCTCTCTGTCTCTCTCTCATAAAATCACTTGAACTCCTTTAAAAAATATCTTAAAGCAGAAATCATCATTCAAATAGACCTCCCCCACACCCCCAACCCGGGGTCATAAGGGTCATGTGTGGTGCTATTTTTTGCACACAGTCACTCAAAATTCTTCAATTGTCATTTTAGAATGGAAAAAAATATAATCAAATGGACCTTTCCCTCAATTTGAGGTCAAGGGGATCATATGGTGACTTTCTTCTTTCTTTTGCATGAAATCACTCAAAATTCTCTTAAACGCCCTTTAAAGCAGAAAACAGCACACCAATAGCCCCCCCCCCCCCCCCCCCCCCCACATATCTTAACCGGATGAAGGAGTCATGAAACTCGCATGGAGTGTTTTTTCCTTTTTCCATAAAACCATTCAAAATCCTTCAAAACTCATTTTAAAGCAGAAAAGAACATCACAAAAAATATGAAAACACTCTTGCCCTAATCCGTCACATGGGTTTGTGAGAGGAGGCGGGGGGGGGGGGGGGGGGGGGGGGGGGTGTTGTGTAAATACCAGTTCTTTGCAATCCTTGCTTAGCACCCAACTTGCAATACCATTTGACTTGACAAGAATTAATTATGGATAGTAAACATGTTTCTCTATTAACTAAAATATTGGAACTTCTCCAAAGCAGTTTAAAGCACATCGTATTCATGTAATTAAGTACAAACTATTTTTCAGAACTTGAACATACTTGTGGTTTCATGTTGTCGCCAACTAATATCTATGCGCCTCAAACTGATCCTAAAGAAGATAGCCTAGCATCTTTGGATGTATGTCATTCTGCTATGATCGCGGAGTATAATTATGTAACATATGTTAACCCATAATTTGTCAGTTATGAGATCAAGGATTTTAAAAATGATCGCACTTGGCGGTCATTTTGGACTCATTGTGGATAAAATTGAAATTTCTTTTGCATTTATGATGATGAAACATTACATTCTTATTATTCAGTTCATTAATGGTGTTCTGCCAATTCGCAATGCCGAGATTGTAGGCCAAAATGTTCGATTTTCATGCCTATTTTGATATTTGTAAAATTTTGGAAAAAATATAATTTAGTAAAGTTTTGGTGCATTTTATAAAACTGGTTCCGCAGAGCATTCTGTAGACTATAACGCCAAACTCGCTTCAGCGTTTCCCGGACACTCTGACAACGATAACATCATGTTAAATATCCCTGCAATTTTCAGGGTACTCTTTCTATATAGAAAAAAGAAACAAATTTACTCTTTGGAATTCAACATTTTGAAGTTAATACTAACCTCCAAGTCCTTTCATGAAATCAAGACCAGGAAAGTCGTCGGAATAATCTGGGAAGGAACTGTCTCCATATTCATCCTTATTAGATTTGTTCTTCATGTCGGTTAAGATCTTCTTCGCCTTTGCACCAAGGCCCTGTTTTAGGTAAAGAAAATGGTTTATATGCTGACTAATGGAAAGCAATACTCGTTTTGGGTTCTACCACACTTTCGTATGAGTTTGTTTTACCAATCATTTAAAACAAAAACCTTCAACTGTTTTGTATGTGTGCCTTTAGTGTGAGTCTCTTCCAAACAAGACTCTTCGTCTTAAAGTACACTTCTGTGTCATTTCAAAAGTGGACAGAAACTTTCGAACGGATCGCGACTAGTTCGTAATTCGGTCGGAAATCTCCGTCCCATTGTCATCTACAACACCGTTGGATCTGAGCGCACAAAAAATAACGGCGAAAGCATTTAATCTAACATGCCATTTTAATTTTTATGCCCTAACTAGTCTTAATTTTGCAATATCGGCGACCTTTCGCACAACGCACGACGACTCATAAGAATCCCGAATGTGGTACTACGTCACCAGAATTTGCGTTCTTCCAATCAGCGGTCGTTTTCGCTTTTCTGGAGTTACGATCACAGGGGCCACTACTATAAATCTTCTACAATTGTATTATCTAGAATTGTATTTTCTAGTTCTGACTTCAAATGGGTTGAAAGGAATCATTAGCATTTTCAAAAATCTGGCAATTTGCCATCTGGCAAATTGCCATATATTTTAAAATGCTAATGATTCCCTTTAGTCAGTTAAATTAGTAGGTGGAATACAATTTTAGAAATTACAATTGTAAAAAAAATTGTAGTATCGGCTCCAGGTTATCATCAAATCTCGTCGATATATCATGTAGCACAAAGTTTGAGAGCGTTTCTCGATCCCAATACAATGGGAGTTCAATCTAAGATTGTATCCTTACAATGCAATACCCTTAAGCTGCTTGTGGGACGATGTTTTAACGGTTGGATTTTCGCACACAGGAATCATAGTCGTTAATTCTGCGAATAAGTTTTTTGATCGTCCGATGAATTAACGACTACTATTAACCATTCGTAAATTTTATCAATCGTCATTCATTATGAGCAAGGTGTCTATTTTAAGTATGAAACCGGCATCTGCTTGTGTAAATATGTCACGACCAGATGGCGAACTATAGAATGTGGAGAGTGTATTATCACTAAATTACCCACCGAATGAAGATTCCATCCAAGCAATAATTGCAGAGTTGTTGCAAAGCATAACAATCCCAAGCAAAGTTCCAACCAATGGACTTCCGGGTTAAACCCAGAGATCCATCGGCTGAAACATTGTGTGTGTTTTTTTTTGTTCATATGTATTGAATTTGATAGTAGTACTTTGGGTGATAACTCCACTCCACTCCACTGGTGATTTAGTTACAATCCACTCTCAACGTACTGTTTGATCGAGTTGGCTCAGTGGTTAGAGCATTCCACTTCAAACTGAAAGGACAACGGTTTAGTCCTGACGATCAGCGGTAACTATGTTGCGTCCTTAGGCAAAGCACTTCATCTCGATTGCCTACATGGGGACACGGTGGCGCTGTGTACCAAGGTGTACTGCACGCCGACGGATGCTCTTGTTGTCTTCAATCAATGCTAACCCTGCTCGTGCGGAGTTAGTACGTTGCAGAGTCTGAACGTTGCTCACGGTTTCTTGGTGGTTCTGTCCGGGCGCGCCTGTTTCCTCCACTCTTAAATCTGTCCGACACGAGCTGACCCTTGCTATCGTCCAATAAATAAATAAATAAATAAATAAATAAATAAATAAATAAATAAATAAATAAATGGTGGAGGAAACTACCGATTTCGAGATAATATCACTGTATCTCTACTTGGAATGTTGTTGCACGAAAGAGGATACAAAACGTTATTCAACAGTTATCTCACAACCGCATTTCGCCAGCTTCAGAGAAGAAACTCTTGACATCCTTGACAATAATGTTCATGAAAAACGACTTTTGATAACGTTACCTCCCTTGAAATTATTGGACCGGTGAGGTCAATTCTTATTAAGATGCAAGTGTATGTTTGAGCGTAATTTGAAATAGCGAGATCAATTTATGTAATTACTATATACCTTTTCAGCCAGACAGCATTTAGATAATTCAGTTCGTAGAAGAATGACAGATATTTATCTTTGATATGAGACGATACATTCTTCCAAATTTGTTTTTGTCGTAACGAAGCTTTCTGTTAACCCTTTACCCATCGAATCGCCCGCAACCGCCCGCGTAATATGCAAATTCAGCAGTGGAAAAAATATTATTTTTCAAAACAATTCAAGAAAACCATATCATGACCATATCATGTGACCCCTCGTTGGAACGAGCTCGTCGAGCTCGTTCCAACGAGGGGTCACATGATATGGTTTTGTTGAAATTTTTTGAAAAATTTAAAAAAATGATATTTAAAATAATAAATTTTGATATCGTCTGTTTTGGGTAAAGGGTTAAAATGATGGTCTGGTCTGATCCAAACCAATGTTAGCGGTTGAGGAAGTTTATTTGACAATGATAAAATGTTTTCGGTATTACTACTGAGTTATTATCTTGTTACGAGAAAATCTAGTTACTACCTTGATAAGGGAGGGAGAGAGAGAGGGAGAGTGAGTGAGAGAGGGAGTGGCAAAATGGGAGAGTGGGGTAAATAGCATTGTTCACAAAAATGAGATTAGTAATGTTCAAAGTTTAGAAACGTTGACGCAACAGCTATAACGATTTTTATTATTGAAAGTAACTAAATAATTGAGGGTGTTTCTAGATTTGCACCACAAAACTGTTTCGCGAACATTGTTTTTAGCAATTTTTATATAACAATAAGGATTTTTCATGAAAAAACTCACCCAAAGTTCATTGGAGATATTTTGTTAAGGATCATTAGTTGAGTAAAGACAACGCAGAAGCGTGACCATTTCGACCTGGTATTTGTTTGAATGGAATTTTGAAGACTTCAAGATATTTGAAAGAAACCAAGAATGACAGGTCCTCCAACTTAGGACGGTAACAATTCGAGACACAATCGGATTTGTGGACATATTCCGGCGAAACAGACTTACACTCTGAAATCAGTTGGGTTAAAAATCAACCGAAACAACTGGGTTGAGTAAATATGAACCCAATTAGGTTCATATTCACTCAACCCATTTGATTTGGGTTGATTGTTAATCCCAGAAGCGGCGGAACCAGTGGGCCACAGGTGACACATCCCCTTTCACGTTTTTTTCCACAGACCTGTTGTGCGGTTACACAATGAGTTAAATGGGCGCAAACAAATGTCAGTATACAAACATTCCTGAATATATTATTTGTAATTTCAAATAATATTTGGCCAACGAATTTCACATTGGGTCGCTTCGGTCCGTTTCTTCTACTTCAGTCATTTTCCAACCCGAAGGCCAACCTTCGGGTTGGAAGATGATTGGAGTAGAAAAAATGGACAAGGCAGTGACCATATCGCGAAATGCTCACCTAAACGAGAGACTATAGTGTGTCATGGTATAATTACCGACGTACGATTGTAACCTTTCTCTCGATATTAGACTTTAAAATGTGTGCCCCTCCACGTTTATCGTGCTTCCGTCACCTCTGTTTAATCCAAATGATTTAAGTGTGTATAATGTGCACTTTTGTTATAGAGGTGTGTCCGTACGTATGCGACGTGAAAACTCTGAGAAGGAAATTGGTTCGAATTCAACACCAAACTTCAAACATTCAATTGAAAATACCTAGCGAGGAAGTGTTATAATTTGTATAACACCCAAGACCTTGAACCATAATTGGGCTTGCAGCCAAAGTCAAGATAATAAAACTAACGATGACGTAAGCATCGCATTTCAAAAGGATGTTTATCAGCATCAAAGTAAACATAATGGATGCCATGACACAAAAAGATACAAAGACGTTATGTAACTAGAGAAACAAAATTTACTGCATCCATTAAATTCAAGTGTGTGTGAAAGGGATTAAAGCATCAGAAATAAACAAAATAGAAAGAGAATTTATGGTAGCTTAATATTGTGGGTGAAATATGTTTAAAGAAATTAGAAATAGGTTTTCGTTAATAGTATTTAAAGATGTTCATACAGGAATCAGATAAATTTTTCCAAGAAAATCAAAAAAGCATATATGTGCGCCGCATTCAAAGGGTTCGATAAAGGGATCAGAAATGGTGTTTATTTGTTCTGCAAGTTATTTGAATGATGTTTAGAGCAGTAATGTGAGTATGGAGAGGTTAAACATTATTTTCACTGAGATAATTTTTTTGGAACCCACACTGATGTCTTGAGAGGGTTAAAAGCATAGAACTGAATAATTTATACTTTATTTTCTTGCAAAGCAAAGGGTTTCTCTTAACTTGGTTGGAGATTTGACATCTCTCTGATTAAAACAGCGAGACAGCATTTAATGTTTTACAGCTAGGTCCACTTCTGTTTACATTTCTCCAGTGTGAATAAATACAAGATAGTATTGCTTGGGGATAATTTACTGTTACAGGAAATTAGAGGCTGTGAAAACCCTGTGGCTGACTGGGTCATACTCAAGGGACCTGAGAATCATAGGGTGCCGAGAACTTGTAACTGTATGTCAGTATCCCCAAACTCACCGAGCAGGACTATTCGTTTTCGGGTTATCGTGCTGACAAGGAAGTGCAAAGAAGACAGACAAAGAAGAAGAAGAAAAGAAACCGTACAAAAACAATAGTCTGTGTGTTTCACACAGACTAAATAGAAAAGAGGAAATACGAAGCAAAAACTTGCCGTTTTCAATTAATCAGCAACAAGGAAAGTGTCTGGTGTTGGGGGAATTGGAGTATGTCATAAAACACACAGAAAATTACTCCCGGTATTTACCTGTGCCATCCTTGTTAAAGGATCTGGTTATGGTAATATAACTGTTTTAAGCTGGAAGAAAAACAAAAAAATCTCATACAGTTTGCAACGAATGAACCTGTATTTTAGGAGTGAGAAAAAGAGCTAGCTGAAACTAAAATGGTAGTTAATCAAGTTTTAGCATTAAAGTTGAGAGATACAACCATCGTCGCCATTATGTTTATGTGCAGGTGTTGTTCCAGAGTTCCGATCCTGTTTGTAAGGTAATGTTAAGCATTACAGAGCTTTTCTGTCCATCTAAACCCGGCTAATATACTAGAGAACACTTGCTTAAGTTGTGATGTTCCAATAAGAGTAAAATCCTCGTTTTCTGATTGGATAAGACCTGCCGTAGTTTCTTTTATGTTTACGGCCCCAGTAGCAAATGCTACCGTCTGACGTCACCACGCGAAATATTTGAAATGACGCCGCCGTTTCGTAATTGTTTCATCAACGGAGTGACTAGCAAGCCGTTTCATTTCTCTGGATTTTTCACACGTGTAGCAGACAGTGTTCCGAATAAAGTGTTGTTTAAATTACAGACAAATTTACGATTTGAACTAAAATGGAATGAGTTTATCTGATTTATTGATTATTTATTCACTCCTGTCGTGGGGTACAAGAGGAGGAGTTTATTTACTAAACTTGTGATCGTTAAGGTTGCCTTGAACAAGGCAACTTTTAACAATCACAAGTTCAGTAAATAAGCCTCTCGTGTTTCACGGTGTAAGTTTTGGACTGTGGACAGGGACGTGTTGGAACATATATGTTGTTGTGATAAATTGATGATAACATGGTCTGAGGTTTGCGACTCGAAGCGTATGTTCAACCTCGACGCTGTACGTCTCGTTTGAACATAAGTCCCGAGCCGCAAAACTCAGACCAGGATACCATGATTGCAATGATCGACTCGTTTATATTTAACCACAGACACAAGATCTTGACTCTAATACATTTTGTAATAAACATAATGGTGATTGATAATCAGACAGGCCTATAATATGTCTGAAAGACGCATTACAAAAATGGAATCAAGTAAATTCATGAGGATGCCAACGATTATCTCATTCGTGGGCATGATCATTTATGTATTTTCACTCTTGGCGAAGCCGTTGTAATCGTTGGAATCCACTCAAGGCACTAGATGCTTTATATCCACTTATATCTGATACCCACAATGTCCTCTTTTGAGGGATGAAGACACCTCCATAACTGGAGACCATGCCGAAACAAAAACCATGCAAAATTCCCTGATATATTTCATGTATCTATGATGTATCTGCACACTAAAAACTGAAGTGTTAAAACTGACACTTTCAAGGTGTTAAACCCATTCTAACTCTTAGGGTTTGATTTTAACACTCGAAGTGCATTGCTTTAAGCACTTAGACATTACAAATAGGGCTGTCACGATTTTTTAATTTAGGAATCGATTAATCGTCGCAAATAATCGACGATTAATCGTACCTAAATGACCCCCCCCCTCCTCTCCCTCTCTTTGAAGTCGATAAAAATGAAGTTCAAGTCAGATGACCTACCTCAAGGAAACAACGAAGACGATCCTTTTTAGGTGCATTCAAAGCTTTGATGTTCTGAACTTTTGAACCGTCAGTGTAATAATCAAGACCGGTCGGCAGTTGCGAACTTCGCAACTGCCGACCGGTCTTGATTATTACACTGACGGTTCAAAAGTTCAGAACATCAAAGCTTTGATGAATGTACCTGGAAGACTATTGCTTCCAACAGCGTCTTGGGGTTTAACATCGATGTTCTTAACTCTTTACCTTTAGAAACAATAGTTTTTTCATCAAATTTTCTTTTAATTATTAAACGTCTAGAACGGGATACAATTTACCGATTATTCGACAACGAAAAATACTAATCGATTTCGCCGTGACCGATCAACAGTCGATTAATAGATTAATCGTGACAGCCCTAATTACAATCGTCAGACATCTGAAACTTGAATGGATGGCACTTCCCATGTGTCTAGCATCGGTGGTTCTTCCAGAATCGTCCATAATTTGATTTGCGCTTGGTGGGTACATAATTAAAAGGACACAACGCAGATGACGCGGATCAGACTCGAGAGTTCGAGCCTGATCCGCGTCATCTGCGTTGTTTCCTTTTAAGTGTCGCGACATTACACTTGCCAAATGGTATTATTGTAACACCTGTCAAGTTCTGTGATAACTACACTTGAACAAAGTGCTAGTTCAGCACTTAGTAAGTGTTAAATACAGCACTTCAAGTGTAGTTTTTAACACTTTAGTTTTTAGCTTGTGTGGCAAACTGTTGGACAGACAAAAATTGCTAAAGTTTGGGTTTTTCAGGCTCTGGGTCATTCTCCACCCCCACGTGTCCTAGAATTATCGGTAGGATTAACTTCACTCTGATTCGAATGGTGTTTGTCACTGGGCCTTCTAGAGCCCATTCGTTTTCGTAAGGGGTTGAGAATGAGCTCTAGTTGCCAGCTGGAATGAATCTGGACCTTGGGTTCACATATGGACTAAAATTTGAACTCTGGCTTTCAGATTTCTTCAAGAAAATGTTACTACTTATCTGTACACTCTAAAATCAGTTGGGTTAAAAATTAACCGAAATCAACTGGGTTGAGTGAATATGAACTCAGATGTGTTCCTATTCACTCATCCCAGTTGATGTGGGTTGATTTTAACCCAACTGATGTTAGAGTGTACTATCACATGCAATATCATTAATTTTTAATAGCGGGGGAGGAATTCGCTAGAATTGTGCACTTGGTGATACCTTCCTGAAATTTGGCATGATGTAAGGGTAGGCATCAGAGATTTCAAAATCGATCGGCTACAAGTTGGCACCATCCTCTAGCCACCACTAGCAGCGAAATCCAAAATGGCCGCCAAGCGGATCGAAAAAAAGCTATTTTCGCCGATCGCACAACTGAAGCTCCAAACCTAACACCATACATGTGCTGTAATTGATGTGAATGATGGAGTGAAGCCCTTGGAACAAGTTGGGGGGAAGATTAATGGATAATGGGATCAGAATTTCCGTCGATGTGTGCGTCTGTGTGTCTGACTGTCAGTATGATCGTCCGTCCGTAGATAAATTAGTGTTGAATGTTTCTCGGGAATGCAATGGTCAAATGAACATGGTATGAGAGATTCCTGTCAACACATGAACAAGGGTACTCGATAGTATGCAGCAGTGGGGATACTTGGACATTTGATAATCCAATTAAAGTGACAGTCTATTCTCAACTTCCGGCATTTTCGATAGATTTATTTTCTAAGAAAATAAAACTATCAAATTTCTAGAGGAGTTCTGGTTCAATCTCAACACCATAGCGACACGTCTGCCAGCAAGGGCAGTGCTGGAATGAACTCGGGATGCATTAGTTCCCGTTGTTAATTATACAATGTTATCTTGCCAGTATAGAACATTGGCAAAATGGGACTAGAAGGGGTGAGTGTATGTTTGCAGTCATTCGAGGTACAGGAATATTTTTTGACTACAAGTAGTATTCTTCATTTTCGGCCAGTTAAGATGTGGTGTGTTCCAAGTCAGGATTAATGTTGCCGACACTTAATGCCCATCCCTCATGGTATGCTACTTTACCAGGGATATAGAGATATAGCCACCACTGGGAGCCAAAACATGACCTTTGATGTCGATGAGTGGTCGAAATGTTTTAGCGAATAACTTATCGAAATATGATCCGGTATGGCAATTTGATACCTTACGTTAGATTTATTAGATCAACTCAGGTATGGATTCATTGAGACATGAGTGCGCTACAAGATGAAGGATTTCCAAGTTGATTTGCTATGGAGTAGGAACTGACTAGTCACATGTGGCCTATGGCCAGAGAAAGACAAGGATACCATAGATGAACACACGGGTGAACGAAGGTATCAACTGTTGTACAGAGGCAAAATAGTTGGGGATATTGTATCATGCTATGCATGAATTAACACCGTCTTGTGCAGTAAATAACAGACTATTTTCCGAAATCTAAAACTGTATTCCTATACCCCGGACAATGTAGCAAGCCACATGGGATGAACATTTGTTAGCAAAATCAACTCAACTAGAAACATGACATGTGTTAACTGGCCGAAAATGGAAAAAAAAATACCAGAATAGGAGATGACTGGTCCTAACATGACAGTATACTACTCAATATTGTTACAACAGCCACCTTCACACTTACACAAAGGTGTGCACCTTAATCCAGCTTTCAAGCATTTGCAATTGCCCTTGCAGGCCTTGGCACAACTACAGTGGAGCATCAGTGCACATGCAGCACTTGCGTCTCCTAGGTGAGTCCAAAATGGGACCAGAATATTGAGACGTGGATTCCACTCCCATCCGTACTGTGATGGGTCTGGCACACATAAGTGTTTCTGCAGAGCACGATGCCAAATGAAAGATGACACAAGAATTACCCTTTTTACATGTTGATACAGAGCTGCTTTGGTGGGCGGGATGTTTTCCATAGACTTAAGGCCATGTGTGAACATATGCCGTCTCGCATCATTGACACGTGTACTGACACAACTGTTACTGTACATCTGTATGGTGAGTTTTTCGATATGCTGCATATGAGGGGAATCCTCTGAAAAGACTTGCGGATTCTCAGTCAATTCTATCATCATTTCAGTTGATGCGGGAAAATTCATCCATGCATTCCATCCTGTCTTCTTCCCAATGCCGAGCATGCTGGATGTTACATCACAACCTGTGAAGGCGTGGAAGAAAGTCAGGGCCTTACAGTAATCAGGTCCAAGTTGTGAAGCTATCTCATGAATTGGCATATCTTTATATGCCTTTCCAATTCCAAACCCAATCCACAGCTCACTGAGTCCAAGGTCACGGAATGTTGCGAAATGGTGCAAAGACAGAATGACGACATCAGAATCAACCGTGCGAAGAAAAGCTATTTTGTGACCTTGTGAGACTGCATGGTTGAGATGAAGCATCATGCGCGTGTCTGCTTCCTCGTGGTTCGATGGAGATATGTCACATAAGCTAACATCCTTATTGCATAGTACATATTCTCCTGATGTCGTTAACAACTGGTACTCGGATGTTGATGTTAATTTCAGCAGTTCAGCAGACAGGAACTTGAAAAATTCGTCTTTATTCTCACTAACTTTCAAGAATGCCTGCCAATTCTTCCCTTTAGGTAAAGGGACGTTCTCGGACACCCGTATCAACCTAACTGCTGTCTCACCGAGGCGTTTTGCTCGCGTCTGATTCTTCAAACTGCCTTCGGGGTAACAGTCATAGATCGCATCAACCCTTGTGGTGTTCGTGTTAATCAGAGATTCGATGTATGGCAATAATTGCAATCGAGCATATTCTCCAAACAGATCCGCTTTCTGTGGTTTGATTACATGGACTACAGCAGGCATATACAAGATGACAACTGAAGCTTGTCTAGCTGCTGAATTCTTCCCTTGTGCAGGAATAGCTGGTAAACAATTGAGAATTTGAGATTTTGTCCCAGTCCGTAGCTTACCTCTATCGGATAATGCTGGCGGATCACGTGCATTCTCGTGCATGAAAAACTCATCCATGTTTGAATCAGGCCGGGCTTGCAGTGAAACGAACATCTGGGTAACTATTGCGGCAGTTGCTTTACTTGACATGAGTTTGTCTCGGCCTTTGTCCAGGTTGGCTGGGGGTGGGTTAAGGAAGGTATATATATTTGCCTTGGGAATAACATCATTCAGGGGTACGGTGCATTCCACAAGCCTTTCCTTCAAGAAAGTGGAATATAAATGCTTGCCCCTTTCGGGTAATGACCGTAAACTCTTACTAACTTCGGGGTCCATATATTCACCAGTATCTAATGTCACCAGCTGACCACTAGTTTCATCATAAGGGTTGATAATGAGTCCCTGATTCACCAGATCGAGGAGAGATTTCAATTGATTCAGAAATTTTTTCTGCTCTGATACCGAACTTTCCGGGTGTTCCGTGTTATCTGATGATGTTGTGTGGAAACTTGCATATTCATACTCATCTATAACACGCAGAACTTCTGACCTTGAAAGCTCAATAACGACTTTCTCTTCAGCCTGGCCATAGAGACCTTTTGGACCACTGTCTTCTTTGAGTAGTTGGATACTATGTTCTTGGCTCTGATCTAAACCCATCATACTGAACTTCCTCTCACTACGCTGGACCACAAAATGGCCTTCCATGAATTTGTTGTGGATTGAAGGATGCCGCCTGGGTAGCTGAGACATGTCTCTCAGAAATACGGGGACCCACCGACAATAATTTGTATGTCCTAGGGCAAAAAAGTAACTGCACAACTCATCGATAGAACACAGTGTACCAGGCCAGTTACCGATTCGTTGGTTCCGAACGAATTGACAGCTTGTCAAGAGAAAGTTCCGAACGATTTCACCCCAATAGCGCGCAGTTGGAGATTGTGAAAGAATCCTCTGTTCCCACATTTCAAATGACTCATGGGGCCCAGTCTGCTGACAGTAAATCTCATAAGCATTCTTTCTGAGGATCTCAAGCCAAGCTAGAGTGAGAAGATATGCCTGTCGCGTCCTCTTGACATGTTTCCCACCAAGTAGGGATGATGCTACACCGGGTGTGAATATCTTTGCGAGGTGAAACATTCGCTCCCAACCAGAACCACCCATAAGCTTACCACCAGCTTCTTGGGTGCACATTTCAAGATGCAGGAATCCAATCATACACACCATTCGATCCTCACCTATCTCCTCTGGGAACAGCCATTGACATTTTTTCTGCCTGGCATACAACGGACAGTCACCTTCAATGACAGGTATCTGGCCGGGGTTTACGAAAGCAGTAGCTTCCCTGACCACATACATAGCATGCTTCTGCATACTGAGTGAGTCCGCTTTCTGCTCACTGAAAACAGGGAATACCCCAATAACTGCACGAGGTTTGACATTGTCTTGATCTTCATGTTTTGAAAAGAAGCCTGAAAAGGTCACAGGGACTTCATCAAGCTGCCAGCTGCCATCAACCTTCCCTTTATTGCTGATCTGTGACACATGAGACAACCAGTCATTCTCTCCCACGTTCAAATCTGCATATTCATTGGGCCGTACATTACATTCATCTGGAGATTCAAGCCTGATGTCCCCACCAAAGTCTTCAACGAAAGGAACAAATGCATAGTCGTCTGGGAGTTCAATTTGTGTGTCTTCTGGAACATCTAAACTCAGTGGTGGGGGATCAGTACCCACATTGTCCCTGCTCAGTTGACCAATGAGTGTGATGGACGTACCATGCATATCAGATCTACCAGATACATCAATGTTATCAGTGGTTCCTATCGAGAAAACATTACGTTTGCAGTTAGCTGGGACTACAACACCTTCGTTCTTGAACCGCAGTGAAACAGCTCTCGCGAAACTCCTGCGAACATCCATTACGCGATCATAAGAGACAGAGAGTCCCATTTGATGAAAATCTCTGATAAGATTTTTCATACGATCATGGGCATGCAACTTCAAACCCACATAAAGAGGCATTGGAGTTTCTCTGTCACGTCTCTGGTGAACATTTTGTGCATGTTCGGAGCGTTTCGCTGAATTGCTGATCAACATCTGTGAAATAGTACAAGCCACTCGAGTCTTGGCATTAACAGTCTCATCATCGCCTAAGTTCTGTATACTACATGTGCCCTCAAGTAGAACTCTAAGAAGAGTCAGGAGTGAGTTGGGTACAGGCTCGCTCAAGCAATAAGATGAAAATGATCCCGTGAAAGGAGCTTGAGATATGAGTATGTGTTTACGCAGAAGAAGACCCACATCAACTATCTTTTTTGCCTCTTCCTCAGACACTATACGAGTTAAAGATTCGGACAACAAGGAGCCAACTCGAAACCTACTTGAAATAAACACATCTCTACCCTGTGTGAAGGCGTCCCAGCCATCGCCCAATTTCTGCAACAAATGTTCTTTGAATCGAGTGGAATGTATTTCTTCACTAAGCCAATCAGAACCGACTTGCTTCAACCTCCGACTGTACAGATTCTTGAGATCGACAAGCTTCATCGCGGAATCGTTGTGTTCAACAAATGTTATGAGCTCTGCCATAACGAGAGGGTCATAGGGCAGGCCTGACGCGGAATGTTCGGCGTTCTTCGACTTTTTAGATTTAGCCGCTCGTGCTTCATTGGCAAGCTTACAATAACAGGTTTTGTGATAGTAAAGATCACTAGCAGCGGAATCAAATGCTGCATTGACCCGAGAAAAAACAACCCAGTTCTCGGCTTCCTTTGCCATAATTTTGAGTTTATTGTTATCAGACATTGATCTGCAAATAGGCTCACTGCTGTCACCTTCGCGTTTGTGACAATAAACACACTGGGGCAGTTTCCTGTCACAGCCAGATTCAAAACTTGTCCGTGTTCTTTTAGGACTCAGCGTGGAGCAGGATGCCACTGCCTCATTTCGCTCTCGCTTGTGTAGCACGCGCTGTACGATGTGAGTCCGAATACTGTCACGGCATGTCTTATGATATATTGCCTTATTCGTCAACAGTGACATCGACATACACTCATCACTCTCTCTCATCAAACAATCAATGGTCAAATTATATGGAAGCTCAACGCCATTATCTAGGAAGCGCGTTATGTCTTCCTCAATAGCTTTATAGGCGTCATGAAAACGAGATTCTCTATACGGACGCATCAATTTCTTGGAACTGTCTTGCTGGCAAAAGCAACAACGTTCCCAGTCAGTACTAGTCCGTACACGAAGAGGATTCTCACTCATTCTGTGAATGATTTTTGTGAACAATCGCGTTCTCGAATTAATTTCGACAGACAAATCAGAATTGCTTGCGGAATTACGCCAAACAAGAGATTGTATGGCAAAGAGACTGCTTCATAAAGAGCGTTGTTTCTCCGGGATCAGCGTCATTCAGGTTTGCCTGAATGACGCTGATCCCGGAGAAACAACGCTCTTTTCAAGTTCCAAGAAATTGATGCGTCCGTATAGAGAATCTCGTTTTATTCTACATCATCTCCCACGTCTGTTTCCAACACGTGCGTGGATCAGAGTTCACTTTCGCGCCCTTACAATCGGATGTATAGTCGGTAGACCGTCGAAAAGGAGGTTCCCTTCAGCCGCTGGCGGCCATTTTGGATTGTGCCGCTACTGGTCGCCACCGGTCGGTGTCAACTTGTAGCCGATCGTTTTTGAGAACCTCATAGCCTACACTAACAGTGTGCCAAATTTCAAGAAGGTATCACCAAGTGCACAATTCACCTGTATGTGACGAATTCCTCCCCCGCTATAACGAATATAACAATATCCCTCCTTGCTATTCACCAAAATCATCCATTAAATTTTATGATTTTTAACATTTATTCCAAAACACAGATTAGATCCCTCGTTACAACAAAAGAGTTCTTATGACGTGTCATAAGCTGTGTTTTGGGAAAAAACTGTTTAGGTATTTAAGAACTTATTCTTACAAATATCGTTTTCTAGTCGTGTTAGATACTATTGGAGGGTTAAAGTTATATATTACCTGATTTCGGTCTAGTCGCCTCAGTCTTGAGTCTTCTCTAGCATACATACTTCTAGAGGTAAATTCTAAACAATCTAAACCTCATAACAGTCACTACAGTAAATACATGGGAAAACTCCCTGAAACAAACTGTATACATAATATTTCCGCGGATGCAATAAAATTCCAAACACCAATTACAGGAATAATCATCAAAATTTTAATCAACCCGGTGATTAATTAAAATTTTGCGGATAATGATTTGTATTTCCTGGTAAACGCATGCATGAACAACACTGCTCATGCGTGGGTTACGGCTAGTCCACGTTAGCTATATTGTAGGACTTAGACAATCTGGGCCATATTGAGAAACTCCCACACAGAAGACGCAGTAGTGGTAGAAATAGTAGTATATGAGTAGTATTAACTGTAATAGAAGGAGGAGGGAATAACAAAGAGGAAGGGAAAGTGCTGAAAGCAACAGTGTCGGGAGGAGCAGCAGCAACAGTACGAGTGGTAGTAGTAGTAGTAGTAGCAGCAGCAGCAACAACATCAGCTGCAGCAGCAGTAGTAATAGTAGTAGTAGTAGTAGTAGTATCAGTAATAGTTTGCGTGCTGTAAATTGCGCCATTCCGCAGCTTTATACCACGGTATCGTGGTAAATATGTGGGCTGTCATAGTTATAATTTATGCTTTGTAATCTACTATGTGGAGAATATCTGGGTTATGTAAATTTGTGCCTTAGGCATTGGATAAAGCTTTCTGAAATACAGACGTAACCCGTGACATGTGTGGGAGAGCATAACACATGACTGATACTGAAGGGCATGCTAACGTTTTCTGTGGTTATGTTCGATTCAACTGAAAAACTTTTTTTTACTCGGATTCTTTTGACATCTTCGTTTCTGTCTTCCCTCGTACCATTTTCCATTTTCAGTTTGTCATGCTGGACATCTAGCTGTTATAAATGGCATGCAGAGCTTTAGACCAGATCACATGTTCTCACGGGTTGTGGGGCCGGTTTTAACCCTATCTTGTCCATTTAAGTTCGTTGATGACTTCCACATTATTACACATCCGAAGTGTTCACGCTGGCCGGTGCCTGGTTAGTCAATTAATTAATTAAATGGACAGAACCTTTGACGATGTCCAAACATGGTTTACTGGGTAGTTTTGTAACGTTCACAGTAAAGTGGGATCGAGTTGAAGATTCTAGTTACCATTTGGACCTCAACCCGAAAAACATATACTCAACGCTTTACTTATATTGCAACCGCCATATACTACCAGCCCAATACACGAAATTGGCCTGAAGTGTTTTTTTTCAACGTTGCTTTCAAATCATAGCTGATGACCCCTCGTGGGGACGAGCTCATCTCCAGGATGGGTCACAAGCTATGTTTGAACCTAAAAATGATTGTGTCCAATTACAAAGAGAAAATAGAATAGTTCGCGTTGTTCAAAAAGTTAGGCGAAGAAGCAAGCAAATGTTCCTATTGAATTACGTTGTCCCTGCATGTTACGTTACGTAACATTCTGACGGCTACAAATCTGATTCATGAAGTACATGAGAGTCATGCCATCTCTCTGTTACGCCTTTGTGGAACAGATACAGAGAGATTATTACCACTATGTGGATGTACAAAATATGTATCCGAGTCGAGCTCCGGGTTCTAAGGGCAGATCACGACGAGTCGAAGAGAAGTCTTGACACTGTTGACAGCAGGATTATATTAGTATTTTAAGATGCGATAACATTTGGCTCAACGGTCGAAACTGAGTACTCTTCGGGAGAAAATAGGAATTGAGGTTAAAACTCTAAAAATTCGAAAAATAATAACAAAACAAATGACCACACAGTATCAAAGCGCTGTTTGATGTCGTACGTCATAAGACGTACAAAAGTATCAAAAGGCTAAAACTCGACATGATGTCTTTTAACATAACTGTCTCCGTCGTTCGTGCATGGGATTACATTTATGTGAGATCCGTCCAATGCCCCATGAACAATTGGCGTACCACTCCATTCCAAAAATCTTGTTGCTACATTCAGCATGTTTCCTGGTCAATGGATAATTTCTGGGGCAATCTCTACAAGAAGCGGAATCATCTTATGAACAACACTTATCACGTCCAACGCCCTGATGATACCGAGTAACATGATAAAATCAATTAGTACCCCAAAAATGTAAAAAAAATAAATCTGCTCCTTTGACGTGAGTGGATTATTTCGACGTGTGCTGGCTGGAAGGTGATATCCAATCCTTCCAACAAGATACTCTACCACACTCTCTGGTACACGATAGCGCTCTCTGAACTCCCTAGATGAAGGTGCATCGAAACGGCGTTCCTGAAAAATCCTCCCCCGTCGAGGCACATGTCGGTCATAAATTGCTGCGTCCATGTCTTCGTCTGAGGAATATGCCATCATCGCATCCGAAACGAAGTCTCGTTTGCAAAATGCTACAAGAGTTGTTTTACAAATCGTCCACTGAGTTCCAATGTGTTCATTGGAACTCAGGGGAAGAAATCCTGCATCAAAAAGTCATGTGTAATTTTACTGTTGGCACAATCACAGGTACTTGGCGCTTGTAAAGTTTTAAAGTATTCTCTAAACGTTTTGCGCTTGTATCTTTTACAAGTGCAGAAAAAAATTGTATTTTTTTTATTCCCCGCACCCTATTTTAGTACCCATTTCCGCGTGCAGTTGTCAATAGGAGCATATTTCGTACATTTACAATTGCCCGGATCTTTATGGTATTGGGCACAGGCGGTACTTAGTGTCATGACGGGTCGGGTGTTTCCTACAACGTAATGATCAAATTTGACAAGTGTGAATGAAATTTAGTAAGAAACGATACACACCCGCGTTCGAACAGTGACGCTCGCAAAAGAGCAAGCCCACGCAAGGTACGCTGTTATCAATTGTTTCGTGGAGCAGATTGGTTATGTCTTGAACTGTTGACAGTATGCGAAATATTATTATACCAGTCGGATAGATTAATCAATGAACGGTCATAACTTGTGACAGAGGACTGAGGAATACGCAGACGATAACTGTTCACAGCGAGTCCGTATAAATTCAAGAAAGATGGAATATTAATCGTTACTCACAGCCAAGATGTTTTTTATCGCAAAAAATCGTAGTCTGAATTCGGCTGAAACAACTTTCACATGCATGCGTTTCAAGCATGCGGTTTCCTCACGCGGGAAACGCATCCGACAAGCAAGGTAAAACGCAATACTGGAAAGCACTTGTTCGTTCACAGAAATGCGTGAATCTCTCTTGAGACAGTTCATTGCAAACATTGCGATGTTTTGCGGCGTTTAACGCATGCTATTTTTTGATCTGACGTCGTGATCGTGTGTTTTTTTTTCGCTCCACAGAAACCAATGAATGAAAATGAATTTGGCTTTACTGTTCGCATCGCGTACACACAAAGAAAAAGGCATGGCATGTGAAAGTGTGCAAACGCACTCTTGAAACTTCAGCATGTGACAGCAGCTTAATTGGTACTTCAGAAAGCTTGTTTTCAATTGAGATCCTTAGAAAGCAGGCAGAATTGTAAATGTGCCCAAAAATGTCGGTTGTAATAAATCAATAATTGTCTTTACAATCAATGACATGTTGGATTTCTTCCCTTGCATTGCTTCACCACTCGTCTGTTTTTTGTAAACAAATGAATACTGATAAGACAATTTAACGAAAACGTGAAGCGATTTGCAAACACTTCGTAGGTTGATATAATACATTCGTTACGGGACGTATAATTTGCGTATACGGTGTCACGTGAGCTTCAGCGAGACCAATATTTTGCTCGGCTGAAGTCTCGCTCATTATTGTTCTCAATTCGCCCCATATGACACTGTTTCCACCAAATAAACGTCCCGTAACTAATCATATTAGTGTAATTAGCCATTACCGGAGGCGAATTTCAATTTTGTTATTTTTTTCAATCGTTGCCTCAAAAATACAACTGATGGCATCTTACTGGAACGGTTCCTTGAGCTCTCTCCAATGAAGCCATGCTTTTGAGGCAATACCTATTTTTTTTTAGTCGTTCAAAAATTTTTATTTGCGAGTCGTCCCCTGAGTTCCAATGTGTTCTATGTGCCAGAAGGCACATAGAACACATTGGAACCCAAGGGACGAAGTGTCGCCGTTTTTTGCATTAGTTCAAGGGTTAAAACAAACGCACTCGGGACATCTACCTCACACTACTTTTAAGATACTTGTAAGTTTCAAACTGCCGAAAACGGGGATGCGATGGCGTTGCGGTAACCGGTTCTCGTCAGAACACCGAAGTTAAGCAACGCCGAGCCCGGTTAATCCTCGGATGGGTGACCGTCTTAGCGATCGATTCGGACTCCCGCGTTGTGTCCTTGGGCAAGGCACTTAACCCCAATTGTCCACATGGGGGCACGATGACGCCGTGCACTAAGGCGTACTGCACGTCGATGGTGCGCATGTCTTCAACCAATCTAACCCTGCCTGTACTGCAGTGCGGAGTTACGATGTTGGGGAGCTGACAGCTGCTCGTCGTTGCTCGGTGGTTCTCTCCGGGTACTCCGGCTTCCTCCACCCGTCGAACTGTCACATTCATGATTAGCCATTCGTGCATAAGTAAGTAAGACCTTAAACACCAATAAATAAATAAATAACTGCCGAAAACCACCCTAGCAGGATACACTGAAAACCATGTGCGAAAGTCATCAAGGCGGTCAGTCGCTGGTTGTACGATCAAGGTACAGGTTTTTTCTTGATCGATTAATCACGTGGATTAACCTTTGTTAACCGGTTAATCACTTGTCCAAACAGGGATCTGAATAATTGCCATACCGTTGATGATTTACAACATGAACCCTTTACCCAACGTAACAAACAAAACCGACTAGGCCTATATACAAAAATCTCCATTCAAATTTATTATGTTTTCAATTTTTGTCTCAAAAACATACTTATGACCCCCTCATTGGAACGAGCTCGTTCCAATGAGGGGTCATAAGCTATGTTTTTGAGACAAAAACTGAAAATTTTTAGTAATTCATGCATTTATTTTGCAAGTATCGTCTGAAACCCGAAATGTGTAAAGGGTTAAGAATGACCATTTCCAGCTACTGATACAGTATGATGACCATGCACGTAAACAAGTATGTCAGCAAGTAACTTGCATTCTTTACTCTGTCTCATATAACTGATGTGAGTCAGTGTGACAATGTTTGCCTGTTTTCGAGCAAGTTTGTTCCTTTGTTAACCCATATAATACAGAAGTTCAAAAGTAACGGTTAATCGATCAATTACTTTTTGGATCTTTCAAGATGTTGATCATTGATTAATCGATTAATCGGTTACCCGTTTCAGCTCTATCACTTCTATGCATGTATGTGGCATAAGCCCGAGTATCAAATCTGGTCTCATAAGAATGTACATGATTATAAGCAAGAGCCAAATGTTGTCTGGCACTCCACTCAAGAGGAAAATGCTTTCTGACTGGAAAAAATGACTGAGAACTCCTTTAACGACGCTCTGGTCCCGGGTTTGGTAGCCACACTCAGTTGGGTTAAAAATCAACCCAAATCAACTGGGTTAAGTGAATATGAATCCAAATGGGTTCATATTCACTCAGCCCAGTTGATTTGGGGTGATTTTTAACACAGCTGATTTCAGCGTGCAATAACGTGTCGTTAAAACCTTGGTTGTCATTAGCTTTAAACGTATGTGACCTTAAACACCAATAAATAAATAATTATTAGCTTTAAACACTACGTGGAGAGTGGACGGTCATAAATCATTTCACTAACGGTTAGTCATATATGTCCACCTACAGTACGTGGAGAGTGTATTATCACTAAATCACCCGCAGAGTGAAGATTCCACCCAAGCAATAATTCCAAATTTGTTGCAAAGCATAACCAGTACAAGCAAAGTTTCAGCCAATGGACCTTCGGGTTCAACCCGGAGGTCCATTGGCTGAAACATTGCTTGTGTTTTTTGTCGATATGTACAAAATGTGAAAGTTATAGCTTGGGTGATAACTCCACTCCGCGGGTGATTTAGTTACAATCCACTCTCCACGTACTGTATATATATAATATACAAGAATTGTCACTCAACTTTAGAATTGTTTTTGTTTCTTCTTTTGCCTCTAAAATATAACCTCTAGAACTAACCCTCCCGAAAAATGAAACTTTGTACCGCGAAAGGGTCCCGACACCTGCAAACCTACCCCCGAAGTGACGTCATGTGTCATGTCGTCTTCTTTACTGAAGCCATATGCCTTGTTCAAGTCCAGACGGTTGAGATGTTTTAATAGTGGCTTTTGTGAATGCTAAATCTTCGACTTCTCCAAAATTATAAAAAAGTACCAATGATGGTGTGGTCAGAATTCTACCCCATGTCTAGCTGTCCATGCTCCATTATACACAATACTTAGTGGCGGATCAAGGGCTCTACATGTGTTGTGGTGGAGGGGTGGGTCAGGCACGAAGCCAGGAATTTTGTATGAAGAGGGGGGGGGGGGGGGAAGTGGCAGAGTGCGCTAAGTGGCGATCAACGATCATCGGTTCGCCGCGGCGAAAAGTCGGAGCCAATTTATAAATGCTCTTCAGAACCTCACCCAGGAGCGATATGCATTACCTGAGGTGTTTGTCGTCTACACATTATCGCGGAAAAGATGTCCCCTGATTTCGGTGCTTGTGGAAAGAATAATAAGATCAACATAGATGGGCCTGGTATATACTGCTTATGTGAACGCCCCCCCCCCCCCCCCACCCCTCCGTTCTGGGGTGTTGATAGCTTGCTCTGGTGGCAGGACGAGATCGTATTTTTATCTTTCACATATGGCAGTGGAAAAATTCGACAGAACCTAAATTTTCTGATAAAACATTTTGTGTTTGTGGAGGAATCACTTCCGTCATCTCAATCTTGACCTCCTGTACCGGTTATTAAAAGGTCGTCAATTCACTTGCAGGTGAGAAAAAAAAAACTTTCACAATAATATCATGTACATGTACATACGTTTAGTTTGTTGAATTGCCACTGAACACAACAAAGTTCACATTTCCGCTTTTAAATTTTAGAAACACATACATGAATTAAATACAATAAATTTACTGAACACTGCTATGTGCACTTGTTTGTACTTGTGTGTTCTAGATAGTTACAAATATACCCACAAATGGCTTTGTACAGAATCGATTGATCAATATCAGAAAGAATGAAACGCGGTAACCAGAAATCACGTGATATCAACAAACCTTCCTGTATTTTGTGTTAATTGTTAGTGCACAGCCGAAGTGTATCGATAAAATATAATAACACTTTGGCCGGCCGATGATTTGTCGCGGGTCTCGGGTGAGAAGGACTTGATTATCCCTGTTCTCCAAAATGACTCCTTATCCTCACGTGGGCCTCTTCTCTCCTCCCAACACCCGAAAACGAGCTGATTGATGACATGCCGTGCCCCATTCTTTCCAATCTTTCCGATAAGCACACGAACCTTCTCCTTCGTGTCACCCACTAACCACATGTCCTTCATTCTCCCATCCCACTTCCCCATCATATTTCCGATGAATCTTATTCTGTTAGACTGGTACTTTGGACTTTCTAATAGAAAGTGTTTCAGGTTCTCAACTGCGCCTAAATTACACAATTGGCACTCCTTTTCACTGTCTTTCCCATTTTTTCCCTAAGATCCAGGGACAGCGACCTCAGCTAGAACAACAGTGACCCCCACCCCCAAAGGTGCCATCTAGGCGCTCTTCAAAACATGGCTTCTCTGTATCACGCAGGCTATCCAAAGATCTCTTTGCTTTGACCCCCTCTCACCAATTCAGGTAACAATCCATCATGACTCTTTCTCTGACGATCTTTTTTACCCTGTTTTGTGGCCACTTCTAAGTCCGAGAACCCCATTGAACAGTTTTCTCTTAATTCCCTCACTTGGTCTATCCACACTGTCTCTATGTTTGAATTCCAAATATTCTGGAACATTAATTTACACCATCTGCTGTTGGGAAGATTTACCAAAATAGTTAAGATAGCAGAGTTTCATTAAGTCTATCCTGGCCCTATTCCTCATCCACATATGCTCGCCCTTTCTTTCTTCTAGTGTCGCGGCATTACTCGAACAAGTTATTTGGCATGCATCGTTCTGCAGAGTTTTCAAGCCATTTAACCCTTTACCCAACGTAGAGAATATCAAAATTTATTATATTAATTATTTTTTTTTATAATTTGAAAAAAAAAGTCAACAAAACCATATCATGTGACCCCTCATTGGAACGAGCTCATCGAGCTCGTTCCAATGAGGTGTCACATGATATGGTTTTGTTGAAATAATTTGAAAAAAATATTTTTTTTCAGTTGCTAAATTTGCAAATTACGCAGGCGGTTGCAGGCGATCCGTTAGGTAAAGGGTTAAAGCCATTTGATTTAGAAGTATCACTTCCGTACCATATGTCATACTTGGTACACCCACATTTTCCAGACTGCTTTCCCCACGAAATACTTACTGAAGCTATTTCTCCCTATCAGTTTCATTTGGTTAAGGATTCACCCTCTCTTCACAGTAAGTTTATTCGGGTGGTTTCGGTAGATGCCTCTTCTCGTAGCGTTTATATTTACCCCTAAAAACTCGTAGTCACATGTCTCTCCTATACTGAGATGTTTGCTGCTACCTTAGGGAATACAGAACGCACCCACTTTCCATGCTTTCATTTAGTTAAAATTTCCATTTGTTCCCATATCTCCCAACAATTGCCAACATCTTCTCCCCCCCACTTTGCTTTCTGACACCAGTACCATCTTATCTACGAAAAATAGAGCTGAGATCTCCATGCCTCCAACTGCTACCCTCTCGTCACTATGCAGTAGTTCAGCTCCCAAATGTACAATGCAAAATGAATTGGCGAAAGGATACGCTCCTGCTTTAGGCCTATCTTCATAGGCACACGTTTTGTTGTTATGTTACCCAGGCTACTTTCACTCTGTACATCTTTGTATGATGCTTTCAGAATTCCAACAAACTCCCATCCGAAGACCAAGGCCCCAAACTTTCGCCACATACCCTCTCTCCACACCCCATCATATGCCTTGTTCAAGTCCAGGCGGTTGAGATGTTTTAATAGTGGCTTTTGTGAATGCTAAATCCTCGATTTCTCCCAAATTATAAAAAAGTACCAATGATGGTGTGGTCAGACTTCTACCCTACGTCTAGCTGTCTATGCTCCATTATACACAATACTTAGTGGCGGATCAAGGGCTCTGCATGTGTTGTGGTGGAGGGGTCAGGCACAAAGCCAGGAATTTTGTAGGGAGAGGGGGAGGTGGTGGTAGAGTGCGCTAAGTGGCGATCGACGATCATCGGTTCGCCGTGGCGAAAAGTCGGAGCCAGTTTATAAATGCTCTTAAGAAACTCACACAGGAGCGATAAGCTTTACCTGAGGTGTTTGTTATCGCGTTATCGCGGAAAAGATGTCCCCTGATCTCGGTGCTTGTGGAAAGAAACTGAGTTACAAAAATAAGGGGAGGGGCGTGCACTTCCCATGGGTCCACCCATGATATTGACTATTACAAAGTGACAAACCTCTCAGTTGGTCGATTATGACAAGTACACCAGATTTTGGAGAGTGGTTTTACGTCAACCAGTCGTCTGCGTAGGAGGGTTAGACGTGTCTTTCCTGACACCCCATTATTTGAACAATCATCAGAAGTTGGAAATTCATTCGAAAAGTTGGAAATTTTCTATTCCCCTTTCACTGATGCCAGAAGCACAAATGGGCTGACGATAGGAGTGGGTAGGGCTCAATATCTACAGTTTTAAATGATTGACGGGATATGCGACGCCGGTATATACTTAACAGAACCATGCCGTTTGCAGGACATTTCTCTTGACAGTAAGTGGAATAAAATATGATTCTGTCGGGAATTCAGTTTCATTTTAGTTGCAAATGCTCCCCAAAGATGCCCCTTTCGACACCCTTGCCCTCCGGATACTTACCTAAGAACAGCGGTGTTGGATCAAAAGTGGGTGACAGCGGGAAGTTCCCGCTCCACACCCTCCTCAAAACATGCTACACCTTCGACGGTACGTCTAAATCTTATACTCAAACCATTTTGCAAACCAAATGCTTGCAACTGAGGGAGGAGAAGGAAAATACCAAGCCACAACCGGAGGAAAACATAGACATAAAAAAGGATGGCTTCACATATTTACTGATAGAATTTTAACCTCTCACCCAACGTTCACCATATCAAAATTAGGTATTTCAATTATTTAAAAAAAACAATCAACAAAACGATATCACGTGACCACTCATTGGAACGAATGCAAAGAGGTCGTTCTAATGAGAGGTCACATGATATGCTTTCGTTGAAATGTTTTGCAAAATATTTTTTTCAACTGCTCAATTCGTAAATTACGCGGATGGGTGCGGTCGATTCATTAGGATTAAAGTATTTCTCGCGACACAAAAGAATCGGTCAGCTGTTTAGATGATATAGTACAATAACAGGTGTCCCCACTACGGTACAATACTTTTAACCCTTTACCCAATGTAACGGCCAAAACCGGCCAGCGCTATTCTCAAAAATCGCCAATTAATTTTCATTATTTTTTCATTTTTTGTCTCAAATACATAGGTTATGACCCCTCATTGGATCGAGCTCGTTCCAATGAGGGGTCATAACCTATGTTTTTGAGACAAAAAATGAAAGAAATTAGTTATCAAGATTTGTTTTGGCAAGTGTCGTCTGGTTTTCATGTTAGGTAAAGGGTTAATACCCTTCGTCGTACTTTTGGAGCGAGGTGACTCAGTGATTAGAACATTTCAAACTGAAAGGTTCACTGTTCGCTCCTCACCCGTTGTAATTGTGTTGTGTCCTTGGGCAGAGCACTTAATCGCTACGCGCGACGCTCAGTACTGAAGCGTACTGCACTGGTCTTTGACTAATGCTGACCCTGCGAAGGTTAGTACGTTGGGGAGTATGACATTTGCGCACCGCTGCTAGGTGGTTCTCTCTGTACAGTCCAGCTTTATCCACCAGTAAAACTACCTGACACAAGGTAACCATGGCTGTCGAAAGTGTCGTTAAACCGCAATAAATAAATGAATAAATTCATCGTACTCAGCAGGAGCTGAGAATAAAAATATATAACCTTCTTGTGTATTCATTTTTCATTTTTATCTCACCGTAGTGAAATGCGTCTTCGACATTTGTGCACCCCCCCCCCCCCCCCATCCACACTCACTTTGATTGATCATCCACCGCTTCTATCCCCCAAAAATCTAACTTCCGGCCAAAAATCTGTCAGCCGAGAGCAGAGAGGAAGGGGTATAACAGAACCCTCCCCTGCTCGGACGTTCCTATCCATTTTCTTGTAGTGTGAACTGCTTTGGATTCCAAAAAGAAAGAGAGATTCCTTTCCGTAGGATCATAATTCACATTACAATCGAATCTCCAAATGGATTTAATTATTCTATTTTTTTGCTGCCCGCACGGTAAAATGGAATGAATAAAAATGCAGATTGAAGATGAGGTGGTGTGGGGAGGGTAAGAGTGGTGGCTATCTCGTGACGGTAAAGCTGCCCAATTTTTAAATGTTGTTTGCTTTGGGTCGAGTGTACGGGATAAACGTTGTTGTCTGAGCGCTGTGAGAAGGTGGGCAGATGGTATGCTACCAAATGTTTGACATGTTATTCTCTTTGGAGACAAACGGGAGTGGTCAGGCCAGATAAATATACTGGACAGCGTCTAAAGTTTTAAATGTGTTGTGTTTATTATATATAATTCTCTTGTTCGTGTTACAGTTATTTTATAGCTGGTATGCACACGGAACCCCAGTTGAAATTCTTTATGACATGTAACAAGCTCTCACACCACCAGTCTAATTCTGTAGTGAATCCGACGATGTTATGGCCTGGAACCAGTCCATTGTCTATGTTTAGATTCACTCGTCTGGAATATTGTAGTTGATCGAAAAAGCGAACCTATGGTTCGCTTTTTCGAGCAACTGATATATTCCAGACGAGAGAATCCAAAGAAATACCACAAATATTCATTTTCTGTGAAACCGCACACGGAATCTTTCTCAAAGGAGACTTGATTTGACAAAATCTTTGAGTACAGTACCATTATGAATGAAACCTTACCACAGCTGTAGTTTTGTAATTACGCAGAGTAGTTCCACTGGTTGTAGTAATATCTTGATGGCTTCGAAATGAATTAAATACGTATTGATTGAAATATTGATAACTTGGGCTCTAAAGAATATCTGTATATCTTTGTGAGTAAATAAAGATCTCATTACATCAAAGGTCGTCTGCGCGCAAACTTCACGAAAACTGGGTAAACAAACAGACCACAACAGCGTCGAATTCCGAACAGAAATAAACTGGTGTCCTGAGACCTTGTACATGTAATCGAGTGGCCGCTGCTTGCATGTCAGCCAGTCTATCTGTCGGGGAGGTAATTAGTAATCTATTATATTTGGATCATCGTAAAGCAAGACAGATATAAACAGGTATTCCAGCAAAGCTGGCGTTTTCACTGTTATATATTTTCTTGTAAATCCCTCATCACACCCTCCCTTTGTTGGAAATTGCATTGATCTCACTACCCTCATTACCACATCCCTTCAGTGAGGTGTTACTTCATGTCATTACGAATGACTTTCTCAACAGACTTTATTTGCTACTTGGCCTTATGTTATAGACACAGTCGGTATTACAAAAAGGAGGCCTTTGGTACCGAGTCTGGTTCTTGAGAACCACGCATGCGCATATTGCTCACGACTACTGCATGCATTTATTTTTTGCAAGAAATCTTGAAATTTTTAATTATCATCCCGGCCGACAAATATTCCAAGTACATCAGGAAAGCTGGCCTTCGACGCAGGCATGCCTTCATAATGTAGGCCGAATATTTTGTCGGAACTTGAGTCATTACAGTCGGGACAAATCAGGATTGCATCACTTAATCCCGCAATCGATCATATTCTCGAATCCCGTGCTTGAAATGTTCACAACAGAAATTATCCTACGGCCTCAGGAGACAACAAAACCGAAATTATCTTACAGCTATCCAAGACCATATTCAGTCTGTGGGTGTATTCGTTCAGTAAACACACATTTGGTCATTTTGCTGTATTATCAGGGGCCTCGGAATCGGGGAGGGGGGGGGGACTCGTGGTGCTTCAGCCCCACCACTTTTTTGCCGGGCCATGTTTTTTTTTGTATGCATATATTTTAACACAACCAATGACGAGTGAAACAAGGGGCGGATCCAGAGCCTCCCCCATATTTTTGTCAGCTATGTTTCTCTCGTACTAGTTCAGTTTCGATGGATTTCGGATAATTTTTTGCAGTAAGCGGCAGCAAACACTAAAATGTATACAGTCTGTTAAAAAATTGGTTAACTGAAATAGATCGTAATCTTACAGACATACAAGTACCAAATCCACCCCCGGACAAGATAATCCACAGACAGTATAATTGCTGTTAACGTCTGGTAAAGCATACAGGTGAGGTCTATTTATCAGCTTTGGTCGTTACGACCAAAGCTGATAAATAGACCTTCACCTATATGCTTTACCGGCGTTTTTTAACGGCTCTCAAAGTGTGAAATGTTTCAAATACATCTCCTGAAAAATCTCTAATTATCCGCTCAGATGCATGGAAATTGGGGTTTTGGGACCCTGAAATTTAAAATTTTCGTACCTCGGGCCGAACCATGGTCGGCCCGTCATACCGACGACCATCCATCGCCCGATCCAGCCTCCTCACTTTGAAAATCGCTCCTCCGCCCCTGTATTTTACTGTATCACTGTATTCCTGAGATAAAGTGTGCATTCATTCTGGTCTAGTTTAGCTTAAACATATTTTATTAGACAAATTTCACGCAAAACAAAGACTGGAGAATAAGTTATTATAACTTATATAAACTCCTCTCTTGGAAACTCTTACAGGAATTATGGGCAATGCAAGTGTTGTGTTCATATATGGAGTTTTCTCCCTTCGACTCTTAACTTGTTAAGACAATTCATCGGAGAGGGACACATGGAACTTTATTTTTCAAATGTGGAGTTTTCTCCCTTCGATCACAACTTGTGAAGACTGCACATCAGTGAGGGATGCGGGAAACTTTACGTTCAGACTCTCGAACGATTTTGATCAGAGAACAGCGTCTACATCAACACTATTTAACCTGCAAAAACAAACTATAACGTGCTGTTCACGAACTATCTGATCATTATTATTAGCCGAGAACTAAAAAAGGCAGCAAAATTTGACAAAATCGAAGCACCAAATGTCTGCAGGGAGACAAACCCTGCCGACGCATCAAAATAGCAGACTCCAATCCCGTGTTGTATCCGCCGTGTAGCTTTACAGTTTTCTCTCTGCCTCGAATCTTGTTTCAACACAATAGAAATTGTCAGAACTGTTAATTGTAAACGATAGAAGACGAAGTGCTTTATAATTCTGTTACACTTTTCAAAAAACATAACAGAACATTCCTCCATTGCACATTTCCTATTCCTACACACTCTTCGAAGTGTGTTTCGCATCCTCAAGCAGTTAGCATTGACTGTGGCGAGCTGTAGCTAAACAACAAGTTTCTTCTGAATATGCAGACTGTTCATTAATTACTTGGTAGAGAGCGAAATTATTTTTGGTCATCAAAATTTGATCCTGTGTTTGCCATGTTAAAATTTATGGAAGACTGCCGTTCCAAAGAGGGGTCACATGATATGGTTTTGTTGAAATATTTTGAAAAAAATTAAAATATGATATTTCAAATAATAAATTTTGAAATCGTCTGCGTTGGGTAAAGGGTTAAATTTGTCGTGTTTTAACATGAAATTTCTGAACCTCGTTCACTAAAATCGTTCTGAGCATCGGTAAACCTCCACTCAGATCAGTTGTCGGGATGTGCTGATCTTTCCCATTTCCCCCAAAGAGCAATCAAGAGCAACCGATGACGTCATTTTAATTAGTTTAATTTTTAAAAAAAAATTTAATTTTGTTATATTGATTTTTATATTGGTTTTTAAGGTTTTTTTCGTCGATTTTTATTTGTTTTTTAATTGATGTTTTCATTGGTTTTAAATGGGTTTTAATTAGATTTTTAGGAAATCCCAGCTCACGGTCATCTATAGATCAGGTTTTGGGTCAGGGTAATTAGCCACCTGGTCGATAAAGTTTCGACTTTTGTTTAGCAAACCTGTCAATCATCCCCACCCGTGTTTACTTAATGACTGCTCTATTCATGTATCTGGGATCACCCACATTCGAACATGCGTTTGGTCAGTTATATTATTGCGGAACGACCTCGTAAGCACCATTTGTCTAATCTACACTAGAAGCGATAAGCCTTTTTAATTTTTACAATGGAGAGTTTATCTTGTGATGTATGTTCCAAGACCTTTTCACCAGGAATCAACACGAAAGGACGGTGCGCTATCGGCGACAGAGACCCACACACCCAACTTCACACGTGGTCGACCTAACCCCCATCCGGACTTTGGCCCACTTTAACCCAACCAGCATATCTCTGGTGGTACCACTTTCAACAGCCACAGCTGTATCGTGACTGAAGCTCAAATAATATGCCATTTTCGCGCGATTTATACTCGGAAATGAAGAAATATACTCAAAACCCTAACATATATTTCTAGGTCACTCAGACCTTTTTTCCCACTCACTCCGATGTATTTTTTGTCGTCTTCATACAACAAAAAAAGGAATTCTGTAACCACAGACATATCCTGAAAAGGGATTCCGTTAGTGGGATTCTTAGCAGACTCCTTGAAATGGAATTCCGTGATTGGACATAACCACATACCGACACTGATGTTTTAAATGTTACTATGTTCTAATTTCTTTCGTCTCCACGTCTTGTGTATGTTGTTTCTATCAATAGTTGTTTCAGGTTTCTACATGAATTCTAATACGAACTTTGAATTGGGAATCACCACTATCGGCGACAAAGACCCACACACCCAACTTCACACGTGGTCGACCTAACCCCCACTCGTAAAACTGTCCGACCTGAGGTGACTCTGGCTGTCAAAAGTGTCGATAAACCCTAATAAATAATTTTTTTTCCAAATGAAACAAAATACTGCATTTTGATTGGCTGAATACACAATAGCAGGCTACATGGCTAAAAAAGTACCCATTTTGAAATATTAATTCATACCTTCTGCTCGGTTATGTTAAAATAAAAATAAAAATACAGGAAATTTAATATTTATGAGCAATAAAATATTACAGATATGGTTTTCATTGGAACTGGCTCATTGAACCAGTTCCAATGACATCCATATTTCTCTGGTTTTATTAAGAAACTTACAAAGTACAAATTTTCTGTCCGTTTTTTTCCCACAATTCAGGTTAAAGTATTAAGTACACCAAAATTCCTGGAAATAAATCCGCTATCCTTGTGTTTTTCAGTATGTATGGGAGTTTACACCGGTGTGGGAACTCATAAACCCTGAGGCGAAGCCTCAGGGTGTATGCGTTCCCAAATCGGTGTAAATTCCCATACACCCTGGAAAATACAATGATAACTAACAGTATTACTTGCTCTATGCTCAAACACACGTTTCATTTATCGAGTGATGATGTCATCGATATGCTGTCCCACAGAGAAACGTCGCTGATTGGTTGAACGCAGCCGAGAAGCTTCTGTTAACTGAGATTCCCGAAGACACTGGATAAAAAGGTAAAAAACGTGGAGGGATGGGTACTGGTTTGTTTGTCTTTTCATGACAAACTATTAAAATCTAATCATAGAACTATTAGATTTTAATAGTTCTATGATTAGATTTTAATAGTTTGTCATGAAAATGAGGGTATGAGGGTATGAGAGGTTGTTTTTGAGTGTGTAATGAGTGATTTTTGCAATCCCCGCATACCCTCATCCTGCAGGAAATCGATGAAAAGGTCTTGGGACATACGCCACAAGACAAACTTAATAAACACAATAAAAATAAACAATTGAACTTCAAACCGAAATCCCACGGTTCGATCCATTGACAACTGCGTTATGTCTTGTGCAAGGCACTTAATCCCGTTTGTCCACGTTGGGGCACGGTGGAGTTGTGTGCTAAGGCGTACTGCACGTCGATGGTGCACTTGTCTTCAACCAATGCTTACCCTGTGTGGAGTTAATAAGTGTTACAGCTGCTCGCCGCTGTTCGATGGCTCTCTTCGGGTACTCCGGCTTCCCCCACTCGTAAAACTGTCCCACACGAGGTGACCCTGGTTATCGAAAGTGTCTTTGAACCCCAACGAATAGATAAACAAATAAATAAATCAATCAATCAATAAACCGATCAAAAAATAAATATTGACAACTTTTTATCATATATAACCGTTTGTCACCACAATATAGTCCCGGCTGCTAATGTGGCGTTAGGGGCAAATAAATAAATAAATAAATAAATAAATAAATAAATAAATAAATAAATAAATAAATAAATAAATAAATAAATAAATTGAGGGGCAAGAATGCATTTAACCGAATCGAGAAGTAAACTACAAAATGTGGACATTTTTTTCAGTTTATTTGTTTTCAATTTCTCTGTTATATTTGTTATTTGGAGGAGAGTGCTTTATTGTAGACCTCCTTCTGTCCGGATACAATTGTGTAATTTGGTACAGTTTCATCTTGTTGGAAAAATTTACATACAGTTGAATCTCTAAAGAAGGTGTCGCAATCTGTCGCGATGAAGCACATGACTGCGCAGTCACTCAGAGTTGCTGTAGCCTGCCCCAGCTCTTTTCGCTTCTCTAGGGTGTCTGTCAGAGTCATTACTAATGGCTTTCCCTCTGCAATGTATGAAGTATCTGAAAAAAATAGAATAAAAACTATTAGCATGATATGCAACACTGTGTCTCCTTATAAAATCGTCACAGACATTAAACCGGAATTTTGAAAACAAATGTGACCAAAGCAGAAGCTATGCTTGTTTGCTAGAGTTATAGTTTACCTCATGGGTACTACGACCGACTTGAACGGCCAATTACACCCGGTCGAATTCTCAGATCTCCTTCTATTTACTAAAAAAGCATGGACATGTGCTGCCCTGTTTGAAAGGCTTCGTAGAACCCTTTCCAACAGTGCATCACATAATAATTCATCAGCACAAGAGTTCCAAAGCAACTCTATCGATTTCAGAACAGCCCATGTCACACGAGTAATAATAATAATAATAATAATAATAATAATAATAATAATAATAATAATAATAATAATAATAATAATAATAATAATTAATAATAATAATAATAACAATAATTTTCGACGTCCCGCTTATTTGCTGCTATCCTGTACTGATGAAGTCTTCTACATCAACCACGACACCCGCCTAGTCACTCCTCCCCCACTATCCCTCCTAATCTCCCAGCATTCTGACACAATCTTTTTATTATTTCCCCCACCCCTGTCGCTTTCTGAATCTCTCCAACTATGATATAGACTCTTTCCATCATATCATTCCCACAAACTCATCCCTCTTGCTTTCATTGCATTCTCCCGTTAGTTTTTCAAAGAATCTTATTCTTCAAGGCAAATATTTAGAGCATTCATTGTAAAATGAAATGTTCCAGTGTCTCCGTTACTCACATGCTGCACATTTGGCATCCTCTTTCCTCGTCTTTTCAGATTTCTCCCCTCAACTCGAGTGACTCTGATCTCACTTTGAACAACTAAGATGCCCTAAGCGACCCATCGAGGTACTCCTTAAAGACTGGAGCAACTTTTTGCATAAATCCTCCTGTAATTCTACAGTCATTTTGAATGCAAACTGAAAAAAAACTTCTTTTCTTTTCCCTTTTCTCTTTGTTTTTGTGTTTGTAGAGACGACAGGTAATTCTACAGCAATTTAACCCTTTACCAAACATGAAAAGCAGACGACACTTGCAAAAAAAATTCTTGAATAACTAATTTTTTTAATTTTTTGTCTCAAAAACATAGGTTATGACCCCTCATTGGAACGAGCTCGACGAGCTCGTTCCAATAAGGGGTCATAACCTATGTTTTTGAGACAAAAAATGAAAAAATAATGAAAATTAATTGGCGATTTTTAAGAATAGCGCTGGCCGGTTTTGACCGTTACGTTGGGTAAAGGGTTAAGGTTTAAACTGACAGACTCGTCTTTGTACTTGAAGGGAGAATAAGTAATTGAGCAGTCATTTTAGGTTTAAACTGACAGACATTTCTATATGTTTGTGGAGAGGATAAGTAATTCTACAGCCATTTAGAGTGTAAACTAACAGACATTGCTTTGTGGTTATTGGAAAGATAAGAAATTATACAGCCATTTAGGGTTGAAACGAACAGACATTTCTTTGTGCTTGTAGAGAGGATACATACTTCTATAACCATTTTGGGTTTAAACTGAGAGACATTTTGTTTGTATTTGTGGGGTAGATAAGTAATTTTACAGCCATTTGAGGTTTAATCGGACAGACATGTCGTTGTGTTTGTAGAGAGGATAAATAATTCTACAGTCATTTAAGGTGTAAACTTACAATTGTTTTTTTTTGTGTTTTAAAGAGGATAAGTAATTCTACAACCATTTAGAGTTTAAACTGACAGACATTTGTTTGGGTTTGAAGGGAGGATAACTAATTCTACTACCATTTAGGGTTTAATCTGACAAGCATTTATTTGTGTTTGAAGAGAGGATAAGTAATTCTACAGCCATTTAGGGTTTAATCTGACGGACATTTTTTTGTGTTTGAAGAGAGGATAAGTAATTCTACAACCATTTAGAGTTTAAGCTGACAGACATTTGTTTGGGTTTGAAGGGAGGATAACTAATTCTACTACCATTTAGGGTTTAATCTGACAAACATTTATTTGTGTTTGAAGAGAGGATAAGTAATTCTACAACCATTTACGGTTTAATCTGACAGACATTTCTTTGTGTTTGAAGAGAGGATAAGTAATTCTACAGCCATTTAGGGTTTAATCTGACGAACATCTTTCTGTGTTTGAAGAGAGGATAAGTAATTCTACAGCCATTTAAGGTTTAATCTGACAAACATTTCTTTGTCTTTGGAGAGAGAATAAGTATTTCTTTAAACTGTTTAGGGTTTAAACTGACAGACAGTTCTTTGTGTTTGAAGGGAGGATAAGTAATTCTAAGCCATTTAGGGTTTAATCTGACAGACATTTCTTTGTGTTTGAAGAGAGGATAAATAATTCTACAGCTGCTTAGGGTTTAATCTGACAGACATTTATTTGTGCTTGTGGTGAAGATAAGTAGTTCTCCAACCATTTAGGGTTTAACCTGACAGACATTTCTTTGTGTTTGAAGAGAGGATAAGTAATTCTCCAGCCACTTAAGGCTTAATCTGACAAACATTTCTTTCTGCTTGTGGTGTGGATAAGTAATTCTACAACAATTTAGGGTTTAATCTGACAGACATTTTGTTGTATTTGAAGAGAGGATAAGTAATTCTACAGCCACTTAAGGTTTAATCTGACGGACATTTCTTTGTGTTTGAAGAGAGGATAAGTAATTCTACAGCCATTTAGGGTTTGAACTAACAGACATTTCTTTGTGTTTGAAGAGAGGATAAGTAATTCTACAACAATTTAGGATGTAATCTGACAAACATTTCGTTGTGTTTGAAGAGAGGATAAGTAATTCTACAGCCATTTAGGATTTAATCTGACAGACATTTCTTTGTGTTTGAAGAGAGGATAAGTAATTCTACAACCATTTAGGGTTTGAACTAACAGACATTTCTTTGTGTTTGAAGAGAGAATAAATAATTCTACAGACATTGGGGTTTAAACTAACAGATATTTTTTGTGTTTGAAGAGAGGATAAGTAATTCTACAACCATTTAGGTTTAATCTGACAGACATTTCTTTGTGTTTGAAGAGAGGATAAGTAATTCTACAACCATTTAGGGTTTAAACTAACAGACATTTCTTTGTGTTTGAAGAGAGGATAAGTAATTCTACAACCATTTAGGGTTTAAACTAACAGACATTTCTTTGTGTTTGAAGAGAGGATAAGTAATACTACAACCATTTAGGGTTTGAACTAACAGGCATTTCTTTGTGTTTGAAGAGAGGATAAGTAATTCTACAGCCATTAGGGTTTAAACTAACAGACATTTCTTTGTGTTTGAAGAGAGGATACGTACTTCTATAACCATTTTGGGTTTAAACTGAGAGACATTTTGTTTGTATTTGTGGGGTAGATAAGTAATTTTACAGCCATTTGAGGTTTAATCGGACAGACATGTCGTTGTGTTTGTAGAGAGGATAAATAATTCTACAGTCATTTAAGGTGTAAACTTACAATTGTTTTTTTGTGTTTTAAAGAGGATAAGTAATTCTACAACCATTTAGAGTTTAAACTGACAGACATTTGTTTGGGTTTGAAGGGAGGATAACTAATTCTACTACCATTTAGGGTTTAATCTGACAAACATTTCTTTGTGTTTGAAGAGAGGATAAGTAATTCTACAGCCATTTAGGGTTTAATCTGACGGACATTTTTTTGTGTTTGAATCGAGGATAAGTAATTCTACAACAATTTAGGGTTTAATCTGACAGACATTTCGTTGTATTTGAAGAGAGGATAAGTAATTCTACAACCATTTAGGATTTAATCTGACAAACATTTCTTTGTGTTTGAAGAGAGGATAAGTAATTCTACAGCCATTTAGGATTTAATCTGACAGACATTTCTTTGTGTTTGAAGAGAGGATAAGTAATTCTACAACCATTTAGGGTTTAAACTAACAGACATTTCTTTGTGTTTGAAGAGAGGATAAGTAATTCTACAACCATTTAGGGTTTGAACTAACAGACATTTCTTTGTGTTTGAAGAGAGGATAAATAATTCTACAGACATTGGGGTTTAAACTAACAGATATTTTTTGTGTTTGAAGAGAGGATAAGTAATTCTACAACCATTTAGGGTTTAATCTGACAAACATTTCCTTGTATTTAAAGAGAAGATAAGTAATTCTGCAGCCTCTTAGGGTTTAATCTGACAGACATTTCTTTGTGCTTGTGGTGAGGATAAGTAATTCTACAACCATTTAGGGTTTAATCTGACAAACATTTCTTTGTGTTTGAAGATAGGATAAGTAATTCTACAGCCATTTATGGTTTAAACTGACAGACATTTCTTTGTGTTTGAAGAGAGGATAAGTAATTCTGCAGTCATTTACGGTGTACACTGACAGACATGTTTTATGTTTGAAAAGAGGATTAGTAATTCGACAGCCATTTAGGGTTTAATCTGACAGACATTTCTTTGTGTTTGTGGTGAGGATAAGTAATCCTACAATCATTTAGGGTGTAAACTGACAGACAATTCTTTATGTTTGTAGGGAGGATAAGTAATTCTACAGCCATTCATAATGTATACTTACAGACATTTCTTTGTGTTTGTGTAGAACATAAGTAATAATTTAACTGTACTTTAACAGTTACTCTTTTGGGTTTACACTGACGGAGACTTCTTTGTGTGTTGTGGAGAACATAAGTAACATTTTAATTGTACAACCCTTCAGGGTGTAAATTGAAAAATGTTTCTTTGTGTTTATGGAGAATATAAGTTATAATTTAACAGTACACCCGTTCAGGGTGTAAACTGACATAAATTCCTTTGTGTTTGTGGGAACATAAGTGATGATTTAATTGTACAACCCTTTAGTAATAAACTGACATTAACCCTTTACCCAACGCAGATGATAGCAAAATTTATTATTTTAAATACCATTTTTTTAAATTTTTTAAAACATTTCAACAAAACCATATTATGTGACACCTCGTTGGAACGAGCTCATCGAGCTCCGTCCAACGAGGGGTCACATGATATGGTTTTGTTGAAATGTTTTGAAAAATAATACTTTTTCAAATGCTGAATTTGCATATTACGCGGGCGGATGCGTGCGATTCGTTGGGTAAAGGGTTAACATCTATGTGTGTTGTGGGGAACATAGTTAATAACATAATTGCACAACCCTTCAGGGAATAAACTGACATACATTTCTTTTTGTTTGTAGGGAACCTAAGTAACAACTTAATTGTTCAACTCTTTAGGATGCAAACTAACATTCCATTGTGTTTGTGGAAATACAATAGAATCCTCGTAATTGAATATCCATTTTGCCAGTGAAAGTTATTCAATTAACGGGATTATACAATTAACAGGGATTTGGTCAGTTTCCTTTGTTCTGGAGGTAAACTTAGCATTTATTCTATTATATCTTGTTTGACAGAGCTCATAGAGCTCTGTCAAACAAGATATAATAGAATAAATGCCTGTATTGGATGTAGTGAGGTCAAAAAGGTTGATAAATAAGGGGACGTTAGAGCGTGTCACAGTAATGTTTTTGACATTTACAAAAAATTATATACAATTAACAGGAGTTTACTCTACAACCCATATGCAATTATCAGATCAAATTTGTACTGAAGGTATGGTAAATGGTTTTGTGTTTGAAAATGATATTCAATTAATAGGGATATACAATTAAGAGATATCCAATTAAGTGGGCTCCACTGTAATAAGTAATAATGTAACACTATAACCTTTAAGGGTGAAAACTTATATATACTGTTAAAAAAAGTAGGGGATATCCAAATTGATTTTGACATTTTCGGTAAATGGTATTTGATACGCCTTATTGGGCTCATCAGTATGTTACCAAGTTTGGATCATGAATGTCACCGGCCCACGAAAACTTCGTGCAGGTTTTTCGAACGAACGCCGTGTTAATGTCTGTGGGGTACGTTTTGAAATTTTTATTTGTACTGGACGGGCTTTTTCGGGGGTGTCATCGTTCTTTTCTTGGTATAAACTCGTTCATCGATAGTTTCTAGTCGAAACGTAACTTCTGAGGTATGCGAAGACTGACACGTGGCGAACGTTTACGTGCCGTTGGCATGCTGGAAGCTGGACACAGACAAACATTTTGTACGCTCGACGACCTCGAATAATTACACGTTTGACTGAACGTCACATCACAGCAAGGCGTAATTGGTGTGGAGCACGACAGCGCTGGGACAATCGTCGGTGGAGCAACGTCATGTTTTCAGATGAACCGTGCTTCACTCTCGACTTCCACGATAGGTGAAACAGAGTGTGGCGGCGGCGGAGCTAACGTTACCATGACGTAACCGTTAGGATGCACGATCGTTTTGGTGGAGGATCCGTTATGGTGTGGGGGTGGGGGGATTAACCATGACAAGCAGAACAGCATTACATGCCATCCAATGGTGTGTCACAGGGCCGTACTACCGTGACAACATGTTAGCAGCTCATGTGGTGACATTTGCGCGACGTCACGGCCGTCGATTCATTTCTAAGAAGACAGTGCAAGAGCACACAGGTTCCCCCAGGAGCAGAACATCACTACACTGACTTGGCCAGCATTAAGTCCAGACCTTTCGCCATTCGAGCACGTCTGGGACATGCTTTGCAGGCACCTATGACAACACCAACAGCCCTCTACCAATGGCCAGGAACTCACCGCTGCACTGCAGGAAGAACTGAATAACATCAGTCAAGCTGATATTGGACGTTTGGTGAGGAGTATGCTACGTTGGATCCGCGCTAGTCTCGCCAACCGAGGAGGATTTACAAGGTATTGGGGTCTTGGACTGAATGTGGTAAATTCTCTGTCTGACCGTCCATGTCCTCTACAACCCAGTGCGTGGAGTCTGCGCTTGTCAGACACCTTCATATATCTCACTAATATCAAATATCCCCTACTTTTTTTAAACAGTGTATATTTCTTTGCGTTTGTGGTTAAGTAATAATTTAATACTTCAGCCCCCTTTATGCTGTAAACAGGCATGAATTATTTTGTGTTTGTGGGAAGGATAAGTAATAATTGAATGCGGCATCCCGCTACAGCTGTTGAATTAAGTTATTACTGGTCCTCCTCATCCCTTTGATGTTTATTATTGCATCAAACATTAGTGAACAGTTGTCGGATTGCCTGCCTACCCACCCGGGCGGACTTCCTGAATGTCTGTATCTCTTGGTCCACGAAATCACTGATATGCGTGCTAACATTCAAAAGTCCTGTCTGGCGCAGTTCGTAAATTCGGCATGAAATGAGCATCAGTTATAAAAAAAACGCATGAACTCTTTTCAATGAAATATCAGGCGTGCAGAACATACTTTGATGAACTTCAAAACAGTGCATCGAATAATAATCCTTCTATACAATAATCCCATTTGGTGTCTTCCCACTAGACCAATTCCCTTTAGACCAATTCCCTTTAGGCCAATTCCCAAAAGACCAACTTAGACCAACTATATACTGTTATTGATTAAGGGTTGATTAAGGATAATTAAGAAAACATATATTTATTGATGAACACTTTATTTTATAAAAAAACATATTTACATGCATAACATACAAAAAAATATAGGTTTATAACATTTCAGCATAGCTCAGTACATAAAACATTTTACAAAAATATAGATTTATAACATCAATACACACAAAGGATTGTGTTTGTTTATCTGTTTACCACAAAACAATAAAAAGAATCACAGCCTTTGAAAGTGTGTGATAACTATAACAATTGTTATGAAAAATCTGCCCAACATCTATAAAATATCAACAAGTCAGAAAATAAGCAGACTGTCATCTGAAAAATGAGGTCCCCAGAGGGTGAATTTAGTGATGCTACACTGCACAGAAGGGTAGCATCACTAAATTTACACTCTGTAAACCTCAACCTGAATCAAGGTCTCAAACATAAACAGAAAGAGGTACTCAGAGGATATCATAAACTGGCCCACTGTATGGGAAAGCATCAGCAAATTCACCCTCTGGGGACCTCATTCTGCAATTGACAGACTACTTATGTTCAGGCTTGAATATCAATAACATTAAATACATTTATAAATATTTATAAATATATCAAATTATTGATATAAAATTATTTTAAAAGTAGAACATATCAGTTGGTCTAAGGGGAACAGGTCTTTTGGGAATTGGTCTAGCGGGAATGAACCTCCTATTTTGTAATTGAATAGTGATGTTTAGTTTCCTGAATTAAGTGATACATAGCTGGTTAAACCTTAACCCGCCAAGTATTTTTAAACTGTTTTCCTTCAAATCTAGCCTTGGCTGCTGTAAAGCAGCCATGACTAGATTTGATAGAAAATTGATGAAATTTTACTCAAGTGAACAAAAAATTGGACCAATTTACTGAGGAAATTATATGCTTGTAGAAAGTGATTTTCTATCCTGTGCAGGAATATCCGCCAACAGCATGAAATAGGTTAACACTAAGAACTTTGGTTGTATGATGACATGTTTTCAGACCATTTCCCATGTATGATATCAAATTTAACTAATTATATTTCCTTTGACAGAGCTTAATAAGGTCTTTCATAGAAGGCTTAATTGATAAATTATGAGCTGCACTGTCGAAAGATTTTGGTGTTGAAAACGGGATCGCGGTGGCTCAGTAGGTAGAGGTGCAGGCTGCAAGCCGAGAGGTGCTCGGCTCGAATCCCACCTGCGGCAACCGCGTTGTGTCCTTGGGCAAGACACTTCATCTCCATTGCCCGAGTGGGGGCACGATGACGCCGTGTACTAAGGCGTACTGCACGTCGATGGTGTGCATGTCTTCAACCAATCTAACCCTGCCTGTGCTGCTGTGCGGAGTTACGATGTTGGGGAGCTGGCAGCTGCTCGTCGTTGCTCGGTGGTTCTCTCCGGGTACTCCGGCTTCCTCCACCCGTAAAACTGTCACGGTCATGATTAGCCATTGTGCATAAATATGTGACCTTAAACATCAATAAATAAATATTGGTGTTGAAAACTTTGATATTTTGACATCAGAATGCAAAGAGACAGAAATAAATCTCCATTCAAAAGCACAAAGTAATCCCATCAACAACTAACTGATGCTGCAATTATTTGCTTTTGCCTCCCACTGAGATTTTATTAAACTATTCTGTAACTGACGACACACATAAACATTTTAAGAAGAATTGATCTTTGAAGACACACATCATTGAGTTCAATAACTGCGTTTGAAAGACATGATCTCATGTTCCATCCGTTTGCAATTATCGAACCGTGGATTGCATTAATTTTGCCAATCAGATTATTTACCCATCAATAAAGTGTAAAACCTGTTTTGATGGCAATGCTATGATAATTTTACTGTGGATTTAAGCACATTTTAAGTATCTCTCAGCGTTCATAAAATTTGAAATGGTCATTTATCACACACCTATTAATGTAAAACGCGGGATTTCCACTCTTCTGTGTGTACGATAAAAATAAAGTTGTATCGCACATCGTCGACTGAGTGCTAGAATGTCCTATGTCCCATAGGGGACAGGGTACTCCCATAGGGGACATAGGACATTCTAGCACTCAGGCGACGACATGTTGCGATACAAAACACGTTCGATTTCGTCTCCAACGTGAAATGAGAAGGACCCCGTCTAAATAAATCACGTCATCGTTGGTCGATTGCAACGAGATCGCTTGGAAATTCCAAGTTCCTCATTTAGATTTGTTTTCCTGGGATATTGAAACACTCAGAATCGAGTGAAAAATCTACAAAATAAAAATAACATTCTGACTGCTTTCCTTGACAAATACTTTTCACAACTGGTCATATAGTGATGAGTATGCTAAACGTATTGGCTATTTAAAAACTTTTTGTTGTTGTGTTATTCCCTGAACTTTAGTCTATATTTGAAGTTCGATCATCATGACCGTGACACTGTCGGCATCATCAATTGGTTTCGACCAACTAAATGCCGTAAAAAATAAAAAGCAAATAAGGGTTGGTACCCCGTCAACTAACAGTGATGTCTTCTTGGCAACGAAGATAACGCGACAGTTGTCCAGTTAAAAGGTGCTTTCAATTCATTTTTCGTGCAGGCTGATTGTGACTTGGGGTTAGAGGTGGGGGGTTTTGGTATACATACAGAACCGCACATGCGTTTGAATGGGTTAAGAATTATCGCACTCGATTGCTTTGACCCAGGAAATCACTCGAGCCTTCGGCTTATTTATAAAGTCATCGTGATGTTTAAAGTAAACTGTTTTTTGTGTCAAGAATACTTTTTTGGAAAAGTAGCTTGCAGAACTATAAATGGCAACCAAAACAAATTGAAATAAATAATAATAACGAATGTGCTTGGGTGGGGAAGCAGACGACCAAGGGGTTAATCTGTTGCTCGTATATCTCTGGTGATTTCCATGAATAGCTGTTCCTGTGATCTAATGCCATTTGAGATCGGACTTTTTATTTTCAATTAACATCCATCCCACTTTACAAATGTCCTGTTCTGCATGTTCTCAACTTAATGTAACCTTTGGCAACGTCGTCGTGTTGTAACAACCAGTAGTGTAATAATCAACCAGTAGTGTAATATTAACCAGTAGTGTAATAAAAATTAACCAGTAGTGTAATAAACAACCAGTAGTGTAATACAAATCAACCAGTAGTGTAATAACTAGTGGTGTAATAAACTTAACCAGTAGTGTAATAAACATCCATGAAAACCACAAAGCCACAAATGCAGAAAGTGAAATTAAACACCAGAAAATACGCACATCACATAAAAATCATAAAAATACCTTTCCTCGCCGTATTGGTCCCACAAAATGATGTTTGACCTGCAAAACGCCTTTAAATGTACGATAAAATGATTAAAAATTGATAAGATGTACCTAAACTATGATTTGAGACACCCTCAAAAAATTTCAAATTTTGTTGAAAAAGTGTTGGTTTTCATGGATGTTGATTACACTACTGGTTAAGTTTATTACACTACTGGTTATTACACTACTGGTTGATTTGTATTACACTACTGGTTATTTTTTATTACACTACTGGTTAATATTACGCTACTGGTTGATTTTTACACTACTGGTTGTTACACGTGTTACTTTTTACATTCCACTAACTCTTGTACTCTGAGATTTTCTACTTTGAAAACAAATCTAAACACGACGTCCGACGTGCATGAACGTGACCACTGTCAGTTCACTCCCAATCATCTTCAGTTACCAATATTCCTCCCTCTTTCCCCACTCTATTACCCACAAGAACAACTTATAACTGCTAAATTAAAACAATTTTAATTTCCAAATTTGCTAGAAATATACTGTGAAATTAATAGCTCAATTGTTGAAACCACAGCGACCTGTTTCGTTTTTCTTTTATTTCAGCTGTGGAAACGGCCTTGTAAAAGCTGCTAGCTAGCTTAATACCCAATCCACATCATATTGGAGCGTTTTTTGTAATGAAATATACAATTGTGAATTTGGAAAAAAATATTGTTTAAACTAAATGCCATGTGGGCAAGAAAGATATTACCACATTTATTTTGTTATATTTACTTTATCGTCAGAACGAGGCAAATGTATGCGAGGCTGACCTTTTGGAGTTTTGCATGTGGAGTTTGAATCACTGAATGAAGGTTGGTATTGCAACGTCTGCTTTTGGGATACTATGAAGTCAGAGGCGGCGAAATCAGTTTGGCGAAAGCGGGTGAATAGAAGAAAGAGTGGTATGTGCAACCAGAATTGTTCCGCGCTTTTGCTACGCGAGTAGTAGTATAGCGATGAAACGGCCCTCATTGGGGGGACCCCGCATGGGACCCCGGAAGTGACGTCATGTCACGTGACCTAGTGGCGCCATGTTGTGTTGTCATGGTAACCCGGGTGAGCGGCCATCTTGTGACGTCATCCCGAAAGTGATACGTGGTGTTAGTGCGCATGCGCAGCGCGTGTTGTTAGGGTGACACGTGTTTCCGTCGTCCATTCTGTATACTGGAGGAGGCCATCTTGGTTTCTATGGTAGCACGTGATTGCTATGTTACCAATGGCTTCTAATAAGACAGGGGTATGTTCGGGGGTGTGTTCCTTTGTAGAAGAGTATTTTCCCGATTCGTAGAATTACCACAAACAACCCGACAATCCCTCCAAATCACCAAAATCCACACGAAATCACCGAAATTGACTTTATTTCCCCAATTTATCGGCTTAGCACGTAGTGCTATAGTACTAAGGGGTACAAAGGGGTGCGTTCGATTGAACAGGAGTAATGTTCTGGCTTAGAATTCTCCCAGAATCCCTTTTTGGATCCCTATCCCATGACGTTTTTCCCATTAAAAGACACGTTCCTTTGGTCATTACCCAGAATTCTCTGCTTCTATCTATATATGCAATAGTTTACGCCTCTCTGGCCATGTTCCTTTGTTCTAGAGTATATTCCAGTAACGTAGAAGAGCCTATTAGGTGGAACAGCTTTGCTTATTATTACTATATTTAGCAATTTCTGGTCTGTTCTTGTTAGTTCTGACCCTATTCCAAGTACTCTTGTTGTTTCATTTATCTAGGTCATTTATATAAAGAACCAATCAGATTGCTTGATTTCCCATAACCTGTACTTAATCGTATAGAGTTATCTCCCCTGTGTATAATAAAAGCCTATATCCAATGGCCATACCCCCAGGCACCCTAATTTCGGCACCCCTTTTTTTGAAAAACATATGACCTTCGGCACCCCTTTTTTGTCATATGTGCTAATGTGAAAAAGCACAATGTGACACAATGTGCCCTAGCACATAGGCACATGATTTATGTGCCGATATGTGCTTATGTGAAAAGGCACAATGTGACACAATGTGCCCTAGCACATAGGTACATACGGGTATTCGAGGATACCTATAGCCTAGTATTGTATTATTCGTGGATACCTACTAGAGAATCCCTTTTTTGTCATATGTGCTTATGTGAAAAAGCACAAGGTGACACAATGTGTCCTAGCACAAAGGCACATGCTTTATGTGCTTATATGTGCTTATGTGAAAAGGCACAATGTGACACAATGTGCCCTATCACATAGTCACATACGGGTATTTGAGGATACCTATAGCTTAGTATTGTATTATTTGAGGATACCTATCTAGGATACCTTCTGGGGAATCCCCTTTTGTCATATGTGCTTATGTGAAAAAGCACAATGTGACACAATGTGCCCTAGCACATAAGCACATGCTCTATGTGCCGATATGTGCTTATGTGAAAAGGCACAATGTGCTCTAATACATAGACACATACGACCAAAATGGGATTCCATAGCCACAGGTGTTTTGCAAAAGGGATTCTTTAAAAGGGATTCCATAAAATGGAATTCCTATCCGACTCCGTAAAATGGGATTCCGTGTTTTGACATCGACACTCGGGGGTATTCCCCTTTCCTATTGGAAGAATTCATTTTAATGGGTTGTAGTTCATTCAGTTGAAATTTATTAAGTTTAAAATTCATTCAGTTCAAAGGAAGTTAATACCTTCATTTAGGTTATGGTTAAAAAATATAGTTTACTCAGTTCAAAGGGGTTTACACTGGGTTATAGAGGTTATAGTTAAAAATTGTATTGGCTTCATTCAATTTTGTTCAGTTCAAGAGGGTTAACATTGGATTATATATGGGTTCAATTGAAACTTTGTTATGTTGACTTTGGTCTTGGTTGTGTTCAATCAGATCAGTTCGATCTTCGTTCACTTTGTTATGTTATGTTCACTTCGATCTTGGCTGTGTTGGATCTTTGTTCATTTTTTTATGGTCAATTCACTTCGAGTTTGCTTATATTCGATCAGATCAGTTCGATTTTCTTCAATTTGTTCTGTTCACTTCGATCTTGGTTGTGTTGGATCTTCGTTCACTGCGACTTCAACAGTAGCTGAGTTGGTTCTGTTCAGTTGTTTCCAACTAGTTCGATCTTCGTTCATGTTTCGTCTGTTTAGTTAGGTTGTTGCATGTAGTATTTAGGGATTACAGTCCATTCAGGTTAAAAAATTTATTGTATATATTGGGCGTTACGATTAAGTCAAAGTTTATGTTGTGTTCCCTTCGATCTTGGTTGTCAGTTGTATCTGTTCGGGTTCTTATTGTAGTTGATGAATTAGGCTTTATTAGTCCTTTTCCATACCATCGAGTGTCGATGTTAAAACACGGAATCCCATTTTACGGAGTCGGATAGGAATTCCATTTTATGGAATCCCTTTTAAAGAATCCCTTTTGCAAAACACCTGTGGCTATGGAATCCCATTTTGGTCGTATGTGTCTATGTATTAGAGCACATTGTGCCTTTTCACATAAGCACTTATCGGCACATTGGCACATTGTGTCACATTGTGCTTTTTCACATAAGCACATATGACAAAAGGGGATTCCCCAGAAGATATCCTAGATAGGTATCCTCAAATAATACAATACTAAGCTATAGGTATCCTCAAATACCCGTATGTGACTATGTGATAGGGCACATTGTGTCACATTGTGCCTTTTCACATAAGCACATATAAGCACATAAAGCATGTGCCTTTGTGCTAGGACACATTGTGTCACATTGTGCTTTTTCACATAAGCACATATGACAAAAAGGGATTCTCTAGTAGGTATCCACGAATAATTCAATACTAGGCTATAGGTATCCTCAAATACCCGTATGTGCCTATGTGCTAGGGCACATTGTGTCACATTGTGCCTTTTCACATAAGCACATATCGGCACATAAATCATGTGCCTATGTGCTAGGGCACATTGTGTCACATTGTGCTTTTTCACATTAGCACATATGACAAAAAAGGGGTGCCGAAGGTCATATGTTTTTCAAAAAAAGGGGTGCCGAAATTAGGGTGCCTGGGGATATGGCCATTGGATATAGGCTTTTATTATACACAGGGGAGATAACTCTATACGATTAAGTACAGGTTATGGGAAATCAAGCAATCTGATTGGTTCTTTATATAACTGACCTAGATAAATGAAACAACAAGAGTACTTGGAATAGGGTCAGAACTAACAAGAATAGACCAGAAATTGCTAAATATAGTAATAATAAGCAAAGCTGTTCCACCTAATAGGCTCTTCTACGTTACTGGAGTATACTCTAGAACAAAGGAACATGGCCAGAGAGACGTAAACTATTGCATATATAGATAGAAGCAGAGAATTCTGGGTAATGACCAAAGGAACGTGTCTTTTAATGGGAAAAACGTCATGGGATAGGGATCCAAAAAGGGATTCTGGGAGAATTCTAAGCCAGAACATTATTCCTTGTTCGATCGAACGCACCCCTTTGTACCCCTTAGTACTATAGCACTACGTGCTAAGCCGATAAATTGGGGAAATAAAGTCAATTTCGGTGATTTCGTGTGGATTTTGGTGATTTGGAGGGATTGTCGGGTTGTTTGTGGTAATTCTACGAATCGGGAAAATACTCTTCTACAAAGGAACACACCCCCGAACATACCCCTGTCTTGTTAGAAGCCATTGGTAACATAGCAATCACGTGCTACCATAGAAACCAAGATGGCGGCCTCCAGTATACAGAATGGACGAAGGAAACACGTGTCACCCTAACAACACGCGCTGCCCATGCGCACTAACACCACGTATCACTTTCGGGATGACGTCACAAGATGGCCGCTCACCCGGGTTACCATGACAACACAACATGGCGCCACTAGGTCACGTGATATGACGTCACTTCCGGGGTCTCCTGCGGGGTCCCCCCAATGAGGGCCGTTTCATCGCTATACTACTACTTACGCGATTTCACAACTGCAAGCATACAAATGTCTCAATGTAGAGTCATTATTGTAAATTTATTGTTTGCAAATGAAAAGAAATTTAGTTGCATTTAGTCAATGCATCGGCCTTCAGCCGATTCGTTCTATTTCTTCAACTGCAAACAGCGTTTAACGAGGATTTTGAATTTTTCAGACACGTTTCGGGAAAACGTTTTTCATTTTACCTGGCAGGACGTCAGCTTTGATCTCTGTGATCGTATTGTGTGCAGCTAATCCATAGCCATCATCTCTGTTTTTGTACATTTGTATTCTTTTACAAACCTGAAAGGGCTCAAATACAATACAGTCTTTTGCAAGCTGTCTAGGTGTATTAGAGATGAAACGGTTAAGGGATTTTCTTGATCGATTAATCACGTGGATTAACCTTGGTTAACCGATTAATCACTTTTCCAAATATATATCTGAATAATTGCCATATCGTTGATGATGTACAGCATGAACCCTTTACCCAACGTAACAAACAAAACCGACTAGGCCAATATACAAAAATCTCCATTCAAATTTATTATGCTTTCAATTTGTGTGTCAAAAACATAGCTTATGACCCCTCACTGGAACGAGCTCGTTGAGCTCGTTCCAATGAGGGTTCATAAGCTATGTTTTTGAGACAAAAATTGAAAAAATTGAGTAATTCATGAATTTATTTTGCAAGTATCGTCTGCTACCTGCGAAGGGTAAAGGGTTAAGAATGGCCATTTCCAGATACTGATACAGTATGATGATCATGCAAGTAAACAAGTATGTCATCAAGTATCTTGTATGCTTTACTCTGTCCCATATAATTGATGTGAGTCAATGTGACAATGTTTACCTATTTTGGAGCAAGTTTGTTCCTTTGTTAACCCATATATATAATACAGTAGTTAAAAAGTTACGGTTGATCGATCAGTTACTTTTTGGATGGATCATGATGTTGATCACTGATTAATCGATTAATTGGTTAACCGTTTCAGCTCTACAATGTATGCGGTCTATTTTCACGCACACTCAACTCCCAGGAGCGGCGGGGAAACATTGAAAGTGTATGTGTGTGTGTGTGTGGGGGGGGGGGGGGGGGGCGTGTAAGCGGGGGTTCCGGGACATCTTACAAAATCTTGTAAATAGTATGATCTATAAGAAGCAATCTGGGCGACTCTAGTGGATCCACTAAATCCATAAAATCACTCAGATTTCACATTAGGTCTTCATTGTGTACTCGAACACGCTATTGGTGTAATCACTGCTCTACTACCGATCCCTGACTCGGATAATCGGCGACTCGGAAGTAAGTACTTTGGTAATTAAGGATGTCAAGTTAAATAACAAGCAATTTAGCTCATTGTGTTTACTATTTTCCAATATTTTGAGCTTTGTTTGCCAAAAAGGTGAGGGGGCTTATGACCCCTCCCATCTCCACCCCGGTCCGCTTCTCATGTCTGCAATATAATTGACTAGTGTGGACAAACCTTTTGAATAAACAGGGGCATCCTCGTTCAAATGGTCTTGAATTTATTGAGAATCACTTACGAATTGGCAGAAAATAAGCAAAATGCCGAGAAAAAAAAATGAGTCATAAGTTCCTCAATGTTTGAAATGAATTCAAAGAAAAAGAAAAAAAAAACCCAAAACAACATAATTGTGAAAACATTTGCTTACCTACTGGCGCCGAACATATAGGGCGGTGTCCAGCAGAACAAGCTTCTTCGGTCCAGTAACCGGTTGGACCGTATACGACGCACCCGAGATCAGTGCTCAGTTTTGGCTCTCCAGTATCCCAGTTAAACCAGGTCGTCTGTGTTTCGTCCACGTATCGCCAATCACCTTCTGTTTTCTCTTTTACACCTATCCAATAGGTCCATCTAAAACACAAGAACGATATCTGATATAGAATCGGTTATCTGTATTGTTGATCAGTTAACCAATACATTTATTTAACATTGTGACCTTAATAGGTGGGCGCTATTTACACAAATCAGCATTTAAATTTTATATTTTTAAAAAAAATTGCCTTATGAACATGGCATATGTCCCTCATTTGAAGAAACACGTGGAGAGCGTTCCAGTGAGAGGTCATAACTTATGTTTTTGTTACAAAAAATAAAAGTTCTTTGTTATTCAATTTTCTGCGAATGTCGACTTCTGTTTGTGTTTTGGTCAGATTTTACAGATGGCGCTATACTACTCATTTTCGCCTTAGTGGGGGCATGGAATATCTTATTTTTTAGATCAGTGGCCAACAGCTTCTTAGACTGGAAAACGTGTCTAAGTATTATATTTCAGGCATTCCGCTAGGAAAAAAAAATGTTGAGGCCGGTAATAGGGAATCCAAGGATACGACGGGGCGACCATGGTCGGCCCGTCGAATCCTTAGATTCACCATTACCGGCCTCATGATCTCAACTGTCTGAAATGCACATCTGAGACGCCCAAGTGCATGTTAAAATGGCTGACCTCAGAGTGTACACAAAACTTACTAATGTGGGCCAATGGAACCCAACCCAAATCGTGCACGTATGCCATCCAACCTATCACCAGATCCTGTCGTTCCATAATCAAGGTAATTGCAACTTGTTAAAAGAATTGAATCTGGTTGATTTTTTGCTGTTCTTTTTTCTCTATAATTCTCTACCTTTGGTGCGAACCTCAAGGGTGTCTGTCATGAGAGCCCTACGAGGACCTTTTGGGCAGGGGAAAGTCAACGAGGAGATTAGGGCCGTTGATGGGACCCCATGTCTGTATAGCGTAAACCCTGTATAATATTTATTTGTGTACATGGCCAGTTTCAGCATCTATGACCATACATAACTAGACAGCAACACGCGTATAAATTCAATACGAGCCGATCGTTCACACACCTGCGCTACACAATAAGGGCTTTCACCCTGGGCGCTGATTGTCGGGATCTCCTATTATACCAGCAAAACAGGCCGTGCGAAAATCACCGCCAGAAACAGCCACAAGGAGTATCCATGTTGAAGTCGGGATCATATATCCACAAATTTAATGCTCCAAGACAGTCCAGTGGGAATTTCTATAGAAAATTTTTCAGTCGACTGCAAAACTTGGTGTACGAATTTCCATAGGAATGACTTGGGACATAAAGTTTGTGTCTAAAAGGTAAGTACCGAGCTTAGTAAATGTTTGGTCTATTCCAACGCTGTATGGTATTTTGGAGTCCTCTGTTAACTCCCATTCAATTTTTATTATTTTTTTCATTTTTTGCGTCAAAAACATAGCTTATGACCCCTCATTGAGCTCGTTCCAATGAGGTTCATAAGCTATGTTTTTGACGCAAAAATTGAAAAAAATTGTTATTCCGAGCAATTTTGTTTGCAAGTGTCGTCTGCTTTTTATGTAAGGTTAAGGGTTAATAGGGCGAAGAAATTTTTCCACTAAAGGCTCTAAAGACATTATATTTTTCTCTATCCACAACCATTGCCCATTATATGGAATACATGTTTGGGATCACGCATCCTCACGCACAAGTGTTTTCAAACTACACAAAAATGCCAGTCGTATCACAAGCAACAAAAGATATAATTCTCATACTGATCTTCTTTTTCAATATCATCACATCCTCAATTTTCATCATCACTATAAACTCCAAGTACTCTTATTCATCCACGATCAGCAAAATGGAAGATTACCAGAAAGTTTTTGCAACTCATTTACCATATGTCAAAACCCGTCTGGAGTGGACACCAGGCAGCGTGGGAAAACTCCAACCCTTTTAGTCAAGAACTTAGTTTGTCAGCCGAGTTTTCTATACATTCGTTTCCAATAGCGTGGAACAATATAGAGAGATTTATCCAGAAGTATTCCCGTCCAGTGTTTAAAAAGCGATAACGGGTAGATTCTTGGTTGAATGTGACAACCCTGGATGTCCAGATGCACTTCATGATTAATTCACTCTCGGTTTGTGGAGATTATAAAAGAAAATGTACTCATGTGCTTCCTTCTGTACTTGTTGCTCACCTCATTATGAAACATCTCTTCTACACCCTTCACCTAACCATAGACAAGACGACACCTGTATAGTCATTCCTTAAACTCTTTAAATCCGAGTCAAGACAATGTTGGGCCCACGCCATGCTTTTAGGTAGGGGCTACCCGTGCATTGGGGCGTGATATTAGGGTCGAAGTTGCCTTGGGTCGTTATCCATTCTAGAGTAATCAGTCCCATTAGAAGAATAGTATTCGACGTTTATTTGAGCTGTATACGTCTCTCGTCTCATCCTAAAATGTGCATCACTTATAAATCTTTCTCATCCCATTATGAAGAAGTGGTGCTATTAAATCCGGATCCAGAAAATATTGGGCCCATGCCATACTTTTTAAGCAGAAGGCACACATATATCGGAGGCATGGAATGGTGTCGATATTGTCTGGCTCGGTATCCACCCTGCAGTAGCTATACACAGTCATTCTAGAAGAACTGTATTCAAGGTCTGTGTACAGCCTCCAGGCAAAGGGTTAGCCAGCATTTTATCAGAACACGTGCATTTACTTGTATACATATCTCGTGTCATCATAAAACATCTTATTTACGCCCTTTACTCAAACGCAAACAAGGCGACACCCCAAGACCACTTCCTTAACACACCTAGAACAAAGCCCGGGCGGTGTTGAGCTCATGCCATACTGCTGAAGTGGAGGTTACCTCTACTCCGGAAGCATGTTGAGCGCCCAATATTGTTTGGGTTTGGAATCCATTCTGGAACAAATAGTTATTCCATAAGAACAGTATATAATTTTTTTTGCACACCTGCAGAAGTCAATAGATATTATCGCCATTCTCTAGATAAAGGGTTAGCCCTTTACCCAACGCAGACGATATCAAAAGTTATTATTTTAAATATCATTTTTTCAAAGTTTTCAAAAAATTTCAACAAAACCTTATCATGTGACCCCTCGTTGGAACGAGCTCAACGAGCTCGTTCCAACGAGGGGTCATATGATATGATTTTGCTGACATTGTTTGAAAAATAATATTTTTTCATCCGCTGAATTTGCATATTACGCGGGCGGATGCGGGCGATTCGTTGGGTAAAGGGTTAGACAGCAGATTATAAAGACCTGCGTTTTCAGTTAACAAAGTGATAACTACTGTGTAATAATGAATTCAGTTTCAATGTTGTATTTCTATTTCTTTTTACAACATCTAAATCTATCTGAAAGTACATATGAACAAAAGCGCCATACAAATCTTGTCAAAGTTAGGAGTTTTCTACATTCGGATATTGTATTGCCGTAACATGCATCAGACTGGTCGAGTCTGAGGCAGGTGTAAAATTTTATCTAACAATCCACTTAATTTGCAAAACAAAACTGGGAAAAAACGTTTGTATCAGCCTACCCCCCCCCCCCCCTCCATACACACACACACACACACACACACACACCGTCCGTTCCGATACCTTATCAGACAGATTCAATTTCCGATAAACACCACACTATCACATATAAGCATTGTTATTACGCATTTAAATGTAGTTTCTGAAATTCAAAATTGGGATCAGTTTCAACCCAATTTAAACTAAAAAGTTGGGGAAACGCAATGCCGTATCAACCCATGGCCGGGCCCCTAGGCTTTTAGGTACTTCGAGACGGGGCCCACTCCAACACTTCAATCTTTCACCCCACCATAGTTGACAGCCTGACCCTGGTACGGTAGACACTATTCCGCAGTACATAGCCCTATATCCATTTTGCGAGTCTCTTGAAGAATTCTACTCACAACTTGACATATTATTTAAAAAAGCATTAATATAATGTACTGTATATAAATATATATATGGTACACTTGTGAGAGTATATATATGGATAAATACATGTGTACATGTATCGCTACGGCGCAGAGTGCAAAGTGCCTTTAAACATTGCAGCCCTAATGCGCTGGTAACAGTACCTAGCACAGCAAAAAAACCAAAAAAACAACAAAAAAAAAAAAAAAAATGGCGGGAACGCTGTCCCTGCGGGTTTCTAGGCTTCAGCCTAGACAGCCTTATGAATAATACGGCCCTGGGGAAATGGGCTTTAAGTCAAGGGATTGTTTGATAAATGTATCATCAGAACCATGTGTATGTCCTGTAATTTGTATCAGATTCTCGCTCGTATTACAATAGGATCGCAACTCGGCCTGACGGGCTTGTTGCGATCCGATTGTAAACACGGCCTCGAATCTGATACAAATTACAGGACATGCACATGGTCATGATAATACATATATATTCCATTTAGAGCAGGGGAGTTGAAAGCATTTCGAAATATGACATTCGTAACATCACATCGTGCAGACTGGTTTTAGTTGCGTACCCGGCTGTGCATCTGCTGAGAAAGTCGCGATCGTGTTCGTCTTCTACTCTTATCAGCTCACCGCCGTAAGATTCACAACGACTCTTCGACACGTCCCAGTTTAGTACTGAATTATCCACTGCTTTGATGCACCTCATTTTTCTTGTGTCAAGCTTCCATCCCCATTTGCATCCAGCTAAAACGGAAAAATATTTGTTCATCATAGTTGGGTTGAAAAAAGGGTTAACTCTTTACCCAACGTTACGGCAAAAACCGGCCAGCGCTATTCTCAAAAATCGCCAATTAATTTTCATTATTTTTTTATTTTTTGCCTCAAAAACATAGGTTATGGCACCTCATTGGAACGAGCTCATCGAGCTCGTTCCAATGAGGGGTCATAACCTATGTTTTTGAGACAAAAAATAAAAAAAATAAGTTATTCAAGATTTTTTTTCAAGTGTCGTCTGCTTTTCATGCTAGGTAAAGGGTTGAACACTGTTGTGAAACATTTTATTAGACACACGTGGTTGACAACTTTCGTCATTGGAAGAGATTTGCAGGAAAGTTAGCGCCCCTTTATTTTCTAAAGTTTGAAGTAAATTTAAGACTTAGGGTATTGGAATTTCATATAAAAACTGAAAATTCGAAATGTTAGTGACGTTGTATCATCGATGTACGCATCATTCCACACACTTCGTGCATTTTCGTGTAAAAATACAGGAGCTGGCTTTTCCAATTTTTTCCCAATCAATTTGAATGTTTGACTATTATTCTCTGTTTTTACCCATTTGGAAATAAGAAAAGGACGCTTCACCATCTTTCGATGTTTTGCAACCATTTTTATACTCATTATACCAAAAATATGCACATCGTGAGTCGATTGGTGCATCCTTTGCCTCTTTCTGTTTCGCAGCACGGCGGTGTGATTCACCTAACTGGTGCTTTTTGAATCGCTCTATACCCTTTTTCCAGTTACGGAATCCGACAGATGAATCGGTATAAACAAATGGAGAACTGTCATTTGGTTGTCTGAATTCAGTACAAATACTGCAAAATGCTGCATGCTTCTCTCGGTGATACATCAACCAGCTGAATTCATGTAGCCAGATGACTTGAAATGTTCTACCTTTGTTTTCGCTCGATGACTTCTCTTCGTCGGTGAAATTGCCACCATAGGTGAGCCAAGGGTCATAGACAGAATTGGACGGCGGATATTATCGTCTTTTGCCGAGTTATCATCACCGCACGAGCTTTGACAAATCTCATGTTCCGAATGAGGATGGCAGGGTGCGTTGAAAAAAGAACTTATTTGAGCTTGGCCAGGAGCTTTACCAAGTTGTATCAACTTTTTGTGTTGACAGATTTTATTCTGTCGGCACGGGGCATTTTGTTTTCTGAATAGACCACAAACGTCGTCTGCGCATGACGATGGTGAAAACTACGCCAAGTTAATCGTCTGGTAAACCATAAGGACAACAATATAAGATCTCGATCGCACAGCTGATTTAGGACATAACCAAGGTTGGGGTAACGTTTGGAATTTTTGCACGCGTGGTTGGGGTTCTAGACCGATTGTGATTTCTGTTGGGGAGGGCACCCTGTGCCCCCTCTCGCTCCCACACCCAAAGGGCAGCGGGGGCAAGCCCCCGCCCAGGAGGGAGCTTCCGGCGCCCCTGATCGTGACATATAGGTCATAGACACTATCCTTTCCATTAATGTAAAAGTCTCGAGGGTAAGATTTCCTATTTTGTTCCTTGGGAAGAATAAAAACTAGCAAAATATTGTAAAAACACATTCGCTAAACAAAGGGCCAAAGAGGAAAGGTATATTTAGTTGCTTCTAATTACCTTGCCATAAAAAGCCGAGTTTCTTTTTGTAGCGACCGTAGGAAGCCAGCGTTTTCTACGATCATTATTTCGAGTAAACGATTAAAACAACAAAAATGTGAAGGACAAAACAAGAAAAGAAGAGCATTAACCCTTTACCCAACATGAAAAGCAGACGACACTTGAAAAAAAAATTCTTGAATAACAATTTTTTTTTCATTTTTGTCTCAAAAACATAGGTTATGACCCCTTGTTGGAACGAGCTCGACGAGCTCGTTCCAACGAGGGGTCATAACCTATGTTTTTGAGACAAAAAATGAAAAAATAATGAAAATTAAATGGCGATTTTTGAGAATAGCGCTGGCCGTTTTTGGTTGTTACGTTGGGTAAAGGGCTAAAACAACCTCTATCGGTTTTTAGCGAATGAATCACAATAACGCAAGCACTTCAACAGACATTAAAATATAACGATTTATCGAAAAAATCACGAAAAATGCATTAAAGGAAAATTTAAATAGAAAGATAAAATGACCATAATAAGAAACGAACACTTATATCTCCTGCATACATTTTCCACTCAATGTCTTCCTCCACTCTAGAGTATGTATCTTTTAAAATTCTCGTTTATGTTTTGTGGGACGAAAATAATTTGAAAGTAAAATAATTATTCTTATCACGTCCATATGACGTCGATTATCCTCCCAGGCGGGTTCAAGTGGTGGACTTCATCGAACCGTTGTGGTGGTATAGTAACCTAGAATTTTCGTCCAGGTTTCTGTACCAAACAAAACGTTTAAAGGAACTAAATTCAAGATGGGACACAATTAGTACTTTGCTGATCAAGACAGCAACAATCTGCCCAAACTCTCGTCAACTGTAACATTTCAACAGCGAGAAAATTGAAATTATCTCTGTTGCAAATTGCAATCCCACTGGCCTATCGCAATGTGGTGAGAATGCGACGGAAACGCAGGCAAAGGCCCCTCTAAATTCTTTTGTACTCCTTAAAATGCCGACCGTTTACAATTGCGCATCCACTGAGCCCGCTCGGTAGCCCCCCCCCCCCCCCCCCCCCGCTTAGTACCCCTCTTGTGCATCCCTTATGCAGCGCAGTCATTTGGAATACATCATGTCAGAATAAATACCAAACTCTGTAAGTGTATATAACTGTTTCTATGTAAAGTAAATTGTTCAACTTTGTGTTGAACAATTCACCAAACTGTATGCACCACTTAATGAATCAGAAAAAAATATGAAAAAAGAACTGCACACTCGCTGTATTGTCTGTGAAACCGATACCCCACCCCCACCCCCACCCCCCACCCCCCCCCCCCAAAAAAAAAAAAAAAACGATGACAATACTATAAAAGTTTTAAAATTGTATTTTCTAGAATTGTATTTCCTACCTATTTAACATAACTTATTAAAATGAACCATTGGCATTTTAAAAGATGTGGCAAATTGCCAATTGGCAAATTGCCATATTAGTGAAAATTCTAATGGTTCATTTCAAACAATTTAAAGTCATAACTAGAGAAATACAATTCCAGAAAATACATTTGTAAATGTTCAATGTTATTGGACCCAGGTCCACAGCTCGGGATATTTTAGAGAGGTTGGGGACATATTTGCAAGACCATGACCATTGGCATTTTAAAAGATGTGGCAATTTGCCAATTAGAAAATTTCCATATCAGTGAAAATGCTAATGGTTCATTTCAAACAATTTGAAGTCATAAAACTAGAGAAATACAATTCTAGAAAATACATTTGTAAAAGTTCAATGTTTTGGGACCCAGGTCCGTAGCTCGGGTTATTTTTGAGAGGTTGGGGGGCATATTTGCAAGACCATGATAAGAATTTGTCTGAAGGTTATTATGTATACATACCTACTCTTCTCGGACAAGTGTTAAGCAGAGAAGAAGTTTACAGGCATCATAATTACCAACGACAATAGGTAATGTCATGTTAAATATATACTCTCCCAAAAAAGAAAGTGTGCATGCTAAAAAATAACACTAAAAAAAGATACATATCATTTTCATTCATGGAAATTTTATTCAATCACAGATGAATCAATTTGTGATCAACACGAGAAATTTCATTTCGCTACGACGAATACTCTTGGTGCCATGGAGAGTCAAAGACACTAAGGGTCAAACACAAAAGTCACACACTCAATATCTGGTATGACCTCCGTCTGCATCGACTACTGCTGTGCATCTACGCCTCGTGGAAGCGAACAAGTTAGCATGGAAGTGTTGTGGGATGTTGTTCCTGATAAGCTGTCTTTGGAGTTCCACAAGCGTTGACGGTGCATGGGGAAGCCGGCGTAGCTGACGTTTCATTTCGTCCCATACGTGCTCAATGGGTGAGATATCGGGCGAATTTGCGGGCCAGGGAAGAACATCCGCTTGTTGTTGCTGCAGATACTGTTGAACAACACGAGCTGCGTGGGGTCGGGCGTTGTCCTGCTGTAGAATGACGCCGGGGCCGTGACGTTGCAGAAATGGGACAACAACAGGTGTAAGCACTTCATCACGATATCTGGCTGCATTGAGATTGCCATCAATAATGACCAGCTCAGTTCTGTTACGGGCAGTGATGCCACCCCACACCATGAGAGACCCTCCCCCATAACGGTTTCGCTCCACGACACATGGATCTGCGTAGCGTTCGTTTCGACGTCTGTACACTCTCTGGCGGCCATCTGATGATGAAAGATGGAAACGACATTCATCTGTGAATAAAACACGTCGCCACCAGTGTAAGGAATGCCTAAGATGTTGTCTACACCACTGCAGTCGAGCACTACGATGACGTAACGTCAAAATCGGACGAATTGCTGGTCTTTGAGGACGTAAGCCGTATTCTCTCAGCCGGTTGATTACTGTTTGAGGATGTATCCGTCTCAGGTTAGGGATGTTCCTGGCTGTCGTCGTTGCCGTTTGTTGGCGGTTCCAGAGATGGACGACACGGATATACCGATCTTGTGCAGGGGTGGTAACTCGGGGTCTCCCGGAACGGGGTCGGTCTCGAACGTCATCATGTTGTGCATGTCGATGGACTAGCCTGTCTACAGTGTTACGGTGGCAGTTCAAATGCTGGGCAACCTCTCTGTGTGTTCTGCCAGCTCTAATCATACCCAGGGCAAGGAGACGTTGATTCATTGTCAATCTTGGCATGCTAATGTGGAGTCGTTTTAACAGCAGCGCAAGTTTGAATGTGAACGATAGGAAGGCTTTACTTTAGTGTTTAAATACCCAAGGATTCACACCGCTGCATGAATTTTCAGACTCTCCACGTGCAAAACATGCCTTTTTCACAAACGTGCAGCACGTCATTTAACGTTAATGCAATTTTAACGGGGAAAGCTGTTTTGTGTTCAATAAAACTTATCCATGAACAGGTTAACACTCTTTACACCTACGAAATTATTTCCTTGGAGTTTGATCAATTTCTGCAATGCACACTTTCTTTTTTGGGCGAGTATATATTTGGGGTAATTTTTACTGCTTTTCAATCTATACTTTCTTTACCTTCAGTCTAAAAACTCAATATTTTGGCCACATTCTGGACGTGTTTAGAAAGATTCCTCTAGCTCTCCTCCAATGTTTTCAATGTAGGGCTTCGAGTTTCCAGCCATTTTGTGAATCTGACAAAAGATAGGGGATGTGAGACACGCCCATCCCTCATTTCCTCACGAACTCCCTTCGCTTTCACGCGAGTTTCGTTGTAGTTTTATCAAGAAGTTAAAATGTATCGAGCATCAACGGCATCTTATCTTATTTCCTAATTTGTGGTGGGCATGGGTTGTTTTACATGTATATCGTAGCTTTCTTGACAGGTATAAATTGAGAATTGAAATCAGCCCTGGAAAAAACCACCATGTCGGGACACTTTTGTAGTGTGCGTTGCTCATTTAGAGTCGCATGTGTTTGGTTTGGTTTAGGACCGACTTCTCCTGACTGCTATTAGATATAGAGAAAAGACAGGGTTTTTTTTCAAAATTACGTTTGTTACAGAGACTTCTTGGACACTGTCAACTCTTCAACACTTTACCCAACGCAGACGATATCAAAATTTATTATTTGAAATATAATTGTTTTTAATTTTTCAAAAAATTTCAACAAAACCATATCATGTGACCCCTCGCTGGAACGAGCTCGACGAGCTCGTTCCAACGAGGGGTCACATGATATGGTTTTGTTGAAATTTTTTGAAAAATAATATTTTTTCAACTGCTGAATTTGCATATTACGCGGTCGGATGTGGGCGATTCGTTAGGTAAAGGGTTAACCCTTTACCTAACGAATCGCCCGCATCCGCCCGCGTAATATGAAAATTTGGCAGTTGAAAAAATTAAATTTTTCAAAATATTTCAACAAAACCATATCATGTGACCCCTCATTGGGACGAACTCATTATATTTAAAATAATAAATTTTATATCGTCTGCGTTGGGTAAAGGGTTAACCCCTTTGACCAACTCGAAAAACATGACACATAAAAACAATCTTGAATAAGGAAAACTTTTCATTTCTGGCTTCAACAACACAGCTTATATTTTGGAGTCAAAAAATGGCAATTTTGTGAATAGTGCTGCCCTGTTTTGACCTTCACATTAGATAAAGGGTTACACGTGTATACCCGAAAGGATCGCCTTAAACAATCTTATCCACTGTAAATGGACGAATAGATTACGTATCAGTGGCAGTGTTCACACTGCCCAGGCACGTAGTGACTGTGGGGGGGGGGGGGGGGGGATTCGAAGGTATAAATTCCAGTAGTTGGAAATACAAAGAAATCAATTTCCTTCCTGTTTTCAACTTTTAATACTTTTCCGACCGATCGATTTGAATTTCCAAACCGGATCACAGTTTTTCCGACTGCAATTGGCGATAGGTTGTGGTTTCCTGCAGAGCGAAAGCGATTTTCCAGCTTTCGATAAAATTCTCCGACTTTTCCAACCAGGTGACAAAATTTTCCGAAATTCCATCTCCAATCTGTGGCAGGTCCGGTTTTTCGAGTTCATCGTTCCGTTTTCCTTACAATGGCCAATCTACACAAGGATTATAGACTGAAAGCCATTGAGCCAATTAATAACTACTTCTGCCAACTGACTGGCAGTCATTTGGAAGGAGTTGGTATTGGCTGAATATAGCTGTTAGTCTATAGACCTTGTGTAGCCTGGTCAGTGCAAACTACTTGGGAAAATGCATTTTTCTTGTGAACAGAATGACTAGATTTAAGCCAGAGGAACGCTTCAGAATCCATCTCAGGGGTCCAAAAATTAAACATTTACCCGCGCGCGGTCCCTCGGACCCCCACCATCGAGAGGGAGATGCCCCCACTCGAACTATCCCCAACACTGGCCTGCCCCACCCCCTCGGGACATGCCTATGGTATGTCGTGCTGGAACCCCAAACCCAGTTAGAAATCTAGCTGGTCACCCCCCCCCCCCCGCCCCCCATTAAAAGCCTTCTAGTTGCGTCCCTGACGCTGTCATGTGCGCATACTGTCAATTGCATTAAAGAATTAGCTCCCAAAATACAACAATTGGCACCCAAATATACTTTGGTACAGTACGTGGACAGTGGATTGTAACTAAATCACCCGCGGAGTGGAGTTATCACCCAAACTATAACTTTCAAATTTTGTACGTATGGACAAATTTTGTACGTATGGAAATTCCAGGTTCTTGGTTCCGAAAGACGATCCCCGGTACCCAGGAAATCTACAGCACGGATACGGGAGTGAAGCGTGGCGTTGTTTGTGTATTGAACAGGAGTTTTCTGAATTGAAACTTTGTAGGATTTCGTCAGCCCTTACATGCCTGAAATTTTAACAGTCCTGATTACTGACGAATCATTTTCAAAAAGCACTGTATCTCTCAACCAGATCTGGAGGACACCCCCTCCCTTTCAACAGCAAGATTTTTTTCACCCGCTTCAAAGTTCACACTCGTCTTCATTTTCAGAATTACTAGTATCACTATTCACTATCTCGGGGCGCGGTGGCTCAGTAGGTAGAGGTGCAGGCTGCAAGCCGAGAGGTCCTCGGTTCACCTGCGGCAACTGCGTTGTGTCCTTGGGCAAGACACTTCACCCTCATTACCCACGTGGGGGCACGGTGACGTCGTGTACTAAGGCGTGGTGCACGTCGATGGTGCACTGTCTTCAACCAATGCTAACCCTGCTTGTGTGGAGTTAGTATGTAGGGAAGCTGACAGTTGCTCGCAGTTGCTCGGTGGTTCTCTCCGGGTACTCCGGCTTCCTCCACCCGTAAAACTGTCATGGTCATGATTAGCCATTGTGCAGAAATATGTGACCTTAAACACCAATAAATAAATAAATAAATAAATAAATAAATAAATAAATAAATAAATAAATAAATAAATAAATAAATAAATAAATAAATTCTCTATCTCCTCCAACACCAACATCCTCTTCACTGCCGCCACCAGTCTCCTCTGCTTAAAGCAGAGGAGACTGGTGACGGCAGTGAAGAGGGTGTTGATTTGGAGAAGGTAGCGGTGATAATGCGAGTGATTCTGAAAATAAATGGGAGATTGAATCGGATTTGGGTGTTCATACTTATCTTAGGAAAAGAACTTTTCCGTTTGGAGATGGGAGATTGCCAATGTTCATTATCATTAAAATAAATGCATCATGTTACCCTCGTAAATTTGCTTGATATTACCCGGGAAAATCACCCGGTTCCCGGTTCTAAGTGTAATTTCATTCCCGTTCCCGGTTCCTAGAAAACCAGGGAATATTTTAAACCCTAGGTTCAACTGAATTAACAGTTTATTCGTCTAATCTGATTATTATAAAAATACTTCACTGTTACATAATATTTTTTATCTTGCTTAATTTTTTATAAGTCTTCTAGAAAATAATAAATTATTTGTTTCTAGTTTATTTGGATCAACAGTGAATGAATAATAAACTTGTTGCCTTGTTGCACTCACAGGACGATACACGGGTAACTTGTTCTCATTTACAATCAGATTCCCTTTGGCACAAAACTCTTTCATTTGGCACCTAAATCATTCAGTTGAGACCGAACAAAAATTCCTTTTGGCACCCAAAATTTGCGGGCCAACTTGAACACTGATTAGTGGCAAGGGTTAGTAATAATCCACTCTACAGCCCGGGGTTGTAGGTTCGAATTAATACTGATTCTCCCTAAGTTGTGTGTACATTAGGTCTCTCATCTTTGATGAACAGTACTTCATCACAACAACCGTCCCTTCTCGATAACATTGCAATATATTTACACCGTTGGGTGGACATTCCCTAAATAAACTATTGCTATATTATGAACAAATTAAGTGAAAATAAACGGAATGGGCATGTGTGATTCAGTGTCCTCCCCTTTGTTCTGTTTTGACAAGTGAGATTCAGATGTGTCGTGGAAAGAAATCGGACAGAGGATTTCGTCCAGGGGCCAATACTATAAAACTTATGCAACTGTATTTTCCAAAATTGTATTTTCTACAAGTGAATAAAAATGACGGAAATGAGTCATTAGCATTTCAAATGATATAGCAATTTGCCAACTGGCAAATTGTCACATCTTTGAAAATGCTAATAGTTCATTTCAATTGGTGATTTCCATATGTAGAAAAAGAAAATACAATTCTGAAAAATCCAACTGTAACAATTTTATAGTATTGGCCGCTGATCGTGATTAAGACTGGTTAAAAGTCTCTCTCCTCTTCTGAAAGAACAGGAGTGTAGTGCGGGCGGTCTACTGGTCACAACCCCATGGTCCCTTCTGAAACGGTAGCTGCGGAGGGTTTTTTGGGTCTCCCTGGAGTTGGAGTAGATAGGGGCACAGGACCCATCTGACCAAAGGTCGGCCTGGGGTGAGAAAATTTATTTTGATTTTCAGGCAAGTAACCCGCCAAAAACTTGAATCTAGATCTTTGGAAAAACTTGTATCTAACACCAATATTTTGTCGCACAGTATGGCCCCCGCGCTCGGTGTTGCAAGTGCCGCAAATGCGGGATACATTTTATGTGTTACCAGGAGAAATGGATTGATTATCATAAAAATCAATGCTCCTTATCCCTTAACCCTTTATCTAACATGAAAAGCAGATGACAATTGCAAAAGAAATTCTTGAACAACTAAGTTTTTTAATTTTTTGTCTCAAAAACATAGGTGAGCTCGTTCCAACGAGGGGTCATAACCTTTGTTTTTGAGACAAAAATGAAAAAAATAATAAAAATTAATTGGCGATTTTTGAGAATAGCGCTGGTCGGTTTTAGCCGTTACGTTGGGTAAAGGATTAAAACATTCCCGGACTCCAAGGGCTCCCAAATATTTGAGAGAAAAAAATAGTGAAAAAAATTTTTTTCGTCAAACGTTTGGGGACCTCCCTAGAGCCCGGGTTCTCCTGGACCTACTCCACACACTTCATATGGGTGAGCCACCATTGCCAGGAAACCAATAAGGTCCGGGTTATTAAACATAATTTTACATATCCTGACCTTGAGACGGGATCCTTTCAATGCAAGGTATACAACAAAATCACCAAAAAGACATGGCTCTTCATACAATTATCATTGCTTTTCTCCGTTTTTTTTTGTTGCCTGTCGTGTTCTGATCTCAATGTTAATGTCGCTTTGAGTTGGTCCCCGCAAACAAGTACCGCAAATACGGGACACATTCTACGTGTTACTAGAGGTAATGGATGGATTATCATAAAACACAATGTTCCAATATCCTTTAAAACTTGCCCGGACTGCAAAGGCCTCAAATATTTGAGAAAACAAGTTTCATTATATTTCGTGAAACATTTGGGGCCTCCCTGGATTCCGGGTCCCTCTGGGCTTACTCCACACACTTCATATGGGTGAGGTGAGCCACCACTGCCAGGAAACCAATCAGGTGATATTAAATAGAATGTTACATCTTCTTACGATCCCCGTCCGGGACGATCCACGTTGTGCCCTTGGGCAAGGCACTTTATCCCGGTTGCCTACATGGGGCACGATAACGCCGTGTACTAAGGCGTACTGCACGTCGATGGTACACATGTCTTCAATCGCTGTAACCATACTTGAGTGGAGCTTGAACAGAGTTAGAATGTTGAGGAGCTGACAGTTGATGTGGTTCTCTCCGGGTACTCCGGCTTCCTCCACCCGTAAAACTGTCACGGTAACGATTAGTCATTGTGCATAAGTACGTGACCTTAAATAGCAATAAATAAATAAATAAATAAATAAATAAATAAATAAATAAATAAATAAATAACATTTTCTTACCTTGAGACAGAATCCCCTTCAACGCAAGGTACGCGACAAACACACCAAGAGGCAGGTCTCTTAATACAATCACCATTGCTTGTCTTCGTTGCCTGTCGTTTCCTGGACTCTTTTTTCTTCGAAGCCCGAGTATGAATGTTATCACTTCACAGATTCTTCGAATATACACATTTGGAAATTAATCAATATATAGCAAGCACGCGTGCCATCATTCAAATACGTGTCTAGTTATTGACTTGAAAGTTGGTGATTTTTTAAACGTGCGAAACTATTTATTCGTTTGTCTCCTCCCACAGTATTATCGCCATTGAATTTACCTGAATCAGTAATGATGAGTGACAGAGTTAGAACGTTCAAGATTTACCCTACATGTATCCAATATACTTCGTTTTCTTTATTTTAATATTACACACATCTCATTGGCCCGCTCGGTACGGCCTGTTGGAGTGGAGCCACCACATCCATAGAAATTTTGGTTCCACCAAGACCAAAACTGGTTCTTCAGTTTGTCCTGATAGGGGAACCAAATTTGGTAACATGGAACCAAACATTCACATGTTTGGGTTCTTCAATCTGTCACATCAACTGGATTTTTTTTATTATTAGGGTTTAACGACACATTAACAGCCAGGGTCATATCATGTCGGTGACAGTCTTACGGGTGGAGGAAGCCGGAGTACCCGGAGAGAACCACCGAGCAACGACGAGCAGCTGCCAACTCTCCAACATCGTAACTCTGAACTCTGCACCGCGATACAGGCAAGGTTAGATTGGTTGAAGACATGCGCACCATCGACGTGCAGTACGCCTCAGTTCACAGCGTCATCGTGCCATCAACTGGATTGTCCAGGCCTGGGATATTGTATACATTTTAAAATATAAAGTCGTGCCAAGTTGAAATTTAAAATGGCGACGAAGCAACGTCTTCAATAGTCCCTTCACGAACGTGTTAACCCATTACTCATCGCAAGCCGTCACGATAGCTATTGTGCAGAAATATGTGACCGTAAACACCAATAAACAAACAAAAAACTTACCCAACGCACACGGTATCAAAATTAATTATTTTAATTATTATTGTTAGAAATGTTTCAAAAAAGTTCAACAAAACTATATCATGTGACCCCTCATTGGAACGAGCACGACGAGCTCGTTCCCATGAGAGGTCACATGATATATTTTTTGTCAAAAGTTTTTGAAAAATTTTTGTTTTGTAACTGCTTAAATTGTAAATTACGCGGTCCGATGCTACAAATTCGTTAGTTTAACCCTTTACCTAACGAATCGCTCGCATCCGCCCGCGTAATATGCAAATTCAGCAGTTGAAAAAATATTATTTTTCAAAAAAATTCAACAAAACCATATCATGTGACCTCTCGTTGGAACGAGCTCGTCGAGCTCGTTCCAACGAGGGGTCACATGATATGGTTTTGTTGAAATTTGTTGAAACATTTAAAAAAATGATATTTAAAATAATAAATTTTGATATCGTCTGCGTTGGGTAAAGGGTTAAAGGGTTAAGTGGCGCGACAAAAGCATTTTTTTTATATAAATAAGAAAGACAACTCCATGTGGAATTGTTTGGCTCTTGATAACATGAACATTCATTTATTTTGGTTCTTCGATGGTTTTGGGTTCCAGTTGGAACCAAATTTGGCGCTGTTTTCTCTTAGTGTAACAAGAGGGGGCGCGGTGGCGTTGCGGTAACCGGTTCTCGTCTGATCACCGAAGTTAAGCAACGTCGAGCCCGGTTAATAATAACAGCACTTTGGCCGGCCGCTGATTTGTCGCTGTTCTCTGATGAGAAGGCCTTGGTTACCCCTGTGCTCCCAACTGCCTCCCTATTCCCACGCTTTTTCTTTCCTCCCAACACACGGAGACGAACTGCTTGATGACTTCCTTTGCTCCATTTTTCCCAATCTCTCCGATTAGCATATTAACCCTCTCCTTAGAGTCACTCACTTCCTACGTGTCCTTCATTCTGCCATCCCACTTCCGCATTAAACTCCCAGTGAATCTTATTCTTTTAGACTGGTATTTTGGGCATTCTAGAAGAAAGTGTTATTGGGTCTCCACCACGCCTAAATTACACATTTGGCAATCCTTTTCACTGTTTTTCCCAATTTTAGTCCTTGGATAGTCCTCGGTTAATCCTTGGATGGGTGACCGTCTGAGCGATCGATTCGAACTCCCGCGTTGTGTGCTTGGGCAAGGCACTTCACCCCGATTGTCCACTTGGGGGCACGATGACGCCATGTACTAAGGCGTACTGCACGTCGATTGCGCACATGTCTTCAACCATTCTGATCCTGCCTGTGCTGCAGTGCGGAGTTACGATGCTGGGGAGCTGGCAGCTGCTCGTCGTTGCTCGGTGGTTCTCTCCGGGTACTCCGACTTCCCCCACCCGTAAAACTGTCACCGAGACGATATGGCTTTGGCTGTTAAAATGTCTTTAAACCTTAATAAATAAATATAAATAATAAATAAGTGCAGCAACAATCTCAAATGAAAAATCTTTGTATGCGTATTGTGCATACCTAACATGAAAAGCAGACGACACTTGCAAAAAAAATTCTTGAATAACTAATTTTTTTCATTTTTTGTCTCAAAAACATAGGTTATGACCCCTCGTTGGAACGAGCTCGACGAGCTCGTTCCAACGAAGGGTCATAACTTATGTTTTTGAGACAAAAAATGAAAATATTTTGAAAATTAATTGGCGATTTTTGAGAATAGCGCTGGCCGTTTTTGGCCGTTACGTTGGGTAAAGGGAGGTATCAAAAGCAGCTCCAAAATTGTAGAAATAAAAGATAAATTTGCTTTTGCTTTCAAAATGTAAGAGGCATCGATTTGAAAAAAAAGTTAATGGCAGTCAGGTCTTAGATTGGGGGTGCCCGGCATTAGATTTCCAATTGCATCCCCACCGCCTTGATAGGCAATTTCCTTACAGAAATTCCATTAGCACCCCACCCCCTTCAGTCAGTTTTCCAACTACAGGCTTTAAGCTGCAGAATTCCATTCGTACTCACCCACTGATTGTGAATTTATCCAACTGAGGTCCTCGGTTGTCATAATTTCAACTACCAATCAATATTTTTGGGATTTTTACCACTGTTAAATCAATATAAATTATAGGACTTTCATTACATTTGAATCTAAAAACTCCATCTTTTGACCAAATGTTTGAAAGAATTCCAATAGCGCCATATCTGTTTTCATTTTAGGGCTTCAAATTTCCAACTACTGGAAATTTGACGAATGATGGTTCTGGGAGACATAACCCCTGCCCAATCCCCCCCCCCCCCCACCCCCGCCCTCCGGTGTCTACGTCCCTGGTGACAGATGACTAACTTTGTGAATTATTTCACTTCTCAAGTTTATCAAACTTTTACCCAAATGCGAGTGGACAGAAAAAGGTCACTAAATTTGGTTCATAGTAGAACCTAAACCCGTCTTCATCTGATCTGGAACCAAGCAGTTTCATATAGAGTGGCCTTGTTGATATACAAATATTACCATTGTCGTGCAAATTAGCTCATGCGCGATGAACAGTTGAAAACGTATTTCTGACGTTTCTGACGCCATTTTTAAACTTCTGTTTGGCGCGGCTTTATATTTTACAGTTTATACAATGTCCAGAAGCCATGGCAGTCCATTTAATGCGAAAGATTGAAGAACCATAACATTTGTTTGGTTCCATGTAACCAAATTTTGGTTGCCCTACTAGGACAAACTGAAGAACAAGTTTTGGTACCTGGACGAACCCCAATTTCTCTGTGTGTGAGTATCAAGTACGCCTGGTTTTTATTTCTGTACTTAACTCGACAAGACAAGACATAGCTTATGACCCCTCGTGGAAACGAGCTCGTTGAGCTCGTTCCCATGGTGTGTCATAAGCGACATTGTTTAGACAAAACTTGAAGATATACCAACATTTGAATTGCGAGTTTTGCTTCAAACTACGTGAACAATACAATTTTATTTTTGTTTGTTATTGAATTATCTCTCAGGTTTTCAAGTGAATGGAGAACTTATATATTTATTTATTGGTGTTTATCGACACTTTGGACAGTCATAGTCATCTCATGTCGGACAGTTGTACAGGTGGTGGAAGCCGGAGTACCCGGAGAGAACCACCGAGCAGCGGCGAACAACTGTTAGACTCCCCAACTTACTAACTCTGCACAAGCAGGGTTAGCATTGGTTGACGACAAGTGCACTATAGACGTGCAGTACGCCTTGGTACACAGCACCACCGTGCCCCCACGTGGGTAATGGGGGTGAAGTGTCTTGCCCAAGGACACAACACGGTTGCCGCAGGTCGGATTAGAACCGAGGACCTCTCGGTTTGCAGCCTGCACCTCTACCAACTGAGCCACCGCGCCCCTAAAAGTTGGTTTTATTACAATTTATTGGAGAGTGCCTATAGGCATACATACAGGCACGCCTATAGGCACTCTCCAATAAATTGTAACAAAACAATTGCTTATGAATAAACTCTAACTAAACTGGGGCTCATTTTGCTTGTAGCGTGGTACCCTTGAAAAAAATACTCGCGTTACAAATCACCTTTGAAAAAATAATTTAGCACTCTACCAGATTTTCATGCAGTGGTCGTGTTAGTACGTTGGGAAGTCTGACAGCTGCTCACCGTTGCTCGGTGGTTCTCTCCGGGTACTTCGGCTTCAGTACACAGCACCACTGTGCACCACGTGATCAATTGGGACTAAGGATCTTGCCCAAGGACACAACGCAGTTACCCCTTGTGGGGATCGAACTGTGAACATTTCGGTTTGACGTTCAAGTAGCCACTGAACCACCGCGTTCCCGTCCGAGGACATGGGTTTTCTCCCCACACTTCCGCTATGCGAGATATGCGTGTCCCATGTGAGAAGGCCATGTGAGATAGATATCTATCTCACATGGCCCACGTGACCGACTTATTAGTATATATAATGAGTGCAGGACTATTCAAACATCGCACATTCTTCTGTAAACAGACAACATGGTATCACGTTTCGGGACTATTAGCAGACGAATGTTTGTTGAAGAAAACAGAAATAAAAATACACACCACAAAACCAAAGGACACTTGATTCTTTTATATGAATTTTGGGGTAAACACCGTTATGGGTGGAGAGAGTTGCACGAAATTCCCGTCGAAAAGTTATTCAAATATATTGCAGAATTTATAATATGACGTCATCGGAATGTGCCAATGTTCATTTCGCTACAAACCTTAAAACTCTGTCTTGCCGGCGTGTGGAATTAATTTCGTGGCATATACCTGTGGAATATACAGAACTTTTGTGCGCCCTTTTCGATAAGCAAATCAGGCTTTTTTCAGAAATGGACAACAAAGTTGTCCCTTTTTTTACAGTGTACCTGCTCACAAATAGAAAGTGTACTGTCCCAATCACTGTAGCGAGCCTAACATCCGACGAACTCCGATCCGGGAACTCGAGCGTGAAATAATTAATACATGGTACAATTCCAACAGAGGTCCTTGATTCTTTTCCCCCATGTTCTACCCGAGTTGCATTTTTAATTATACCGCGATTCAACTTGAAGAAGTGAATCAGGCTGATATTTTTAAAGAAAAGTATCACCTGAGGCTGTCTGTTTACATTCTTGCTTGACACCGTGTTGTGTCGTAGCATTCCATTCACGTAATAACGTCAACAGGATGCGTAACAACCAGTCAGATGCGTCCTTATATGACCTCTCCTCCAAAACTACTGACGTATAACTTGTGTAGTGTATAAATTAGCTATAACGCCAATGGGGAGGGGTTCCCACCAAACAATACCCCTGTGAATGCCTTAGAAGTGCAAGCTCCAGATTGAACCTTTAAATCGGCTGGCTTAAATATTGCTTTTCACCTTTTGTGGAGTAACAGCAACTGCTTGTCTATTCGGGTGAAAACTAAACTAAAAGCGAGTATTTTAGGGAAAATGACTTCCCATGGACTCACCCTACTTTATCGGATACAGGTGCGGAATACACTTCTTTCTGCAGATGGTAGTAGATGGATTAGATCGCAGATTACACTAAACCGTGGCATTCATGTCTGCTCTGTGAAGTGAAATTGGGATAAATACAGATTATCATGATAATGTGCATGTCCTGTGATTTGTATCAGATTCGAGGTGGTGTCCAGAATGGGATCTCAACGAGCCGGCTTTGCCGGCGAGTTGTGATCCCATTCTGGACACCACCGAGAATCTGATGCAAATCACAGGTCATGCACATTATCATGATAATTCATTTATCTAACAATTCTGTCACATAAACAGATTAAATCTTAACCCTTTACCCAACGTAACGGCCAAAACCGGCCAATGCTATTCCGAAAAAATCGCCAATTAATTTTCATTATTTTTTCATTTTTTGTCTCAAAAACATAGGTTATGACCCCTCGTTGGAACGAGCTCGTTCCAATGAGTGGTCATAACCTATGTTTTTGAGACAAAAAAAATGAAAAGAATTAGTTATTCAAGAATCACTGAAACGCGCATAGAATGTATCCATGTGCCTGTTATGATAGCCCGTAGCGCTACCGGAAATGAATCGTCTATATGATACGGAATCAGAATGAGTCGTCTATATGATACGGAATCGGAACACATTATGTGATACTTACCGTTTCTCGTGGTTTTCAGACCAAAATCTATATGATTGTTAGATAAAAAGCAAAGCTGTATGAACAAAATGAAGAGATCAACTTCAACCACAAGCAACCGCTGGATGTGATGAAAACAACAAATGCACCGTGATGGGATGACCAGTCCCCACCAGTCCAACAAGGGCAATAACTCATAAAGAAACACATGAACACAGCTGTTCATTATCCCTTTCACGAGAAACACATGTTTCAAAGAAAGGAAGCAAATCTTGAACGGATTTCGCTGAAATGTGATGGCAATAAATGGAAGTGTGACGACAAAAATGAGGTCGAGATCTCTTGAAGAAATACTTCAATATGGCTGTTTCATAATCCCATTCTTGATACTATCACCAAAAATGGTTTATATGACATTTTCAACAAATCATCTTGAATGTATTTCTGTGTGGCCACAAACTTCAAGTCCAACAAAAGCAATATGTCTTGACGAAATACTTGAAATACTTGAACATGCATGTTTCGTAAGCGTTTTCGTGATATTATCATCAAAAACGTATATATGGAATTTGGAACAAGTACTGAACGGTTTTCTTTAACTCTTTATCCAACGTAACGGCCAAAACCGACCAGCGCTATTCACAAAAATCGCCAATTAATTTTAATTATTTATTTCATTTTCTGTCTCAAAAACATAGGTTATGGCTCCTCTTTGGAACGAGCTCGATGAGCTCGTTCCAGAGAGGTGTCATAATCTATGTTTTTGAGACAAAAAATGAAAAAGATTAGTTATTCAAGAATTTTGTTTTCAAGTGTCGTCTGCTTTTCATGTTAGGTAAAGGGTTAAAATGTGACGACAAGAAATGGTGATTTGATAATAAGAACGTCTATGTACAGCAAGGGCAAAAACTTATGGAAAATTACTTTGACAGAGCTGGTTCGCAATCCATTCATGATATCATTACCAAAAGCTACATATTATACTACTTAAAGTTTGCTAAGCACCAAGTATATCCAACTACCTGTTTTACGTTTTAGTTGAAATATTGTAATGAAAAGTGTATATATTTTTTATTTAATTATATATTTAATGATTTAAGTACAGAAATTAAGATTTTACTTGTATTTGACATTATTTTTTAGCTTATGAATGCGATAACCATGGAAAATGGGTATTATTGGTAAAAGTGGAAATTTTTCAAATGTGCCAAAAAGTTGACGGAGCGAACTGGTATGGGTTCATTATCGAGTATGAGACCCATTACTGTTAATTACAGCTTCACAACGCCTTCTCATGCTCCCAATCATGTTCTTGGTGGTCCTTAGTGGGATGTTATTCCATTCTTGGACCAGCATGGCACCAAGCTCCTGGACTCTTCTTGACTGGACTGGACGGGCTGAAATTGCAAGCAGCAACTCATTCAAGACAGGTTCGATTGGATCGAGGCCAGGGGATCTTGCTGGCCAGACCATACGCTCAATCCCCTCCCTCTGTCGGTACTCCCCGACAACATGGGCAACATGGGGATGGGCATTATCGTTCATCAGAATGAATCTATCACCCACTGCATCTGCATACAATCTGACGTGGACATCCAGGATCTCGTCAATATACCACTGTGCAGTAAATGTATCACGTTCAAGGACACAGAGCTCTGTACGTCCATCCCTGCTGATGCCGCCGCAGACCATGATTGACCCTCCTACATAGCGGTCATGCTCAGCAATGTTGGCTGCATGGAATCGCTCTCCTGGTCTTCTACATACCCTAGAACGCCTATTTGTGTGGTCTAGGCACTACCTTGCCATATTCAATCATTAAATCATAAGAGTTTGTGCTGAAATGAAGTTTGAATACCCTACACATGCCATGGACATAGTACACGAAAACATCATGAAAATCAAGGGGTGCATGCTTTCCATGACTGTCACGAAAAGTCTGCCTGTCAAGAGAACTAATGAAAAGACTGGGGACCATCTCAACACATTCCACATTCATATCCACCAAAAATATCGCAAATATGTCACAAACAATTTTCACAATGATGTGTCAAATATTTGGTGCTTAGCAAACTTTGAGTAGTATAACTTTGGAAAAAGTATTTTGAACGGGCTTCTTTTAAATGTGATGACAAAAATGGTAAGGGCGGAAGGACGGTACGGCGAAAGGATGCACGGACGGTATGACGGCTCACCGGACAGAAGGACGGGCGGACCCCATCCCTACACCCCCGATCACTTCATGCTGGGGGAGAAGAGACGAAGAGAAATTATTTGGAAAGTAAAATTGAAAAGATTGTTCAAGAGTATAACCATCTTCTTTTTGTTAACCATAGGGCAATTGTGTACTCCAATTAAATGCAACGCACCCGTTATCCTTGAAACATTGAATAAGTGTCAATGAAGCAATCAACCAGTGCAATCATCAATAACATTTGCTCTGAAGTCAACCGACATAGTGAAAAGGACTATTTGTTTTCAGAATGAACACTCTTATGCGTTTGTGTATAGATTCGAACGAATATTGATTTCCATCTGTCACGTAAATTGCTATTCAATCAATTTACAGCATTAAGGTTAGTTTAAACGTATTTATTTTCCATGAAAAAAGCAAATAGGCATGGAGAATAAGTTGTTGACCATAAAGGTGCGTTGCAATTCCAAAAGGACCTTTCATTGCCCTAGTTGTGGACTGGGCAATCATATCTTACCAGGAGAATGTGTGTTGCCACCGAACAGGCTAATTGTATACGCAAGCCGATTTCGTCCGCAAAACACGTGTCGACTGTGTATGCAAACATGCCCATTCCAAGTCGTAGCCAGAGGAGCATGGGAAATCCCCCCCCCTCGCTAAAAACCCTGAATTCTGCTATCTGCATGGGACGTCAACTAATGAAATTGCAGGTAACATGGCACGCTCGGTGAAAAATTGAAATTCTTCCGAGCCTCAAAATGTCTCCTAACTGTACCATCTGTGGCTTATTTTTCAAACATAAAATGAAAAATACCCCCACGCCGGTCACACCAACGCGAGAGGGACAGGGACACTACCTCCAATCCTTCCCCAACTCAAGATTTCGATCTTCGGGATATGCCCGTTAGAAAGATACCATTCATGTGCTCAGTGCTTAATGGGTTAAATTAACTTATCTTTTTCCAGAAATCAAACTTATTTTAAAGATTTGTGGAAAAAAAAGAATCTGACATCCTGAGAGAGAAGACAGTGGGATATATTTCAGAGCTAGTGATACTTCGACGGCAACCTTTAGCTTGTACTTATGCAAAAACAAAAAACATTTTCATCGGATGTTTTTATCTGTTAAAGTGTTAAAATGAAACGTAATTCAATAAAATGCTCTCTAGCTTTTCAACGGGTGATCTTATCCAACCCACCCCTCACCCCCAAAAGAAATCCGAAAAAAATCTGCGCGGTGAAGAAAAAATTAAATTGGATTGAACACAGATGACGCAACACACTCGAAGCCGATAACTGTTATCCATATGCATATATCCAGTGACGTCAGAATTCTGACGTCACTGGACATATGCATATGGATAAGAGTTACCGGCTTCGAGTGTGGATATATGCATATGGATAAGAGTTATCGGCTTCGAGTGTGTTGCGTCATCCGTTTTCAATCCAATGTAATTTTTTCTAGATGAGAAACACGACTTTGAATACATTTGGGGTTGACTCGGTTTATTTATTTATTGGGAGGATTTAATGGCACGTTCAACAGACACGCTCATGTCACATTGGACAGCATTATGGTTGAACAAACCCGCAGTACCTTGAGAGAACCTTCAAGCAACAGCGAATAACTGTCGGACTTTTCAACTTATTAATTAGCATCAGTTGAAGGCATATGTATCATCGACGCGTGGTACGCCTTACCACACTCCATTGCCGTGCTCCCAAATAGGCAATTGGGATTAAGTGTCAATGTAGATGACGCAGATCAGGATTGAACCTTCAGCCTTTCAACATAAAGTTGAATGGGTCACCGCGCTCCCAGTTGATTCAATGGAAAAGCAAAGAAGTAACTTGATCTTATCGAAGTAGTAGTATTGATATTATTTTTATTTGCCAGTATACTAAAATATAACATGTATACATATAGTACATGTAGTTAAGATATTGAAATTTCAGCAAAAAGAAATATTGCATATAGTACATAGTACATATAAATACAATAATCCCAATAATTAATGCATTGTATACTAGCAGGGGATGGCATACACTGCAAAAAATATAGGTACTCTTTAGAACCAAAACTGGTTCTAATCTTGTCCCTGAGATGGAACCAGTTCTGTTTAAACAGTATTTATTTCAAATCAAATAAATTTATAAAGATTAACATTAAATATTAACAGAATTAAACATAAACTGAAGGGGTTTCAGCCGTAAGTTTAGAGCTTATACGAGGTTGTCTCAAATCATTATTAAGCAAAGGAGATATGAACAGTTGGCATATCGAACCAGTTTTGGTTCTATACAGAACCAAAACTGGTTCGATATGCCAACTGTTCATATCTCCTTTGTTTCAAAATATTTGGCGACTGCGTTGAATAAGCTCCAAGTTTAGTGCTGAATCTACTTCAGTTCATGTAATATTCTGTTAAAATTGAATGCTAATCTTGGTAAATTTATTTGATTTGAAATAAATAGTGTTTAAACAGAGCTGGTTCCATCTCAGGGACAAGATTAGAACCAGTTTTGGTTCTAAAGAGAACCTATATTTTTTGCAGAGCAGCCAGATTGGCTGTCTTCCTGCCTTTCCCTGAGAAATATTGAAGAAAATGAGAAAGAAAGATCAACAAGAAAGAAAGTAATATCTTTATTATTGTGACATGTGCTTTACATCAATAAGGTTTCGTCAATAATTGTACATAAAATAGCACTCAGCCCAGTGGACCTGTATGTCACCTAAACAATCCGATTTGTTTGATAAAGTGCACCTTTGCAAGTGGAGGTTGTCGAACGTTTTATTGTATGGACAATAATATTTCATCCGTATTGTTACTTTAAAAAAACTGCAGTTTCATTCAGTCTATCATAATAAAGTTCCTTAAATTTATATTACACCTTTATACTCTCTCTGTTTTACAAAGCAACATGCTGTCAATCTACAGTTTCCAATATGGAAGTAACACACATAAACGTTAAGGGGACAACTGTTTCAACACAAGCAACTTAATTAGCCATATTACACGACAGTGTGAAATAATATCACTATATCTTGGGAAGTAAGGCCAAACGAACGAAGATGGCTGATCTAATGCAGGTTATTTGGCCCGTGTAGTCCAACCTCTTCGTTACATCATATAGCGATATGAGATTCTGTTTAAGATGTGGGTACTTGGAGTTTCGTTACGTTATTGTATAAGTTGCTGGCTACATGCCATCTTCAAATGAGATGACAGAGCTGGAAACAAAGGTTGTACGCAAAAATTGCTGTGACGAAAATTGCGGTATTGAAAAATGGAAACTATAAAAATAACATTGACGCAAAGGGTAGAAAAGTGTAACCTTGGGGAATACCGTTTGTATCTGCGGTGTAATTCTGGTATTCAACTGATGACTCGGAGATAAATTAAAAATGATAACAATTTAATCGCAAATCTGGTTTTCCAAATGTCTAGCAGCAATAAACATTCAACAACTAGACTTGTTGGATATCCGCACAATATTACAGCAATAGGTCCTGGGATTTCCCAGTAATATGAAGAAGAGTAACATTTGGAACTTCACACACTAAATGAACTCTCAATAAATTTTGTGATCGACGCTATAACAATAAATAAATCATGCCGCTACAAGTTTGTTAGATATGAAGATTAAAGTAAGCTTTTATCGCGTATTAATCAGATCCCCTATTGGTAGAGTTGCACGGTATATCGATAAACCGATATATATACCGGTATTCAAACCAATATCGAATGACTACCGGTGTAATTACAAAAATATCGGTTTATCGTCATTATTTATTTACCCACAATTTAATTTTCAAGATGTCTTGAGTTTTTTTCAACTATAGCCCCGAATGAATAATATTATCCCTTTACCCAAGGAATCGTCTGCATGTGCTCACGTAATATACAATTTCAGCAATGGAAAAAATAATTTTAAAAAATTTCAACAAACCTATATCATGTGACCCCTTCATTGGAACGAGCTCGTTCCAATGAGGGGTCACATGATATTGTTTTGTACAAATTTTGGGGGAAAATCTGATAAAGTAATTTTTAAAATAATAAATTTTGATATCGTCTGCGTTGGGTAAAGGTTTTTCGAACCGGATCATCAAGGCATGCTGATTCGTTCCGACTGTGATGCCTCAAGTCTCGATTGTGGTACTTATGTTCATATATCTGAACAGTTTTCGATATACCGGTATACCGCGGTATTTTTTTGAATACCGATAGCGGTATTCAGTTTTGAATATCGTGCAGTCCTGCCTATTGGCCTGGTGAATAGAGCTTAAAAATGCAATGGAGGGAAACACCGAATAGAGGTAACCTGTTAATAACGGCCACGAAAGAGGCTTGCTGTTATATTAAGACAATTGAAGAAACATGCTAGGGTTGAAACAATTGAAATTAAATTGATATTCTGTATCGAAAGCCAGTCTCTTGAAATATGTCGTGGTGACAAAATCAATGAAAAGAATAAACTGAAAGAATGGCAACGTACAGGAATGAAATAACTGATGACACTTGAACATATACATATATTTTAACACTTTACCCAACGTAACGGCCAAAACCGGCTAGCGCTATTCTCAAAAATCTCCAATTAATTTTCATTATTTTTTCATTATTTGTCTCAAAAAAGTAGGTTATGACCCCTCGTTGGAACGAGCTCGTCGAGCTCGTTCCAAAGAGGGGTCATAACCTATGTTTTTGAGACAAAAAATATAAAAAAATTAGTTATTCAAGAATTTTGTTTGCAGGTGTCGTCTGCTTTTCATGTTGGGTAAAGGGATAAAAAACAGAGAAACCAAGCAGGACGTGGATTGATGGTCTTGGTTTGAGGGTGGGGGTGCCCCACTGATCTTCCAGCTGTTCCAATCCCCGGCTGCCAGATATTCACCTTTTGAGAAAACCATCTCCACCTCCCCCCCCCCCCCCCGAGTGTAACGATCTGCATTCCAGATGGCGTCTTGATGCATTCAAGTGACGAAATATTGGCTCCAAATTGGAAAATCCCATAAAATATTAAAAATTGATAATCACTAAATGTCTGTAATAAAATAAAGATAACACTTTGGTCGGCTTTTAATTTGTCTCTGGTCTCAGGTTAGAAGGCATTGTTTAACCCTATGCTCCTAAATGCCTCCCTATCACAACAACTCGTCTCTACTCCCAACATCCGAGAATGAACAATTTGAAGACATCCCGTACCTCATTCTTCCCAATCTCTCCGATAAGGATACTAACTCTCCCTTTTATGTCTCCCAATACCCACATATCCTCCATTATCCCATTCCACTCCCCCATTACACTCCCAGTGAACCATACTCTGTTAGACTAATATTTTGGTCAACTGTCGGACTCTTCAACGTGCTAATCCGGTATAAGCAGTTGTTGGAGGCAGGTACACCATCGACGTGCAGTATGCCTTAGTGCACATCGCCACTATGATTTTAGCTGATGATATGGATGCTATCAATTTGGCATGGAAGGACACGGATACGCCCCGCCCTCTTGGTCTAGGGCTAGGTTATGACTGTCATCTCCGTAACCTAACCTCACCCGCACCAGCGTCACTGTTTTTTTTTTTTGCGGCAAAAAAATTGAATTTAATTTTTTTATTCAAGATTTTTTATTTCAAGTGCTTCTTATATTTGTGTTTGGGAAAGGGTAAATAAAATCATAGAGGTGATACAATGCCAGACACTTGGTCGAAAAAAAATAAATGGCTTGTAACAGACTGCATGCGATAGAAACATAGGGTCGGTCGGACGGCAACTACCAGAGTTCCCTAACTGAAGGGGTAAACATTCATATTCCAATGAACTGTGAATATCTTAAAACGAAATCATGGAGTTTGTCAATATATTTCTTTATCGAACCTGATTTAGTGATCACAAGCGTGTAAATGATCCATTTGTTTTTCTATCAGATTATTTTTCCACAATATACGTTGGTACAGAATGACTTTTGTTTTTTATCCTATTTTCTGTTATTGACAGACTGAAGATTAAAAGCGAAATAGGGAGCGCGGTGGCGTTGCTGTTACCGGTTCTCGTTAAGCAACGTCGAGCCCGGTTAGTCCTTGGATGGGTGACCGCCTGAGTGATCGATTCGGGCTCCCGCGTTGTGGCCTTGGGCAAGGCACTTAATCCCGATTGTCCACATGGGGGCACGATGACGCCGTGTACTAAGGAGTACTGCACGTCGATGGTGCGCATGTCTTCAACCAATCAAACCCTGCCTGTGCTGCAGTGCGGAGTTACGATGTTGGGGAGCTGGCAGCTGCTCTTCGTTGCTAGGTGGTTCTCTCTGGGTACTCCGGCTTCCTCCACCCTTAAAACTGACTGTCATCGACGCGATATGACCTTGGCTCTTAAAGTGTCGTTAAGCCCTAAAAAAGAAAAAAGCGAAATATGTATATAGAATATAGGCATAGTAGCTTGGTGTACCAAATGTTCACCACTCGTGGTGAAGTGTTGTTAACCGCAAGCCCTCGGCGCGCCGTTAACACCACTTCACCACGAGTGATGAACATTTGGTACACCAAGCTACTTTGGGTATATTTTATTAAAACCATGATCGTCAGATTATTAAGAGTCGCTATTATTTTTTCTCAATTTTACTGAGCAGCAGCCGTACATTCGCGCGAATTTATTTTTGTTTACACGAGCATCGGTGGGCGGTACTTCCGCTGTCAATTTGATCACCGAAACGAAATAGAAAAAGAAACAGATTGCCTTTTTCATTTTAATAACATATTATTTCGAGTTATGGATGCTTTATTATCACGAGAAAGTGCATGTTTGTTAATTTTGGGTGTTTTATGGGGTAAACTCATTTAAAAACGTAATAAATAATTGCCACTTTCATTTCACTCTTCGCCAGGCGACGTGCGATAAATTTAGACAAGTTCGCATTCAGGTCGACGTCACCAAAGGTCAACTGGAGGTAGTTCCATTGTAGGTGTAAATTTTAACTATTGAAATCTCATTGCTGGCGTGTTCACCACGGTTGGTGTATAAAGCTAAAATTTACGTCATAGGCTTTTCATATATAGTAGAATAGGTAATCATGGTATAAAATACTTTACAATGGCAATATTATAACGCGCTCTCGGGACGAACAGTGTGGTGTTATTTTGAACTGGTAGAAACTGCTGATTGTCAGCAATTTTGTTCAATAAAAACTAAAAGCTTTCTTAAATGTCTTAGCGACACAATATTCCACTCCACTCGCATTATTGATTTTTTTCTGCCGTCCCTACTCCAGAAGCAATTATTATCTGTTCTGGGCCTTTGCTTTTCATGGATTTGGGTAATCGAGCGCTTTGTTCGCAAATCCATTTTGCATTTCAGTTCATTTTGTTGAGCCTCTATCGAACTTGACAACATACAGTTAATACTCTTATATTACGTCAAATTTCAAAAATATGATTGTTGGTTCAGTCACGTGATCTCCTAGTTTTAATCTTTTGAACATTGATAATATCTTCCATGTGAGTTCAGCGACATCAATTGAAATAGTCCACATTCATTATTTGAGGTAGACCAGCCTCGGAGGGTGCACGTTAAAAATATTGATTCGTCGCCTCATACATTCGCTCCACAGCGACCCTAATTAATGAAACTAGGACGTAACCAGGCCTGAAAATAAGCAGTCTGACATTTGCAAAATGAGGTTCCCAGAGGGTGAATTTGATGGTGCTATCCCATACAGTGGGCCAATTTATCCTCTGGGTATCTCTTTCTGTTTAGTTTTGAGACTCTGATTCAGATTGAGGTTCACAGAGGGTAAATTTAGTGATGCTACCCTGCTGTGCAGGGTAGCATCACTAAATTCACCCTCTGGGGACCTCATTTTGCAGATGACAGTCTGCTTATTTTCTGGCTTGAACACGTAACATGGTCCTGGACTGGGAAACTGGTTAACAAACATGACGGCACACACACTAAAACTGTTACCAGGTTTTATTTGTCACATCGTTGAGCCCTGGTTTACTTTGGAATGATGTTGAACAAATATGCACAGTCAATGTTTCAAGCGTGTAACTAAGCGGGAATCTAGGATATGTTTCACCACCTGTGTCCCATCCATAATTTTTTCAGCCTGGACATTGTTTTTTCTGATATGTAGACTAAAGTATCGATTCTTTCTTGCATGTAATCACGTACCTTCTAACGAAACAAGATTTGTTACTTGTACTGATTTTACCCACTCTGTCGGTTATACAGAAGTAGGCAGTTCCGCTTTCCTTTGGAACGCAAAGGGGGTGGGGTTGGGGGGGGGGGGGCGTTTTCCTACTTTTTATGAGGGGTGGGTGGCCGTTATACCACTTTTTCAAGATATGGAATTCCTTGATCTTGACGAATATCCAACACATTGTGCAGCAAGACGAACTGCTCGTTGTGTTCATTACACGGATCTCTTAGCAAAGGTACTAGCTAACGAAAATTGACCGGGTATCACCAAGAAGGTCAAAGGAAAACCCATATGCTGGCTCTTGGGTGAAACAAGGCGCCATCTGCATTGATTTAGCATTGTAATAAAGTTGGCGCCATTTTTCAACCCTAGGCCGATGTATTATACAAATTAGACATAACGCTCTCTCTTTCACTTCAAATGACATTTTAAAGGACTTTTTTGACTAAATTTGTATTAACTAGTTAGCGTTAATACTGTTAATCTCATTCCCAGAAAACTACAGGATGAGTTGTCATCTTCAAGAAATGTAATAAATTCAAACCTCTCGGATATTCCATTTTTTCGATTGATCGAGGTGGTTTCGAATCAGTGAAAAGTTTCGAAACCGAATCGAATCGCGAACGTTCGCCGGGCCCTATCATTGCTACGAGACTCGGGTTGTTGGAGTGGGGGGGGGGGGGGGGGGGGGGGGAGTGGGGGCGATTTTGTAACGACCTCCAACCGTTATTTATTTATCCACAAATTAATTTTCATCAGCTGTTTAATTTATTTAAATCTACAATCCCGACTGATAGGTATTCCAGTTACATCATCAAGGCATGTATTTAACAAATTTCGGGACCTGTGTTATCGCAGTCGGCTCAAAGTAGGTTTTCACATCAAATCTGTCATAATCGCGACGCCCTTGATACCAATGAAGAAACGGAGGTTAGACCTAAAATAAGTTAAAAATATGTTTACCGTGCCCTCCGCATGTTTCTTTTGCTGCCGCGTGCTATCTTTTATAACCAATGCAAACTTAAAAAAATATAAATTATTTGGTTTATGTCTGATACTTTACCCAAGTTAATAACATTGATAAGTTTATCCCTTCCGTGCAACAAGGCTTTGCAATGTTATAGCATTGCAAGGCATTCTTGCATTCAAGGGACGAAATACACCACTACCCATGCTATTCTGTAGATTATGAGACCTAAAACATAAAACAAACCAAGAACATGAACGTTTGGTGGCAAAGACATAATTACAAAAGTAAAAAATAAAATAAAAAACTGCCCGCCCACATGCAATTTTACAAAAAATGGCATGAGAAATGGATCTACTTTTTGGGACCTTACGTCAAAACAAAATAAAAAAACAAAAACATCAACATAAAACAGCAAACTCACGTGCCCGCACAATCTATACGGGAATCTCATAGAATACACTTCGAGTAACTTAACTACAGAGTGCAATCTTTGTATCACAATACGCCGAAAGAGATTCAACTCATGCTTATGCAGACAACGATGTCATGAAAATAACACAATGTATTAAAACTCGCACTCTTCAGCCCTCATTTGGTGGTTCCAGTTTTTGGACCCCGGAAGTGACGTCCTGCCGCCTTGGGTTGTGGGCGTCCCGTATGTTGTCTTGGTAGTCCGCATGAACGGCCAGCTTGTGAAGGCATGTCCATGGTTATACGTGTTGTTAGTTCGCCTGCCCAGCGCGTGTTGTTAGGGTGACGCGTATTTTTTTGTCGTCCATTTTTGTTTACTGGAGACAGCCGTCTTGGTTTCTATGGTGCCATGTGGTTGTTATGGGCCTCTAATAGAGTGGAAGTGGATGTACTCACACCACAAATCATTCTTAACCCCTTGAACCCTGATCGCATCTTCCATGTCAGTTCAATGGCAGCAATTCAAAGAGCCCATATTCAGTACGTTGGACAAGACCAATTCACATTTTCAACGTGCAGACTTGCGGCTGCACTTTGGAAATATGAATAGGTCTACCTCACACATTCACATAGCAGCCATCCTATTTAATGAAATTATGACATATCATGTCCCTGGGTCGGAGAGGCGGGTTCGCGGTTTCAAAAGATTAATAAGCTGAATAAGTTGTTACTGTTCAAAACGAAGCACCAGTGAATACAGGTGTCATCATTGTTGCATCATCATGATCGGACGTCATATATCATTGCCTTCAGAAAAGTTCAGAGATTCCATACATCGTTGACTAAGGCCACAGTTTGCTTTGGGTTACTTTTCTCCAGCCCACATCCAGCATCTTCCTCTTAGGCGTATGATACTAACTCGCCACAATTTGCACATGCCTGTGGGTAGGAACTACTTTCCTAAACGATATTGACGTTTACCAGGGTAATACTCTTGAGGAAGCGCTTCGTCAAATTCCGGTATTCATTGAATGTATAGCCCCCAACCCCACATTCACCGCGCACGTAATCCAAAACAAGGTTACTGAATATGGGACAAAACATCCAGTCTGTTCCCAAAGAAAGAAATGTTTCGTCTATATAAACAGTAACGTTTAGGGCATAGAAATGGTGAAGTGGGTTCCACATTCAATCAATTTGAGTAAATGAAGTAGAGCGGTGGTGTTCCAGCGGAAGAGAGAGTAAATGGAAATTTGGTCCCATATCAGTAATCATGCAATGCATTAAACTAAGTACCTCCTTCCCCAATTAAGTACAACCTAGTCTCTCCCCCTACTGCGAGACAGAATAGACATTTCAGCCCGTAATCATTCAAAGTGAAAGGGTGAGGAAAAGTATGTGAGGTTGACTGGATGTTTCGTTCCAAACCAGTAATCAATTAGTACATAGTGAATTCCACGTATCGCTTAGGTACCGATATCGTTGTCTTCCGAGGGACAGAGAGAGAGAGAGAGAGAGAGAAAGAGAGAGAGTGGACATCTCGTACCATAGCAGTATTCATCCATTGCGCATTTTACTGCCACCATCCGCGCCCCTTCTCAACCGAGATGACAATTAATCAATATGCAACAAAAGGTCAAATTTGTCTCTCCTGCTATCAGCCAAGTGCATTTGATTTTAACATGACATTGTTATTCGCCCGTGGTGCAACAAGTCAGGTGTTCTGGCACAAGCGGTGCGGGGCGGACAGAAGCGAGCAGGTAGAGACGAAAACTCTGAGCAGTTGTTTCTGGTCATGTGTCACCTGGATACACAGGCTCGAGGACGTGTATAAGCAGTTAACTAACAGACTTATCGCCCAAGATTTGACATAAACCACACTGGGTCTTTTAAAACAAAACAGATAGCCACGTGTCTGCCCCTTAAGATCCTCATTCTTTCTTTTCTTTTTTTTTTGGCGAGTTAGGCTTATTGATTGCAAGGAGCATATCGATCCAAACTCACTTCATTTGCGTTAAATAAAGCACTTACTCTCTATTGCCCAAATGGTTGGTTGAACAGTTGGATCGTGTGTCAAAGCGATGATGATACCCATCTCTTCAGCCAATGTTTGTGTCTGGTTAGTAACTTTGAGGGCCCAACATTTGCTAGCCTCTGTTTGATGATTCTCTTTCGGAACTGATAAAACTGTCACAAAAGACATGGCTACGGTTGTTGTAAGTGTTCTTAAACCCCAGTAAAGTGTAGTGAAGTACAATATTTCAGAAAGCCAAAATATGGCATTCTAGTGCTGAATCGTTTAATCTCACCAACTACGTAAAAGAATGGCAGATGCTCTATTTTGGTCCCTCGGGATGATCCATCGTCCAGAACTACAATTCATACATGATCGTCAGTCTCGACAGTGAATGATACTATTTATTGACTTCGTGTAATTTGGTATCTTACATTGAAAGACATCTTCCACCCCACATATGCAGGCTTTGTTCTCACTTGGTTCGGTTATTTACCCTTTTATGTCCACCCCTTATCCAACGCAACTCGTTAAAGACATATTTTTTTATTATTTTCGTCATTAACTAAATTAATAAAATTTTAGCTTTCAGAGCATAGCTTATGACGCCTCATTGAAGCGAGCAAAAATTTAAAAATAACATAAAAAATCAATCGTGTTTTTTGTTTTAACCACTGGGCGGAATTTACTCCTGCGTGGGGTGTGTGTGTGTGTGTGTGGTTGCAACTTGTGTGAATGTAACATTATCCCCTGTTGTCTCTTTAACAGACCTACTTAGTGTGAGGCATGTTTTCATTATTCTAAGGTCCAGTCAGATAATCAGATGACACTGCTTCAAGTTATCTGATGATATAACCTCAGAGTGGCAGAAAATGTCAATCAGTCAACTTTTTTAGTTCAACATTGATCGCAGCAGTCCGTAATTTCTCTCACCAAGACTCTGTCGGAAAATTACTATCCAAGGGGAATAACTCTATATTTTTTCTCTTTGTGCAAGTTCAGCTGAGGCTGGGAGGTTATTGTATTTCAAGCTGAGAATTGTTACTTTCTCCAGGAGCCAATACTATAAAACTTTTACAATTGTATTTTCTAGAATTGTATTTTCTACCTATTAATATAACTGACTAAAATGAATCATTAGCATTTTAAAAGGTGTGGCAATTTGCCAACTGGCAAATTGCCACATCTTTGAAAAAGCTAATGGTTCATGTCAACCCATTTAAAGTCATAACTAGAAAGTACAGTTTTAGAAAATACAATTGTAAAAGTTTTATAGTATTGGCCCCAGGTATCACCTCGGTCTTAGTAGGGTATTCCGTTCCAAAACATGACTTTTTTGTAACAACGGGAAATGCCTCCACCCTCATGAAATGCATTAAATCGATCCTTGCTGCCAGGTTACCGTCGCGACACGAAAATGTAGATCAACCGGCTTCATATGATTTTAATTATATTGAATCACTGACGCGGCCGGTAAGAATCGGTTTGCAGGGTTACCGTGGCCCCGTCCTTCCCAAACGCAGGCACTTTGGCGGTAGGGTATGGAGATTTACACTGTTTAAATATCCAGCTTGATATTACAGAAAATTTTGTAATACGGGAAATGGCATCTCAGCTTTTAGAAATAGGAGAAAAAATACGCGGCAGTAATTCAGAATTGTAATTATCACCGATACACTTGAAGATTTGAAACTTCTCAGCTCCCCATTTGTAAGTAAGCTCGGTTCCGGAGAAGCATATTACATCCCCCCCCCCCCCCCACACACACACACACATACACACAAACTTGAGTATGCCTTCCCTTTAAGCTGAGCCTCGTAAAATAAAATTGGTGGATACGCCCATATCCTGAATTACCCTATAAGGGTAAGGTACTTGCTATTTCTCCGATGAGGTTTTGATTTTATTTTATTTTTTCCTCAGTTTAATTAAATAATTAATCAATAAACTGCAAGCAGTAAATAATTTTTCCCATAATGCAACTATGAATTTAACAAATAAATTCAATCTTATTTTGCAACGCTCGGTGAGCTTTGTTAAACAAGATTGAATTGGTTAAAATTCCTGTTGGAATTATGGAAAAAAATTGAAGGTTCAAATTTCGACATCAGTGTGCAGAGGGGTGTTGCAATATGCTTCCCCTGAGTGACCAATAGCAGACCAGACTGCTGGTATATCCAACTGTCCAATGGAAGTCCACATAGAGAACAATTCGATCATATTCATTTCGCCTTTTGGTCATTTTCACGCGAAATTTCGCGTACCAGCCTGTGTTGGGCTGCACAAATTTTGGGGGGCCAGGGGAACCCTGCTTGTGCGGAATTGGTAGAGTCTGACAGTTGCTCGCCGCTGCTCGGTGTTCTCTCCGGGTACTCTTGCTTCCTCCTCCAGGAATGATCGTGTCTGTTCGAATTTTTTGTTGTCCGTCGGAAAAAATGTTTGTGGCTCCAATGCCAAAACATTCTCAGAAAGTCGCTACTTTGAAAAGAAATGTTGACCATTTGGAGAAAGCAGAATTTCCATTATGCAAGAATACCTGAATACATTGAGTTACGGCTCAAGTTCGTACCGATAGTCAACGACCCAGGAACACTGTCGGAACATTTTACCTCTCGCCCCACCATGTGGGAAACTTTTGAGAAGCTGTCTTTGGGTCTGCAAAATAAGTCACATATATTCCTATATGCTTACAGATATTTTCTTGAATAACGCAAAAGTTCATTGCAGCAAAAACATAGCTTATGAAACCTCGATGGAACGAGCTCGACGCTCGTTCCACCGAGGTTTCATAAGCTATGTTTTTGCTGCACGGCTATCACTTTGCACATGAGGTTACGGCATAGGTAATTATTAGTGTCTGTAAGTAAATGTGAAATTGTAATAATTGTGTTTGTGAAAAAATAAATAAATCAGGTGCGTGGGGGAGGGGAAGGGGGGCAAAGATGATATTCTAAAGACCGTTATGAAGGGTTTCGGGGAACTCCCTTCGTCTTAACTAGGTCCCTCCAGGCGTTACACCCTCCTCCCACTTCACTGAAGGGTAGTAGGAGGAGGGCAACGGCAGAAGGATCCTAGTTACGACTAGCCTCAACCCCCCCCCCCCCCCCCGAAAAATTTTGCAAAAGAGTAAATCTGAGGCATGTATTGTGTGTGTAGCCTTTATATTGGAAACCATTTTGTGGCTCCATGTTGTGTGAAACGTGCATTGGTCCAATGCTGGGGGGGGGGGGGGGGCGAATAATTTAGTTCCCCTAGCTTTTCTCCTCCCACCTGTAGCTATATCACTACGTCACCAATAAAAGTGATTGGCGATTTTAGGGAATAGGGATAGCCGAACAACCCTCACGCCCTCATATACCCCCCCCCCCCCCCCACCCCCCTGCTGTCCAAAGTAAACAGATTGGTCGAAGATATCAATTTTTCTGTGACATGTTTTATTTCACTTCAATTAACAAAATATCATTTTGGTGTAATTCCAGACATCATCTGTTGAGAGATAATTATTATATCTCATCAACATTCCATGAACACTATTATCCGTTTTGGGCGCATCAAAATAAACGATCTTGCGCAATCTCTTTTGAGGTATTCAAAACATTAAAAACAAGAGCAAAACCTTTAACATTTAAGTTTCGGCAATACGGCATTCTGACCGAGTTCCAACTGAACTGCATGGATAGTAGATCATAACTGCCATTTCAAGAAAGGGTGCCTAAGAACAGAACATATTTTGGCAACAAAATTCATAATATAATTTCTTTCAAGCAGGAGGGTAACTAGGATTCCATAATAGGAGGAGTCCCAGCCAGTTTCGAGGGTAAGCCAAAGAGGATATTTGAAAAGCCGATGTGTGGGGTTTCGAGGGTCTCCGATGTATGGGGTTTGGTTGCAACGACCGGAGTATTCTAGTTAGGACTACACCCCCCCCCCCCCCCCGGCCGACCCAAAACACCCGAGAAAATTTTGCAAAATTTAGTGCTCCAAAAGCGAATTTGTAGCCCATATATTGTCGGCCATTGTGGGGCTCTACGTTGTGTGAAACTTGCATTGGACCAATGTTTTAGTTTTTTAGGGAGAGTGGGGGCAGCGGAAATTTTTGAGCCCAGGAAGCTCAGCCCCCACCCTAACTACCGTAGTCGCGCCAGTGCTTCAAAGTGATTTGTTGTTCTTGTTGTTAAAACGATCCGGAAATGATGAATGCCGTCAGTAGCCTATAATCAGGCTGTTCCCATTCACACATAACATTTTACTAGAGCTGTAGGTTTTTAAATTTCTTGTTCGGTTTCGGTTTTGGTTTTTCAGGTGGAGTAAAACCTCGGTTCGGTTCGGTTTTCGGTTTGTTCATGAGGCCAAATAAAATTCAATAAAACTCATTCTTATGTCCGGAGTCATAACTGAATGGCAGTGAAACTCAATGAATGCCCGAAATAAGCTATAATACATGAAGAATCAGGAAGTCCAATATAATAATTATCTAAATATACAGAACTTTTATTGTGCTTGGCCATTTTTCGAGGTCTGACACCTACACGCAACTTGAGGAAAGCGGCAAACACAACTAAACTGAAATGTCGGAAATTCACAGAATGTAGCCTTCCCAGAGTAGTGAGAGTACCCAGACACTGGCAGTGTCTGTGTACTCTCACTACTCTGGGATGGCTACATTCTGTGAATTTCTGCAGCAAGAGAGTATTTAATAAAAAACGAAAAACCTTAGATTACGGGATGTCGACTGTTTCGGTTTCGGTTTTAAAAAAAAAACTAAAAACCTCGGTTCGGTTTCGGTTAACCTACAGCTCTACATTTTACACATATCCTACCACGAAAATCGAAGCTGAATACATATTCTATTCTATATCTTTCACAGACAAAGTCTGTTCTGATCTAGCAAGATCATGGCTGGCAATTTTCGTCATTGAAGAAATTTACAGGAAAGTTAGCTCCCCTTAATTTTCCTGAAATAAATTTTACACCGAGGGCGTGGGAATTTCAGAAGAAAACTGAAATTTCGAAATGTTAGCGAATTTGTATCATCGGTGTGGGCATCATTTCACAAACGTCAGACACTTTCCTGTAGAGAAGTATAAAAATACAGACGCTGGCTTTCTACATTTTTTTCTCAATCAGTTTAAACGTTTGACTATTATTGGCTGCTGAAACCCATTTAAAAAAAAGAAAACGGCTTTTTCACCATCTTTAGATGTTATGTAACTTTTGTCCTGTTCATTATATCGACAGTGGGCGCTCATGCCACATAATACAAACACTGTCTTTATCACTAATATGAATGTCTGCGGTAGTGTTCAACCGATGATCGTAACCGGCAACCACAATCGGCCGATTGTGGGCAATCGGATGACAACGGCAACGGCTCCTGGAATATCGGTTCAACCGATTGTTACCAAGCATTTTGAGATAATTCATTAACCGCATATCATTCTCTTCTGCAATTGTTTAATTGTTAATGTACAATGATACCATTCAATAAAGTTGAGAAACAACCACAATGTCTATTCTTAATCTCTCTAGACGCCCCGTTACGGGACATACAAGCTAAACAACATGCAAAGCTTACAACTGGGCGAAATCGCTAGTTCATACCGGAAAAGTGACGGTTACACTCCATTGACTCAGGCAGAAGTAAGATTACCAGTCGCACGCACTTGGGCGGTAAACGTGGCTCTGAGAGCCACGTTTACCGCCCAAGTGTGCGCGACTGGTAATTTTATTTCGACCCAGTCAACGAAGTTTAACAACGAAAAATGTTCAGTTTATTGTAGTTCTTTCGAGCCTCGTCTTGTCCTAGTGCACGGTATTACAATCGGAATCGGAATCGACCGATTAAGAGCTCAAATAACCGGTAATCGGTCAACGACCATTTTTGGTAATCGGTTGAACACTAGTCTGCGGGGTAAGATTTGCTAATCTTTTTTTACTGGGGAGAATTAAAAAAAAACTTGCAAATTACTATAAAAACATATTCGCCAAACAAAGAGCCGAAGTTGACGTTTAGTGTTGGAAGGTGTGATACTGACAAGTCTTCTCAATGACGGATTATCTGTGAACTGGTTGCTTCCAATTGGCTTGCCATAAAAAGCCAAGTTTCCGTTTGTTACTTTTAATAAACGAAAACAACAGACAGCTCCGAGAGCTGTCTGTTGTTTCGTTCATTAAAAGTATAAAAGGAGACTTGACTTTATTTTCTACTGATGTCATAAGTGTTTTCTCAACACTTATTTGCGTCTTAATTGGACGTTCCTCGCTCGTCTAATAATTTCAGGGGAGATAATTTTATGGAAAGTTGATTTTCATGACGTTATAAGTCAGGGATGTCTAGATCCGTCTTTATTAACTAGTTGAGGACTACGAATGAGTAAGAGTAAGAGTAAAAATGTTTGTGCAGTCCTTTTATAATAAATGATTTCGGCGAATGACCTGGCGGGTGACCTCGCGAATGACCTGGCGAATGACCCGGCAAATGACTAGTTGGTGAGCAGTGTGTTGAACGCTGGCGAGTAATAATAATAATAATAATAATAATAATAATAATAATAATAATAATAATAATAATAATAATAATAATAATAATAATTACCCCGACGTTGTAATTAATTTATTCAACCACACCCTCACAGCGAAGGAAGAGAGCAGACTCCGCAAAGTCCTCAAAAACTAGGAGATTATCCAGAAACCGCATTAAAAAAAGCGGCCCATACACTATCAATGTTATTGTTGTCAATAAACGGTATTGACAATATTATTGCCAGTGTGTGGGAGATATTGAAGATTGATCAATATTATTGACGAATATCTGAGATCTCTGAAATATTTTCTTCAATATTTTACGACCGTCAATAATATTGATAGTGTGTGGGTTCCGTCAATAATATTACGCAATATTTCATTAAATCTGAAGTCACCGTAGCGTAAACATGGCAAAGAACACCAAAGAGGATGAACGAAAGTTCATACTAAAGTGCATTGAAGTATACAAAGAGCTGCCATGTCTCTGGAAAATTACCAGTGCTGAATATGCTAACCGCTCTAAGAAGGAAGCAGCATACAGCACCCTGCTTTCCAAGTACCAAGAACGTTATGAGAATGCAACAAAGGAGGATGTGAAAAACCATTGTTTAGTCCACCATTTCTTTTTATTTTGTTTTTCGTTACTCATGGCCAGTACCACTCCTAAACCCACAACTGGATCCATGTTTACAGCGCGGTGGCAGACGAAGAAATGACCGAAAATATTGAAGAAACGACCGAAAATATTGAAGAAACTATTGAGTAGTTTGTGCCAAAAAATATATTGTCAATATTATTTACTCAATATTATTGTCAATAATATTGATAGAGTACGGGCCGCTAGAAGGAACATATTGCAGACATCACGCGCAAACGTGACACTCCTGTGGCCGTACATGTCAATTCTACCAACCATTCCCTTTCGGATCTGTGTTACCGTATCATACAGGTACTGCATTCCGAACTCGATGCACGTAATACAATAGAACTACGCCCTCACGTTGAGATGAAATGGATCCTGGAACTGAAAGCGCTACAATCCCTAGGTCTCAACAAGAAAGATTTTTAAGTAATTTTTTAATATTTATAACTTACACACGAACTCGGAAATCTACCAGTACCGTGTTCAATTATCTGAAATGGTGACAATTTGATAAAAGAATCGACTAATTAAACCAATATAGGATTCTACTAGATGGACGAACAAGCATGGTGAGTCAGTTGTCCAAACAATGGATCATTGCAATTTACATAACACGTGTTGACATATCTGACATGCTTAAAGAAACTGTGGGTACAGTTTCTTGACAGACATGTCATAAAAGGTATTTTGTTAAACGTCCATACAAAGTGTGTGTAGTGACAAATACACGGATAATGGGGAGGATTATGAGAAGTATGCCATGTATCCCATAAACATTTTTTTGGTGGTGAGGGGTACCAATTCGTCCCCATAGCCAAAGGCGGATTCGCCATATGGTACATCAGAAAATTTCTCAGTGGGTCCCATTATATGGGTCCCATGTGGCCCCAAAAATTGATGCAGCCCAACACCTGTTCGTACATGAAATTGACCAAAAGGCGAAGTGGATCTAATTGAAAAGGCTGGCTGTATATCGAAATGCCCTCTCTACCATTGGCAATCCAAATAGGGGACATTTCGATACACCAGAAGACTAGTCTGCAATGATCGCTGAGATACATGGAAACGGCATTCTTTCCGTTCGAACAATCAAAAGTGATCTAAATTGTGGTCGGCCCCATGACTCCCACCTCCCCCTTGTCGAAACAATCTTTGCCGAATGAGCAACGCAGATGATAGGAAGATAAGTGACCCCGATGAAATTGCATCACAATTTTACAAATACTTTACAGAAATTGGTCAATCTATTAATCAGCGTTTCCCACCGTCAGGGGTCAATTTCAATGATTTTTTAAGGAGGAATCATCCCAACACCTTTTTCATAGATCCAACGACGGAACAAGATATTATCCTGACAACCAGCAAACATAAAGGAAAAACTAGCACTGTCTGCCACAACTTATCAAAGCGACTAATGAAGGCCGCTGTATCTGAAGTCGCCACACCCCTAGTTCACATTTTCAACTTGTTATTCATCCAAGATGAAGTTCCCGAAAAAATGAAAACGGCGAAAGTAATACTGATTTCCAAAGGAGGAAATTCACATGAAATGGTAAACTATAGACCAATAAGTATCCTTCTAGTTTTTTCAAAAGTCCTCGAAAAGATTATGTGCCAAAGACTAAACAATTTTTCTAAATGACTTTAACAGTCTCTATAAACACCAATATGGGTTCCGAAAAGGCCATTCCACTATTCACCCAATCATGCATCTTCTGCAATGTATTGCTGAAAGCAATGATAAACCAACAAAAGACTCCGCGTTATCAGTGTTCATAGATTTGTCCAAAGCATTTGATACGATCAGCCCTGAAATATTATTGAAAAAACTGGAATTCTATGAGATATGAGGAATAGGCAAAGCTTGGTTCAAAAGTTACCTGTCAAACAGGCACCAGTATGTTGATTATCACTCGCACCAGTCAACACAACGAGAAGTGAATTGTGGTGTCCCGCAAGGATATCTGCTAGGACCGATAATTTTCCTAGTGTATGTAAATGATATGAGCCACTGCACTTTGCTTAACTTATTATCATTTGCTGATGACACAAATATGTATACAGCTAGGCACGATTTGAAAAAAAGTTGGAGTCCACGGTTAACACTGAGCTATGAATATCTTAACTTCAAGTGCCACATATCGACCATATGCTCAAAAATGTCCAGTGCACTCTTTTGCCTGAACAAAGTGACAAAGGTTCTCCCAACAAACGCTTTGCAATCATTGCACTACCCGCTTGTTCATAGTAACCTTCTGTACGCTATTCACATCTGGGGTCATGCTTCATCTGGTAGCAAAATAGAATCTTTACAGAAGCGTGCCATACGAATTATTTGCCGAAAAAATATAACAGTCACACTGATCCTCTGTTTAAAGCCACTCATATTCTGAAATTTAGCGACCTTTACAAATTAAATGTTTCTCTGTATGTGCACGATTGGACAAATATGAACTTGCCAGAATCATTCGAAACTTTCTTCAATATTCATTCCTCTGACGGAATGGTTACACGACAGGCTGGGATGATAGCGATACAAAAAGCCAGAACTCAATTCTCAATCAAACTTCCCAGACACAGCTTCCCAAAGTTTTGGAATGAACTTGAAAACGACATCCGAGACCAACCCTCTCGACGTCTCTTTAAAAAACAGCTTGTTCGCAAATATCTAAATAGTTACTCTTCTTGTGTAGCATGTTCGTACCGCATGTGCCCAGATTGTAAACCCAGTCATTGATTTACTCGCTGAAGTCCAAGAAGTGGGGTAATGTATATCCACAGCGGTAAACCCTGATGTGTCAAGGGCCGCCTGATCAACATTTGGAGTAAGTAAATTTACTTACTTATTGCAGTTTGAGGTCGTCTTCCACGCCTGTGACTGTGTCTGGACCGAGGACCTTTAAGTTCCGAGGGCCAGCGATGGACATGGGTGTGAGAGACGGCCTTAAATAGCTATCAACTGTACACGATAAACAATCTTCTTAATATTAACTTCTAAAAAGTACATAATGCCACACAACTCAGTTTTGTGGATAAACCCACTTAACACCCTTCTTATTATAAGTTAGCTCATCCAAAGCCGCATAATTATACTGACATCAGTAACTATTCTAATTATGGCCACGAGGCCAGATAAAGAGACATAACATATTAGCCAAAGGCAAGGGTAATGCTATTGATAATTGACAAATGTGTCTACTCCGACCAAGTGTATTGTTTTTAAATTGTATTTCGGGGGGTGTCAGGAAGACAGCCAGTCTGGCGATGATGCCCCCCCCCCCCCCCACAATGTACCATTCCAATATGTACCAAAAATGTATTGTATTAATTTATTCTTATAAATTGTTATATATTGTTAAATAAATATTCTATTCTATTCTATAATAGCGCCATCTGCCCTCTATGTGGACTGCCACTGATTGCTTAGACGCAAAGAAGCAGCGTTCATTCAGTTTGAAATATCAAACTTTTCTCCGGCTCCGCCCCACGTTGCATTTCCCAGTAACATTTTTTGGCCTAGTCCACCCCTGCCCATAGCAAACACGTGTCACCATAGAAACGGATATGGTGGCCTCCATAATTGGAGGCCACTATATCCGTTTCTATGGTGACACGTGTTTGTTATGTACTACAGAAAAACGTATCGCTAACACAGCGCCTTGTGCACAGGCAAACGAACGCCATCAAAGAAAATAGTGATGGCGTTGCAACATGGACGCTTAGGCGCTTCCCTACACTCTAAAAACTTTAGGTACTCTGTGATACCAAATGTGGTACTCAACTTATACCGTGTGGGGTACCAAAACTTATGGTACTGCGACGGGGGGGGGGGGGGGGGGTATATTGGGAAGCCTCTGAGTTTGATGTTTTGCCATGCAGAAATCATTCTTGAATGCTTTTCAATAACCCTGGTTAATTACCTATTAATGCCTTCCATTAAGGGCACTATGCTCTCATAGTGTTGCTGAGAGATGCAATAGTGCCCGAGCGATAGCGAGGGCACTATTGGGTTCCCGAAGCAACACTATGAGAGCATAGTGCCCGAAACGGAAGGCATTAATGGGTTTAGTACATCACACCCAGACCATCTCCACAACATATTAAAGAAGGAACGGAGAGATAACTAACACTTTACTATCCAAAATAAAACAATGAAATTAATAACATGAAAACGTCAGGAAAACATTAAACTATCAACTGGATTCGAACTCAATGTGTAAAGTAGAATAATGTAAATAAACACATGAAACCGATCAACCAATCATGTGGCACATAACTGGTTAACACGAGATATCATACAACAGAATCAACGTCTCACATATGGTGGTATTAACAGAGCTTGTGAGGCACTATAGAAATTCCATTATTCATGGCACTAAAGTTTTATTAACGTTCACCCCATTGAACGTGTTATGGGTACTTCCTCTGATGTACGAGCACATTTTAATTATTGTAAATATTTACAACACAATTGCTGAAATTGAATTTGGGGACACAATACTGCATTTTGTTGCATATTTGTTTGGATTGCTTTCGAATGTCAATTGATGTTGAGTTTTTTGAACACTCGATTTCCTCCAACGCACTTATCAGATCGTCGTCATCAATATCGGTATCTAATAATTCGGGTGCTGATACTGTGGAATTTGCCGACTGGAAAGAGAGTTGCGTTGTTGTTTTCTCAACAGCATTCCTCGCTGCAGGCATTTCTGAATGTTCAGCATCTGCATTATCGACCATGGAACTCAAGCTCTCTGACATACCTCGTTTGACATCAGCTCTTGTGTCCGAAACGTAACTTGACAATGATTTTTCATTTCTGTGTCCCGATAAAGAAATAATATCGCGATCTTTGAATCCACAACCATTAAGAATTGTTATGGTCGTAGCACGCACCCAGTGGTTGGTATATGAATCAGAAAGACCAACTTGTTTAGACATTTTTACCATGAACTCTCCTATGGAATTTTTTCCCATTGCCCTTCGCTCAAACCAACATTCGTCATTCTCGTGGTATGAATTTTGGGGAATTTGAAAGAACGCATCACACTCATGGTTTCGTTTCATAAGATATCGTTGAAAACTATTAACAGGGCACATTTTTGTGCCGGTTTCATACATTCTAGGTCCATCACCTTCATCCTCATTCGTTACACCTGTGTGATTTTTTGTTCGCTCAGAAGTAGTTTTCAGGATGTATTTTCTTCCAGTGTCATCAGTTTTAACTACAAAATCACAAGCTTTAATTTCTGGAATGTTTTCTCTCCCTCTCCGACAAAAGTAAAATAAAAGCTCAAACATTACTTTATTCAAAAGACCTCTTGGAATGTCCGGATTAAACACAATTGGGTGCTGATATAATTTCCTTAGATCGCCTGAAATAGAATGAAACACTAAGCATCAAAGCAGAATAAACGTTTACACGGTCAATCACAATCGTTTATTGTGATCGAAGATAAATAATATTCAGTGCCCACTCTAACACTCTTATTCAAAACTATTTAATTGATAGGTCTACAATTTATTTATTTATTCATGTTTATGATAACTTTCAACATACATTGCTCCCCGTAATTTATCTATTTATTTATTCATGTTTATGATAACTTTCAGCAAACATTGCTGCCCGTTAATTATTTACTTTCTCTCACAACTGTTCTTATGTGTCTCTTGTTGATTTGAGTAATAAACAACACTCGTCTATTTCATGTAATTAACAAGACTGTGTATTTATACGAGAACAAATAATTACAACACCACTGTCTATTGCAGACACTGACTTGTTCACTTTCTAGTTTTGTTGTGTTTTATTTTATTATGTATTTTTTATAGTTACCTGGCGGAATGGGTTTTTTGTGTCGGACTGTTCCTTTTCCGTCTTCTCTTGTTTTCTTCAACATGCTGTCGAATACACGATTAGCACCTTTGAAAGCTGGGTCTGTTATTATATCAAAGTGTCTCTCATGTGGGGGTTCTTGCAAATATCTTCTTATTCCTTGACGAATGGCACAAATACTGCTTTTGGAATACAAATCACCATCGCGATTTCTAACGTTTGTATAAAAGTCTTTCAATAGTTCCGTTAATCTTCCAACATCTAACGTTTCAAATGCACCATTCCTTTTTCTGTCAGAACAGAACTGCCGGAGAATATTGACAGCATATTTGGTTAAACTAACAGTCTTTCGGCTCTGATGTTGTTCAAGAAAAGAATTAACATTCTCGTTTGCGAATCTTGAAACGCTCATTTTATTTCTATTCGTCTCCACATTTGCCGTCTGCTCAGAAGAAAAGGGGAATCCCCACGGGATTCTGTTTGCTTGCAATGCGTGCGCACTATTGCATGACTCCGGGCACTATGCTTGACTCCGGGCACTATGCTTTCATAGTCCCTATCAATACAGCCAATGAGAATACGGGGATTTGTCACGTGATGTACTAATTTAGATCAATTTGCTTCTAAATTAAATAGTGTTTAAATTGATTTATGTTCATTAAAATAGTTCGAAATAAGGAATAGTCAATATGTCTGCATGTTGTAATTAAGGAAGCTCTGTTCACACAATAACTCAAACAGTCTTTGTGTTAATTGCGCTCCCCAAATTAAAGCGTGTTTGGCATTTGTCTCAACAAGTCTTGACGACCCATTATCAAACAGTGTGGCAAGATAGTTTAATTAGCACCTATTACAGTAATTTTGAGATTAGCGACTAGTCGCTTTTCATTGCCAACAGAAACAATGATTAGAGGCAACTTGTTAATAACTTCTGTGAGAGAGGCTTGCTCTCACACGACGAATGACAAAAATATGCCAAGTTTGAAACAATTGAAATTAAATTGGACAAAATGCAAACAGTAGATTGTGAATGCAATCTTATAAGAGTAAATTTGTCTTTTTGTTTCAAAAGTTTATCATGGTCTGTACACGCTCCGGTGATAGTACTCCAGGAAACCAAAACATTGTTGATACTCCAAGAAACCAAACTGTAATGGTACTTTGAGAATCCAAAACTGATTAGTACTTCCTTTTGGTTCTCTAGAAAACCAAAAGTTTGGTACTTTATTGTGGTTCTCCAGAGAACTCAACTCAAGTAACTATACTATGGTGCTCCAAGAAACCAAAGGTTTGGTACTTAGTTAGCCCCCCCCCCCCCCCGCCATCCCTTTCATGTACACAACATATACATGGGGGTGGGGGGGGGGGGGGGTAGGCTCAAATATTGCTCCATTGAGGGATCCAAAGAAACAGACGGAAGTATGAACAGCTGCAGAAGTACCAGCCTCCCTCACGGGTCAAGGCTCATTTATTGTATAGATAACACCACAAATCATGTCGCTATAAAAAAATGAAAGAAGAAAAATTGAGTTATGCAGTTATGCAGTTCCTTTAATAACCTTCAATTTCACGTTTTCAAGGTCCCAGACTTCAACCGAAACCGCCATTGTCGATGCAGACGGCGCGCGCGCTTCGCGGCCAAATTGCGCACGTAGTGGATATGTAAGGGATGTAACTCCTGTTTATCGATAGTTAGGTATTCCACAACCATCCATTTGGTATTATACGCGCACAATATAGGGGAGGCTATCCATAATCGATGTTTTAGGTATCTCATATACTGGTGGTATCTTGAAATACCAAAATGTATTGTTTTTTAAGAGTGTAGCAAGCGACGTGGCAGTCAACAGAGACACCACTTCCCTTCGCCTCTCCCCCCACCCCAAAAAGGGATTATCGGATGCATATGGAATGATAGGAAGTTGATACGCAAGCTTGGATAAGTATCTGTGAGTTAAAAATGTTACTTTGTTTGGGGCTGAAATGGATGCAGAGGCGTTGCGAAGATGAGCGATTGGGTGGGTATATAAACCCTGATTTGTTCCGACTCTGATGGCTCAAGTCCCGATGGATAAAATATTTAATCAGGCCATCAGGCCACTGAACCTCAAAGTGGCGTCCAAAGTTATTTTCTCGATGGAATGTTTAAGAGTAACATATCCTGACTACGAAAAGATTTTCTGGACGTCTGGCAGTCTTGAGCAATTTGAAATTTCCACGTTCAAGATGACTTCATCATGTCGCGGACTGCAATGTTTGACTGCGGCTAATACAAACATTCCGGGCACATACCAGAGGTTGCGCCAGAGTCTATATACATTTTAGTGGATGTTTTGGGTGTTTGGTGATTCTGTTCATCAGTACTACTCATAGCAAATCTATCTGCTAACCTTGTTTGCTCATTGCAACACACCAGTGTGGAGTTGCAAGAGCTGAAAAATGTGCACGCCTTTTTAGCAGCATTACATTTGCACCTGTTTGTACTACATGGCGTCTGGCTTGAGCAAGAACATTTTATTAACTTCAATACGCCATCTTTGGCCAGAGTAACATGGGACGGAACTGTTATGGGCTAGGGCGACTAAGTCTCTAGTTCCTTCTTGAATCCATATTTGATAAGATGTAAATTTGGAGGTCTCGGTTGAAGGTCATTCTTCCACACACATGCCCGAAGGTGAGCTCTTTTGATATTTGTCTCGAAGGCTGCTGTGGTAGGAGGAAGAGAACAAAGTTTAGGCAGTGGTGACAATTCGAAAGATAAAAGTCCGTTAACCCTTTACCCAACGTAACGGCCAAAACCGGCCAGCGCTATTCTCAAAAATCGCCAATTAATTTTCATTATTTTTTTCATTTTTTGTTTCAAAAACATAGGTTATGACCCCTCGTTGGAACGAGCTCGTCGAGCTCGTTCCAACGAGGGGTCATAACCTATGTTTTTGAGACAAAAAATGAAAAAAATTAGTTATTCAAGAATTATTTTTGCAAGTGTCGTCTGCTTTTCAGGTTAGGTAAAGGATTAACATTGATGTTGCGAGAACTTGATAGTGGTCTCATTACTATCATAAACTTCAATATTAACAACCTTGACAGATTGTATTGCCAAAGCCATGGTTTGGACCGGCATTGGAATAGGGTCGTAGAATCCGCAAGGAGGGTTCTGTTCGAAACTGATCATCAGTGCTGAACCCTACTTAGGGCCTTGTCCACGTTGATAGGACCAAGGCTTACCTTTCCGGTTACGATATCGACAATGGTTTCAGGGTGCTGTGACGGATCCATAGGATCTATACACATCTCAAGTCTGGAGCGGAGACCTTTGCGGTCAACAGCATCGGACGCAATTCGCTCTTTGCCCTCTTTTTGTTGAATATTTGGGATCTTTCTGTGTTCTTGTCCTCACGAATATCTGATATGCTATAAGCTAAGGTTCCACAGGCATGCAAACTTAGATCCCATACCTTTAGGGTTTCGTATTTGAGAGTAATGCCTGTAATACCCGACTTACCATGGACATATCTCATAAATGTAGCCTCTGTGAACATGTAACTCCGTAACCCGAATGTGTCTCATGACATGTTCACCTCTCATGAAATGGGCCAAAACATTAGGCACAAGATTCTCCATTTGGCGGAGGTAGTTCAGGCCTTACCACGCGTGATTCGTATGGTCGGATGCGAAAAAGTATGGCAACATACTTCGTACAACATGAACGTGAGGGGGTTCTGTATTGCGACAGGGTCGTGTCATTTGCTTGAGTTAACGCAAAGCTAGAGAATGGGTACAAAGTTTTCAATTCTGAGATGCTGTGTCAGCATCGAAATTATCTACAACCTGCATTAGCCCACGGTCAGAACTACATATTGTTGTGAAGGCAGCATTGCGAGCCGCCGTGTTTGCTGCCGATTTCTTGAAACTCAACAATTCATCAACGGAACATGACTCATTTATGCATTGAATAATGTCATTTGTGTCTCTTTGAGTACAAACTTCTAGATATTTTCTAGTACGTGCCGATTATGAGAATTTCAACAACGAGGCTAAGTATTGGGTACACGTTTTCAACGACGAATATCTCGAACTGCTTAATGCTGTCAGACGTCTAGCAAACGTTTTTTTGAATTAGATGTCCCTCTAACAGAAACCGCCAAGAAAAAAAACTGGGGGCTTTTCCCAGAATCCTCAGCACCGCCATTAATCTGATGTTCAAGGGCCATCGGGTAATCTGCGTGGTGATTTATGAATTAAAAATTTCACTGTGGGGCCCTGAAGGGTCCCTTGACTAGTAAGTGCAATTTTTTTTTTTTTTTTTTTTTTTGGGGGGGGGGGGGGGGGGGGTTGCAAGCTCTTAGGTCACCAGTCTAATTCTGTAAGGAATTCGACACTGTTATGACATGGAACCAGTCTAGCCCTTAACCCTTTACTCAACGTAACGGCCAAAACCGGCCAGCGCTATTCACAAAAATCGTCAATTAATTTTCATTATTTTTTCATTTTTTGTCTCAAAAACATAGGTTATGACCCCTCATTGGAACGAGCTCGACGAGCTCGTTCCAATGAGGGGTCATAACCTATGATTTTGAGACAAAAAATGAAAAAAATTAGTTATTCAAGAATTATTTTTGCAAGTGTCGTCTGCTTTTCATGTTAGGTAAAGGGTTAAATAGTTTGTCGCCTATATTTAGATTCACTCGTTTGGAATATCTCACTTAGTTGGAAAAGCGAACCTACAGTTTCGTTTTGACTCTCCCAAAGCCTCCAGAGTCAGGGATATTGCGACTTTTTTCCAATTAGAACGGGGGGGGGGGGGGGGGGGGCAAAAATTTGCGGGACCTTATGTGTGGGGTGGGTGGGTCTCATGGGTGCGCTAAAAACGTGCGTTTTCAAATTACGCAATTTTTCATAATTTTCTGCAATATATCATTTTTTATGTTCCAAACCGCTGAGATAATGCTGTAAATCAACCCTAATAGGTTAACAGCAACACAAGGGGCCAATATAAGTGTTAATATGAGGTGGAATCTGTGCAAATGTCACAAATAATACATGTCGGTGGATGTGGGTGTCTGGTTCTCAGTGTAGAAAATATGCCGGACTATTTTTTAGAAAAATGTTTTATAATGCACCAGATACAACATGAATGAATGTAAAATGTGCAAGTATCAACTAATATTCTATTCACTTCAAGGGTTCACTCATTCACTCAAATGTTAAAATGATATTTGAGAATATTTTATGTTGTTTTCTCGTCATTGCTTTTGTATTATGACGGAGAAGGAGTGTAAGTGAATTGATTGTAACAACTGCTGTTTGTCAAACCAATTTGCAATTCCAATGGGAAATGCGGGGGTGGGTAACTGAAAATGGCGGTAGAAAAATTCACAAGGTGGTGGGTGGGTGTAAAAAAAGGGACAAACCGAAAAATGGGACATGACGCCTGCAAATTTTCTACTGCCCCCACCTTCGATAAGAACAAAAAATTCACCCCCACTTCCTATGCAAGAAATGCGTGACTCATGTGAGAAGTTCTACGTGACCGGCTTATTAGCATATTTAATGACTATTTAATCATCGCACGTTCTTCCATAATTAAACAACGTGGCGTCACGTTTCAGAAATATTAGCAGACGGACGTTTGTCGAAGAAAATAGAAATAAAAACACAGACTGCAAAACCAAAGAACACTTGACTCCTTTATATGAATTATTGGGTAAACGCCATTTTGAATGTGTCAGTGTTCATTTCGCTACAGATCTTTAACCCCTGTCTTTCCGGCGTTAGGATTTAATTTCGTGGTATATACCTATGGTATATACAGAACTTTTGTGAGCTCTTTTGATAAGCATATCAGTTTTTCTCAGAAATGGACAACAAAAGTGTTCGATATAGCTGCACGTGCCCCCTGGATTACTTTTGATGATGTCAGAGTGTTTTGGTGGGGGGAAAATTATCCCTGATGGGGATGGGTGTGAGATGGGGAAACCTCACCCTCGGGATAAGATATTTGGGTCAGACACTCGGCAAGCCGAGTGTCTGGCCGAAATATTTTGCCCTCGGGTGAGATTTCTCCATCTCACACCCTCACCCTCCAGGGAGAATACTCTCCCATCGTACCGAATCTGAAAAAAAGTAATGCGCCCTACGTCGGCGCTAACCTTGACAACAACCAATGTTAACACAAGTTGTGTTGGGTTAGTATACGAAGAGTCTGGCAGCTACTCGCGTTTCTCTTTTGTTCTCCGGTTACACCGACTTCCTCACCCCAGAATACTATTTTGCTTAAACTAGATTAATTAAATAAGCAGACGAGTGGTGCGTCTAGTCTACACGGTTAAGACCTTCCTAATTAGGAATTGCGGTGATAATACTTTAAGGGTAAAGATATTTTAACTGGGTAAAGATCTTTCAAATAAAATATTCACGGGAATATAATTAGCACTGAATCTAAAATTCTACGGTCACCAAAGCGTGTCTTTTAAAATGCTAATTTCCTACAATCAATAAAAACAAATCGACTTTTTTTTTCTTCGCCGCATCACAGGACCAAACAAAAACTCTGTTCATCGCAAATCATCCAATGGCTGATGCGAAAATACTCCAATAAATACCATTCGAATATGTTGCTGCTGTTATTATTTCTGTCAGTATTGCTGCTTCTGGGTAGTTTAATGTAGTTTCCATAACGTGTGAGAGACAGAAAAACATCACTTTTTTTAACCCTTTATGCAACATAACGATATTCACAACAAAAATCACCATTCAAATAGTATTACTTTGTTTTCACTTTTGTCTCCAAAACATAGTATATGACCCTTTATTGGAACGAGTTCGTCGCGCTCGTTCCCATGAAGGGTCATAAGCTATGTTTTATTGCCAAAAAATTAAAACTTTTAGGTTTTTTAAAAAATGTTTTCTAGTCGAGTTGAGTAGAGGGTTAACAATACAATTTTTGTATGTGCTTAAGCGGCTTATTCACACCTCTTCCAGTTCTTAAAACGCGGAATAGTACAAATCACGCCTCACAGTACAGTTTCTTGGATGCCAATTTGCTTCTGCGACAATATTAGTTACCCCGAAGAATTTTCATTTCTTGGACCAACTTAGGATATGTATTACCTGTGGATTTTTACCTGTACATCCGTGATTGTCAGAGTTTTGGCAGATAACAAACTGACTGCCTTTCACAGCCCTCTGGAATATCAAGCTGTTGTGCTTAACCCATTGACGGGGGCTGTATCATTGCGATCTAAGTTGGAATGTGCAAAGTTTTGTGCATCGAATAAACACTGTCTTACCCTCTTCTTCAACAAAACTACAAAGATGTGTCACTGGAGCAACGAAGTGATCTACGCAGAGAACGAACGGACATACGGATCTCTAAACATTACTGTAAAAGGTGAGTAGGTCAGGCATTAGTTTAACTTTTTACCCAACACGAACCGCAGGAAACAATGGCGTGAATTAATAAAGATTTTAATTCTTTGCATCAAACACATTACGTAATATCCGTCAATGGGACAAGCTTAACGAGATAGGTGTGTGTGGCGGGGGGGGGGGGGGGAATAGGGGAAATGCCTATGTTCTGGGGATGGGGTAGGCATGCCCCATCTGCCACCACACACATTTGTAGAATGACCAATGCCTTTTCTAAAACAGTTCCTTACGGCTCCTCAATGATGCAGCTCGCCAAGAGCGTTTCCTGAAGCTAGCTTTTGTCTCCGAAAATATACTTCTCAAATTTTGCTAAGCACCAATTTGACACATCATTACGAGTGATTACGAGTATTTGGGGGTAAATATAAACATTACAGGAAGAGGCATCTACCGAAACCACACAAATAAATTGATTCTGAAGGGGAAGCGAATCCTTAACCAAATGAAACTTATAGGGAGAAACAGTTTCAATAAGGTTTTCGTGGGGAAAACCATTTGGGAAATGGTGGGGCTGCCAAGTATAACATACGGTACGGAAGTGGTACCTCTAAACCAGACGGCCATAAAGAGCTTGGAAATCTTACAGAACGATGCAGGCCGATGGATAACGGGGTCGAGCAATGCCGCAGCGCTAGAAGCAATCAGGGGTGAGCTTGGGTGGATGAGGATCAAGGACAGGATAGACCTGTTGAAACTCGGTTATCTTAATTATTTGGTGAATCTCCCCGACAGCCGATGGTGTAAAGTAATGTTCCTGCAAATCTTCAACTCAAATATCAAAACGGGGTGGATGGTCCAAGTGAGGGAGCTAGTAGAAAACTACTCATTGGAGATCTCGGACCTGGACGTTGGGGCAAACCAGGGTAAAAAAATCGTCAGAGAAAGGGTCTTGGAGGATTGTAACCGTAATTGGCGAGAGGGGGTCAAATCAAAGAGGTCTTTGGGTGGCCTGCGTGATAAAGAGAGGCCAGGTTTTGAAGAGTACCTTGATGACACCTTTGGGGGGTCACTGCTGTTCAAGCTGCGGTCGCGATCCCTGGAGCTGAGGGGAAAAATTGGGAAAGACGGTGAAAGGGAGTGCCAGATGTGTAACTTGGGCGTGGTGGAGACCCTGGAACACTTCCTTCTGGAATGCCCTAAGTATCAGTCTAAAAGAATGAGATTCACTGGGAGTATAATGGGGAGGTGGGATGGGAGAATGAAGGACATGTGGTTAGGGGGAGACTCAAAGGAGAGGGTTAATGTGCTAATCGGAGAGATTGGGAAGAATGGGGCAAGGGATGTCATCAAGCAGTTCGTCTCCGAATGTTGGGAGGAGAGGAGAAGCGTGGGGACAGGGAGGCAGTTGGGAGTTCAGGGGTAACCAAGGCCTTCTCGTTCGAGAACCGCGACAAATCAGCGGCTGGCCAAAGTGTTATTAATATTAATTATTAATTGTGAAATTTGCTTGTGACATATTTGCGATATTTTTGGTGGATATGATTGAGGAATGTATTGAGATGGTCCCCAGTGTTTACATTACCTCTCTTGACAGGCAGACTTTTCGTGAGAGTCATGATGTACCCCTTGATTTTCATGATGTTTTCGTGTACTGTCTATATGTACATGACATGTGTAGGGTATTCAATCTTCATTTTAACACAAACCCTTGTGATTTAATGATTGAATATGGCAAATGCAAATGTAAGAAGACATTTGTCTGAAGCAGAAATGTGGAGGGCTGTAGGGATGGTGGAGCTAGGGGCTACCCATCATCGGGTTGGTGAAGCCCTTGGTGTGCATCATATGGTGATCACCAGAGCCTGGGCAAGATTTCAGCAGTATGGCACACCAGTAAGACGGCATGGTGGTGGCAGAGACAGGGCAACATCTGCAGCTGAAGACCAGTTTTTGATCATTCAGGCCCGTAGGAACCGCTTTGCCACAGCAACCCAGCTTCGCAGTGACCTTCAGAATGTATCCGGAGGCCATGGATCACGTTGGATGGACCAGAGAAGATTGGCGACCTGTCCTTTTTATAGATGAGTCAAGGTACTGCCTAGACCACACAGATAGGCGTTCTAGGGTATGGAGAAGACCAGGAGGGCGATTCCATGCAGCCAACATTGCTGAGCATGACCGCTGGGTCAATCATGGTCTGGGGCGGCATCAGCAGGGGATGGAGATGTGCAGAGCTCTATGTCCGTGAAAGTGGTACATTGACTGCACAGCGGTATATTGATGAGATCCTGAATGTCCACGTCAGATTGTATGCAGGTGGAGTAGGTGATAGATTCCTTCTGATGGACGATAATGCCCGTCCTCGTGTTGCCTGTGCTGCCAGAGTGTACCGACAGAGGGAGGGGATTGAGCGTATGGACTGGCCTGCAAGATCCCCTGACCTCAATCCAATCGAACATGTCTGGAATGAGTTGCAGCTTGCAATTTCAGCCCGTCCAGTCCATCCAAGAAATGTTCAGGAGCTTGGTGCCATACTGGTACAAGAATGGAACAACATCCCACAAAGGACCACCAGGAACCTGATTGGGAGCATGAGAAGGCGTTGACAAGCTGTACTTAACAGAAATGGGTCTCAAACTCGCTATTGAACCCATACCAGTTCGCTCCGTCAACTTTTTGGCAAATTGAAAAATGTCCACTTTTACCAATAATATCCATTTTCCATGGTTATCGTAATCAAAAGCTAAAAAATAATGTCAAACACAAATAAAATCTTAATTGCTGTACTTCAAACACAAATAAAATCTTAATTGCTGTACTTAAATCATTAAAGATATAATTAAATAAAAAATATATACACTTTTCCTCACAATATTTAAACTAAAACGTAAAACAGGTAGTTGAATATACTTGGTGCATAGCAAACTTTGAGCAGAATAGCTGGAAAGAGTGACTTCAAAATCAAGTTCGTCCAGGATAATACGTCGATTTTCAGCCCTGATTATTACAGTCCGAATTTTTAGAAAAATACTGAGACAAGTTGCGGATACAAAGTCAGTATACATTAATGCGGAATCGCGGTGGCTCAGTGGTTATGGCATTGAACTTCAAATCGAAAGGTTCGTGGTTTGGTTCGATCCAGACCAGCGGTAACTGCCTGGTGTCCTTGAGCAGGGCACTTACAGTACGTGGAGAGTGGATTGTAACTAAATCGCCCGCGGAGTGGAGTTATCACCCAAGCTATAACTTTCACATTGTGTGCATATCGACAAAAAACACAAACAATGTTTCAGCCAATGGACCTCCGGGTTGAACCCGGAGGTCCATTGGCTGAAACTTTGCTTGTACTGGGTATGCTTTGCAACAAATTTGGAATTATTGTTTGGGTGGAATCTCCACTCTGCGGGTGATTTAGTGATAATACACTCTCCACGTACTGTAATCCCGATTGCCCACGTGGGGAACGGTAGCGCTGTGTACTAAGGCGTATTACCCGCCAGTGGTGCACTTGCCTTCAACGAATGGTAACCCAGCTTATACGGAATTAGTACGTTCAGGAATCTGACAGTTGCTCTCCGCTGGTTGGTGGTTCTCTCTGCGTACCCGTACAACTTTCCGACAAGAGGTGAGTCTGACGGTCGAAAGTGTGGTTAAACGCCAGTAAATATATTAATTCAATGATCTAAGGTGCAAGGTGCCTCAACTGGCAAAAAAGGTGCACAGCGGCAGGACCTAACCATTGCACATGTACAATCTACTGTTGTCCCAGGTATAAAATATCAGACCAATGCGACAAAAGCTGTGAACACAGTTTCGGTTACAACGTCAGTATATCATATTCCAATGATCTAGCCTTGATACAATTTCAGAACGAACGAACGGCTCAATCGACGAATGAACGGACATGAGGAATCCTATATACCCTCGCTTAACCCTGTGAACGCGTGCGGCCGTTTTCTCTTTAGCGGGGGAGGAATTCGTCACATACAGGTGAATTGTGCACTTGGTGATACCTTCTTGAAATTTGGCACACTGTTAGTGTAGGCTATGAGGTTCTCAAAAACGATCGGCTACAAGTTGACACCGACCGGTGGCGACCAGTAGCGGCACAATCCAAAATGGCCGCCAGCGGCTGAAGGGAACCTCCTTTTCGACGGTCTACCGACTATACATCCGATTGTAAGGGCGCGAAAGTGAACTCTGATCCACGCACGTGTTGGAAACAGACGTGGGAGATGATGTAGAATAAAACGAGATTCTCTATACGGACGCATCAATTTCTTGGAACTTGAAAAGAGCGTTGTTTCTCCGGGATCAGCGTCATTCAGGCAAACCTGAATGACGCTGATCCCGGAGAAACAACGCTCTTTATGAAGCAGTCTCTTTGCCATACAATCTCTTGTTTGGCGTAATTCCGCAAGCAATTCTGATTTGTCTGTCGAAATTAATTCGAGAACGCGATTGTTCACAAAAATCATTCACAGAATGAGTGAGAATCCTCTTCGTGTACGGACTAGTACTGACTGGGAACGTTGTTGCTTTTGCCAGCAAGACAGTTCCAAGAAATTGATGCGTCCGTATAGAGAATCTCGTTTTCATGACGCCTATAAAGCTATTGAGGAAGACATAACGCGCTTCCTAGATAATGGCGTTGAGCTTCCATATAATTTGACCATTGATTGTTTGATGAGAGAGAGTGATGAGTGTATGTCGATGTCACTGTTGACGAATAAGGCAATATATCATAAGACATGCCGTGACAGTATTCGGACTCACATCGTACAGCGCGTGCTACACAAGCGAGAGCGAAATGAGGCAGTGGCATCCTGCTCCACGCTGAGTCCTAAAAGAACACGGACAAGTTTTGAATCTGGCTGTGACAGGAAACTGCCCCAGTGTGTTTATTGTCACAAACGCGAAGGTGACAGCAGTGAGCCTATTTGCAGATCAATGTCTGATAACAATAAACTCAAAATTATGGCAAAGGAAGCCGAGAACTGGGTTGTTTTTTCTCGGGTCAATGCAGCATTTGATTCCGCTGCTAGTGATCTTTACTATCACAAAACCTGTTATTGTAAGCTTGCCAATGAAGCACGAGCGGCTAAATCTAAAAAGTCGAAGAACGCCGAACATTCCGCGTCAGGCCTGCCCTATGACCCTCTCGTTATGGCAGAGCTCATAACATTTGTTGAACACAACGATTCCGCGATGAAGCTTGTCGATCTCAAGAATCTGTACAGTCGGAGGTTGAAGCAAGTCGGTTCTGATTGGCTTAGTGAAGAAATACATTCCACTCGATTCAAAGAACATTTGTTGCAGAAATTGGGCGATGGCTGGGACGCCTTCACACAGGGTAGAGATGTGTTTATTTCAAGTAGGTTTCGAGTTGGCTCCTTGTTGTCCGAATCTTTAACTCGTATAGTGTCTGAGGAAGAGGCAAAAAAGATAGTTGATGTGGGTCTTCTTCTGCGTAAACACATACTCATATCTCAAGCTCCTTTCACGGGATCATTTTCATCTTATTGCTTGAGCGAGCCTGTACCCAACTCACTCCTGACTCTTCTTAGAGTTCTACTTGAGGGCACATGTAGTATACAGAACTTAGGCGATGATGAGACTGTTAATGCCAAGACTCGAGTGGCTTGTACTATTTCACAGATGTTGATCAGCAATTCAGCGAAACGCTCCGAACATGCACAAAATGTTCACCAGAGACGTGACAGAGAAACTCCAATGCCTCTTTATGTGGGTTTGAAGTTGCATGCCCATGATCGTATGAAAAATCTTATCAGAGATTTTCATCAAATGGGACTCTCTGTCTCTTATGATCGCGTAATGGATGTTCGCAGGAGTTTCGCGAGAGCTGTTTCACTGCGGTTCAAGAACGAAGGTGTTGTAGTCCCAGCTAACTGCAAACGTAATGTTTTCTCGATAGGAACCACTGATAACATTGATGTATCTGGTAGATCTGATATGCATGGTACGTCCATCACACTCATTGGTCAACTGAGCAGGGACAATGTGGGTACTGATCCCCCACCACTGAGTTTAGATGTTCCAGAAGACACACAAATTGAACTCCCAGACGACTATGCATTTGTTCCTTTCGTTGAAGACTTTGGTGGGGACATCAGGCTTGAATCTCCAGATGAATGTAATGTACGGCCCAATGAATATGCAGATTTGAACGTGGGAGAGAATGACTGGTTGTCTCATGTGTCACAGATCAGCAATAAAGGGAAGGTTGATGGCAGCTGGCAGCTTGATGAAGTCCCTGTGACCTTTTCAGGCTTCTTTTCAAAACATGAAGATCAAGACAATGTCAAACCTCGTGCAGTTATTGGGGTATTCCCTGTTTTCAGTGAGCAGAAAGCGGACTCACTCAGTATGCAGAAGCATGCTATGTATGTGGTCAGGGAAGCTACTGCTTTCGTAAACCCCGGCCAGATACCTGTCATTGAAGGTGACTGTCCGTTGTATGCCAGGCAGAAAAAATGTCAATGGCTGTTCCCAGAGGAGATAGGTGAGGATCGAATGGTGTGTATGATTGGATTCCTGCATCTTGAAATGTGCACCCAAGAAGCTGGTGGTAAGCTTATGGGTGGTTCTGGTTGGGAGCGAATGTTTCACCTCGCAAAGATATTCACACCCGGTGTAGCATCATCCCTACTTGGTGGGAAACATGTCAAGAGGACGCGACAGGCATATCTTCTCACTCTAGCTTGGCTTGAGATCCTCAGAAAGAATGCTTATGAGATTTACTGTCAGCAGACTGGGCCCCATGAGTCATTTGAAATGTGGGAACAGAGGATTCTTTCACAATCTCCAACTGCGCGCTATTGGGGTGAAATCGTTCGGAACTTTCTCTTGACAAGCTGTCAATTCGTTCGGAACCAACGAATCGGTAACTGGCCTGGTACACTGTGTTCTATCGATGAGTTGTGCAGTTACTTTTTTGCCCTAGGACATACAAATTATTGTCGGTGGGTCCCCGTATTTCTGAGAGACATGTCTCAGCTACCCAGGCGGCATCCTTCAATCCACAACAAATTCATGGAAGGCCATTTTGTGGTCCAGCGTAGTGAGAGGAAGTTCAGTATGATGGGTTTAGATCAGAGCCAAGAACATAGTATCCAACTACTCAAAGAAGACAGTGGTCCAAAAGGTCTCTATGGCCAGGCTGAAGAGAAAGTCGTTATTGAGCTTTCAAGGTCAGAAGTTCTGCGTGTTATAGATGAGTATGAATATGCAAGTTTCCACACAACATCATCAGATAACACGGAACACCCGGAAAGTTCGGTATCAGAGCAGAAAAAATTTCTGAATCAATTGAAATCTCTCCTCGATCTGGTGAATCAGGGACTCATTATCAACCCTTATGATGAAACTAGTGGTCAGCTGGTGACATTAGATACTGGTGAATATATGGACCCCGAAGTTAGTAAGAGTTTACGGTCATTACCCGAAAGGGGCAAGCATTTATATTCCACTTTCTTGAAGGAAAGGCTTGTGGAATGCACCGTACCCCTGAATGATGTTATTCCCAAGGCAAATATATATACCTTCCTTAACCCACCCCCAGCCAACCTGGACAAAGGCCGAGACAAACTCATGTCAAGTAAAGCAACTGCCGCAATAGTTACCCAGATGTTCGTTTCACTGCAAGCCCGGCCTGATTCAAACATGGATGAGTTTTTCATGCACGAGAATGCACGTGATCCGCCAGCATTATCCGATAGAGGTAAGCTACGGAGTGGGACAAAATCTCAAATTCTCAATTGTTTACCAGCTATTCCTGCACAAGGGAAGAATTCAGCAGCTAGACAAGCTTCAGTTGTCATCTTGGATATGCCTGCTGTAGTCCATGTAATCAAACCACAGAAAGCGGATCTGTTTGGAGAATATGCTCGATTGCAATTATTGCCATACATCGAATCTCTGATTAACACGAACACCACAAGGGTTGATGCGATCTATGACTGTTACCCCGAAGGCAGTTTGAAGAATCAGACGCGAGCAAAACGCCTCGGTGAGACAGCAGTTAGGTTGATACGGGTGTCCGAGAACGTCCCTTTACCTAAAGGGAAGAATTGGCAGGCATTCTTGAAAGTTAGTGAGAATAAAGACGAATTTTTCAAGTTCCTGTCTGCTGAACTGCTGAAATTAACATCAACATCCGAGTACCAGTTGTTAACGACATCAGGAGAATATGTACTATGCAATAAGGATGTTAGCTTATGTGACATATCTCCATCGAACCACGAGGAAGCAGACACGCGCATGATGCTTCATCTCAACCATGCAGTCTCACAAGGTCACAAAATAGCTTTTCTTCGCACGGTTGATTCTGATGTCGTCATTCTGTCTTTGCACCATTTCGCAACATTCCGTGACCTTGGACTCAGTGAGCTGTGGATTGGGTTTGGAATTGGAAAGGCATATAAAGATATGCCAATTCATGAGATAGCTTCACAACTTGGACCTGATTACTGTAAGGCCCTGACTTTCTTCCACGCCTTCACAGGTTGTGATGTAACATCCAGCATGCTCGGCATTGGGAAGAAGACAGGATGGAATGCATGGATGAATTTTCCCGCATCAACTGAAATGATGATAGAATTGACTGAGAATCCGCAAGTCTTTTCAGAGGATTCCCCTCATATGCAGCATATCGAAAAACTCACCATACAGATGTACAGTAACAGTTGTGTCAGTACACGTGTCAATGATGCGAGACGGCATATGTTCACACATGGCCTTAAGTCTATGGAAAACATCCCGCCCACCAAAGCAGCTCTGTATCAACATGTAAAAAGGGTAATTCTTGTGTCATCTTTCATTTGGCATCGTGCTCTGCAGAAACACTTATGTGTGCCAGACCCATCACAGTACGGATGGGAGTGGAATCCACGTCTCAATATTCTGGTCCCATTTTGGACTCACCTAGGAGACGCAAGTGCTGCATGTGCACTGATGCTCCACTGTAGTTGTGCCAAGGCCTGCAAGGGCAATTGCAAATGCTTGAAAGCTGGATTAAGGTGCACACCTTTGTGTAAGTGTGAAGGTGGCTGTTGTAACAATATTGAGTAGTATACTGTCATGTTAGGACCAGTCATCTCCTATTCTGGTATTTTTTTTCCATTTTCGGCCAGTTAACACATGTCATGTTTCTAGTTGAGTTGATTTTGCTAACAAATGTTCATCCCATGTGGCTTGCTACATTGTCCGGGGTATAGGAATACAGTTTTAGATTTCGGAAAATAGTCTGTTATTTACTGCACAAGACGGTGTTAATTCATGCATAGCATGATACAATATCCCCAACTATTTTGCCTCTGTACAACAGTTGATACCTTCGTTCACCCGTGTGTTCATCTATGGTATCCTTGTCTTTCTCTGGCCATAGGCCACATGTGACTAGTCAGTTCCTACTCCATAGCAAATCAACTTGGAAATCCTTCATCTTGTAGCGCACTCATGTCTCAATGAATCCATACCTGAGTTGATCTAATAAATCTAACGTAAGGTATCAAATTGCCATACCGGATCATATTTCGATAAGTTATTCGCTAAAACATTTCGACCACTCATCGACATCAAAGGTCATGTTTTGGCTCCCAGTGGTGGCTATATCTCTATATCCCTGGTAAAGTAGCATACCATGAGGGATGGGCATTAAGTGTCGGCAACATTAATCCTGACTTGGAACACACCACATCTTAACTGGCCGAAAATGAAGAATACTACTTGTAGTCAAAAAATATTCCTGTACCTCGAATGACTGCAAACATACACTCACCCCTTCTAGTCCCATTTTGCCAATGTTCTATACTGGCAAGATAACATTGTATAATTAACAACGGGAACTAATGCATCCCGAGTTCATTCCAGCACTGCCCTTGCTGGCAGACGTGTCGCTATGGTGTTGAGATTGAACCAGAACTCCTCTAGAAATTTGATAGTTTTATTTTCTTAGAAAATAAATCTATCGAAAATGCCGGAAGTTGAGAATAGACTGTCACTTTAATTGGATTATCAAATGTCCAAGTATCCCCACTGCTGCATACTATCGAGTACCCTTGTTCATGTGTTGACAGGAATCTCTCATACCATGTTCATTTGACCATTGCATTCCCGAGAAACATTCAACACTAATTTATCTACGGACGGACGATCATACTGACAGTCAGACACACAGACGCACACATCGACGGAAATTCTGATCCCATTATCCATTAATCTTCCCCCCAACTTGTTCCAAGGGCTTCACTCCATCATTCACATCAATTACAGCACATGTATGGTGTTAGGTTTGGAGCTTCAGTTGTGCGATCGGCGAAAATAGCTTTTTTTCGATCCGCTTGGCGGCCATTTTGGATTTCGCTGCTAGTGGTGGCTAGAGGATGGTGCCAACTTGTAGCCGATCGATTTTGAAATCTCTGATGCCTACCCTTACATCATGCCAAATTTCAGGAAGGTATCACCAAGTGCACAATTCTAGCGAATTCCTCCCCCGCTACTTTCCATGAATATGGTACGTCACACTTTCATTAAGCATGGTTGCTAATAAGTTAAAGTGTGGGGACAGACCAATCAATATTTTCAACGTGCAGCCACAATGCTGCACGTTGAAAATATAATTGGTCTACCCCCAAATACTAAATATGGACTCTTCCAATTTCTTCCATTCAACTGAGATGGAAGATACCACCAGTTCAAAGGGTTAAGGCGAGTGTACCAAAATGAATTCCCGAAGATTACAAAATCGACACAGGAATCTTCCAAACTTAAGAAAGATAGGTAAATGGAGTGGGCGGGGGGTGCTAAAATACATTGTAGTTTCCGTATTAAAATACCGTCGAGTGGGCGTATATCTGAGATAATAATTAACATTAAAATACAAACATTCTTTACAAAACCACCAGTAACGCTAAAAAAATCTCTCACAAACAAACTTGTTTTTAGTAAAATGGTGAAGGTATCAGATATTAATTTCTCATCTAACGCAAATAAAGGGACGCCATTTGCAAAATAAAATATTAAAAAAATAACATTTTAAATCTTTATCTCAAAAACGTAACTTATATCTCCTCATTGCAGCGAACTCGAACAGAAAGGTCACAAGCTGTGTTTTTGAGGTAAAAATTTAGAGAAAAAATATAATAAAGTTTAATAAGTAGAACCCTGCGAATCTCAAATTACGGAACGAATCGAATCCAGAATCGAATCAGGCAAAATATTTCGAATCGAATATTTATTTATTTATTTATTTATTTATTTATTTATTTATTTATTTACTTATTTATTTATTTATCTGGTTATTTATTGGTGTTTAAGGTCAGATATGTCTACACAATGGCTAATCATGACCGGAATATGGAGATAAAGTCAAGTTAAGCCAATTGTTTATTCCCATTTTGTTTCCCATTTTAGAAGACTTCCACCCCAAGCATTGGTGACTGCATGGGTCCTATTTTACCAGTAAAACATAGCTTGTTAGTCACAGTAAACACGTTTTCCGAGGTTATCACTGGGGTGTTATATAATAAAGAGGGTTTCTGATATCATTCGCGGGGTTCCATTAAAAATGATTTGGATAAACCGGGTATACATCGAATCGAATATCTGCGCTATTCAAGTTGTAGATTTTGCACCTTTTTGCAATCGTTAACTCTTTGATAATTGTGTACGTGTTATTACGTACGAAATCTTTTGTTTAATTTAACCCTTTGATACTTTTGTTAGTGTTATTACGTACGAAATCAAACAGCGCGTTGAAACTTTGTGTTCAATTGTTTTGTTATTATTTTTCGATTTTTTCAAGTTTTAACCTCAAATTCCTATTTTCTCCCGAATAGTGCTCAGTGATAACCGTCGAGTCAAATGTTATCGCAGCTTAAAATACTAACATAATCAAGGCTTCTTAACTGGTTGAGTGCTAGAAGCCACTATCAGGGCTTTCAAAAAATGAAGATACCAGTGCAAAAGCCAACACTTTCCTTGCTTATACTTCATATTCAGTCAAACACAAATAATATTTTGTTTATAAAAAAATGTTTTACTACAAATTATTGGAAAGTGCCCACAGGCACTCTCCAATAATTTGTAATAAAGCAAGTTTTAATAAAGCATGTTTTGAATAACAAATTCAGACCAGTTTGAAAAGTTAAATATTGCAATCATAGCAAATATCCCGTTTGTCAATCCTGACATGGAAATGTATTAGAATTCCAGAAAGGAAAATGAATGCATATGAAGCAGGAATAGATTAAAACGGGAAAAGACATAATTTGGAGATAATCAGACTTATCTTCCCTCAAAGGCTTTAAGTTCAGAATGGGAACACGCTCTACAATTTGTCCCGATTCGCGAGAAGCGGTCTTGATTCTTGCAAAAACCTTGAGCGAGAAGCAGTTTTCGGTTCCTACATATTTTAGAATTCGAGAATACTGTTATACCTTTGCGAGGATACCAGTACATAGTAAAACAAATCCCAATATTTATAAACAATGGCATAGCGGGGGTTCGAACCCACGCCGAGAGAGTTTCCTTCGGCACCAACCGCCTAGCGAAACTATACTGAACCACACACACCACTCGTCCACTGACAAACCCTAAAAAGGGGATGTTAGTTAACCAAGGATATCCGAGGTCTGTACAGAACACACGGAATACACAATTTTTTAATTATTCATAAGATAATTGCACCTAAGTACTTAATCCTACATACTGCACCTCAATGGAAATCAGCGAGACGCCTCCTTTTCAAATTTCCCGCGTGCCATAGAATTAAGAAAGGACACAGGTTTTATTTACAATGGAATAGCGGGGGTTCGAATCCACGCCGAGAGAGTTTCTGTCGGCACCAACCGCCCAGCGAAATTATACTGAACCACACGCACCACTCGGTCACCGACAGGCCCTAAAATGGAATGCCTGTTAACCAATGATATACAAGGCCGGTACAAAACACACGGAATACTCAATCTTTAATTATTCATTAGATAATTGCATCAGTCGGTTGGGATTGCAGATAATTGAATCTAACGAATATTTATAGTTTCTAGTCTTACATGTACAGTTAAAACTAGAAGTCCCGTCACGAACTGTGCGCCTATCTAGGCTTAATTGTTCGTAGGAATTGCGCGCAATTGCCACATCGAATGGCAACCAACGTACGGCAGGTTCCCTAGGTTACTCATAGCAAAAAATAGGCAAAGTTCCTGTCAATGGACCTCCGGGTTACCCGGAGGTCCATTGGCTGAAACATTGCTTGCACACGGGCCATATTATGTTCAAAATTTGATAGCCTTACTATGGTCATAACGCGCAGATTAACGCGTAGATTAACGCGCAGATCGACGTGCTATGTGTACGCGTTTCATGACAGGACTCCTAGTTTTAACTGTAAATGTAGAACACGTGTTCCAACATACAGGCTGTTGATGTTTTTTTTTCTGATGGAGGTTACTGTACATTAGCAGTGGTTACAAGTGGTGGCTTGGCTGTCTATACAGGCAGCCAAGACTTCACTAGACACCACTGCAAAGTCAAAGCGTTACCTTGTTACAGAGGTGATAAAAAATAAGTAGAATTTTCCAAGCCTTTAATGACACTTTAGAGGCTATGCAATAATCAAATATTCAGTATACGAGAATCAAATTCGCTTCTCTTTATTTTCCTTGCAAAAAATTATTTCGAGAGTCGATTCTGATTGGTGCATGAATTTTATGCTCCTGGATGGGGTGTTGTGGGGTGGGGGATAAACTGTTACAGTTGCAATCATAACTCTTATTGTAATGAACATTTAGTTTATAAAAAGTAAGCATTTTTACTGCAATGACCAGCCCCTTGGTTTAAACAAAAAACAAAAACCACAAACCAAACATTATTATTGATTGATATAGAAGTTGAAACTAGGGTCGCGCAGACAAGAATGAGTGTGAATGAAAGTGTTTGTTGTTGGATTAAAACAAATTTTACACGCTGGCTTTTTGGGGTTTGTTTAGGCTAGTAACCAACTTGAAATACCTGATAGAACAACGGGTCGCATGTTCATGTGACGTCACTGGAATACCTCTCGTCCACTGAGTGCATTCGAGTCCATGCATTTTGTTGATTTGGTAGCGGTCGAGGCATGAAGGCCATTTACTAACCAGTCTGGTTGGTCCAGATCCTCTAGGCTCGTTGGAAATCGGCTCCCGCACTTCTCTCTCGATCTGTTGCATTGGTACCGTTGAACAGCCGTCAGCAGCTGATGTGGACTGGTCGCCGTGGACTGGTTGTATTCCACGCGTGGGCAGTGATGTCCAAGCATGCGTTTTCCAGGTAATAAAAACCAACAGCAGCAACATTTTAATTAATGAAGCACCGGGTTAAACACGGTGCTTCATTAATTAAATTTTTGATGATTTTCCCTATAATTAGTGTTTGGAATCTAATATTACTGCATCCGTGGAAATATTGTTCACCCGTGGAAAGTGACCAGTTCACGGTGGTTGTACTGTTAACCTTTTTGAAATATAAGATTTATCCTGTAATTTTAAAATTCGACGTGGAATATTTGTCCTTTGAGATAACCTGTGCGATATCACCACATACTGTCAGGTTGTTCAAATCCACAAATATCTCCAGCCAGGTAGGTAACTATTACCAATCCTTCTCGGTGATTTCAAATCTCATCATCACTCATAACATAACAACTCTGTTTGACCCCTTCATTGCAAACTCACATCTGCTAACGCGATTACTGTCATCATATTTTTTACTGTAATAAACAATAAGTTATTATATTACGGGTAGTACTCGCAACTTCTATTGCAATAAATGCTAAGTCTGGTATATAACTGGCTGCAGGTGCTACGCGATCTGTAAAAAGTTGACTTTATTTCATAAGGTATAGTTGAAATCACAACTTCCTGAGGAACAAATGCTGACCTTTTTTACAGTAAGCAATGCTAATGCACTTGCCATCTTCATGGTTTAGAAAGAAAATGTTCTCGGAGAACAAACTGTTTGTGTAGGTGTCTATAATGTGCGTGAGTCTGTGAGGTTTTGAATATGTATGGGGTGTGTGTTTGAGAGGCTGTCGTCTCGATTTTGTGAGAACCTAGACAACAATGTTGGGTACCCACAAAGATTTCCATTGTTGTCTCCGAGTCGGCGCAATTTAAAAAAATGTGTAAGGATTTGTCGTCCCGATATTGCGGGGGCCTGCATGGTTTGCCATTGTTTGTCACCGAGAATTAAAAAAAAAAACTAGTGCCCACAAAGGCGGCTAAACAAGATTATAGGTGCGTGAAGGTGTTTGTGTAGCGTGTGTGGATGCGTGGAGGAGGGTACGTGTATGTTGAGTTCTGTATTCGGCATTGCCTCGTATCTCGTCGAATATTTGCTCCAGTCGCGACATTTTAGGTTGGGATTGCAGTCTTAGATATCACTTTGCTCCTGGTGGTAATCATGTACTCTCTCTAACAAAACTAGATTTGACACTTGAACATTGGTGTCTCTCCGACACACACAGTCGGTCGTACAATTGGAGGTTGTGCAGTAAGCGATACGGGCTGCCTGGGACCCACCATGGACGATTTGGAGAAGGGTACATGCACGCTATAATTGAACAAAAAGTTGCGTTATGACCACTACATGTATATTTAAATCCTTTACCCAACGCCACGGCAAAAACCGACCAGCGTTATTCACAAAAATCACCATCCAATTTCCATTATTTGTTCACTTTTTGTCTCAAAAACATAGCTTATGGCCCTCATTGGAACGAGCTCAACGAGCTCGTTCCAATGAGAGGTCATAAGCTATTTTTTGACGCAAAAAATGAAAAAAAATGGCTATTCAAAAATTTTATTTTGCAAGTGTCGTCTGCCTTTCGTGTTAGGTAAAGGGTTAATTTATTCACTAATAAATTTCCAAATAGTCTTGAGTTTTTTAACGATAATCCGGACTGATTAATATTCCAACTACACAATCAAGCCATGACTTCCACGAAGGCATGCACTGACGATGGGTTGGAAATATTTTATCGAGACTTGAGTCATCAGCCTTCAGTCGGCGACGGGGTGGCGTTGTGGTAACCAGTTCTCCTCAGATCACCGAAGTTAAGCAACGTCGTGCCAGGTTAGTCCTTGGATGGGTGACCGTCTGAGCGATCGATTCGGACTCCCACGTTGTGTCCTTCGGCAAGGCACTTAGCCCCGATTGTCCACATGGGGGCACGCTGACGCCGTGTACTATGGCGTGCTGCACGTCGATGGTGCGCATGTTTTCAACCAATCTAACCCTACCTGTGCTGCAGTGCGGAGTTACGATGTTGGGGGGCTGGCAGCTGCTCGTCGTTGCTCGGTGGTTCTCTCCGGGTACTCCGGCTTCCCCCACCCGTAAAACACTCACAGACATGATATGACCTTGACTGTTAAACTGTCGTTAATCCTTAATAAATAAATATAAATAAATAAATCCGTCTCCAGTCGTGAAAAACCAGGTTCACATCTCCCACAAATCAGTCAACAGTGCAACGCAAATCTGTTCGAAGATTTTTTTTTTCGCACAGAGTAGACGTGGTAAAAACCTGATCTGTCCGCATAGTCCATAGTTTCTTTGGGGGGAGATCACAAATACGTTTGTGTGTAAGTGGTCCGGCAAAAAGGATGGAGATGTGCGAATGATAAAAAATAAATAGATTCAAATTTGTTTTATGTTTGGCATGATATGTTAGTAACAGTTTTTACTGTGAACTCTATGATGGTCCATGTCAATGGCACCTGATGAAAGGGAAAGGGGCTTTCTTGTGCACCCCCTTTTTTCCCTTTCATCATATTGTGCACGCCCTTATTTTACATTCAATGAATATGTCTGTGTCCGTAAGCTAGAGTGTTAATTCCATCTGGTGAAATCCATCTCTTTGAGTCAAACGGTGATATAGATACTTTGTTTACTTTTACTCCATACATCTCATGTTTTTCACTTCTTAACATATTCAATTCATGTCGGAACAATGTTCTAGTGAAAAAAGTATCTTTATAATTTCCATGCTTTATATATCATTACGTGTACAGTCCATTTAAAATATTCTCTCCTCTCCACTGGTCGATTGAATAATAGGGTGTCTAAAAATAGGATAAGCTAATTCGCTTTGAGGGGTACTTTTTAGTATCCATGGTAATTACTTCAACAATAACAAGTGCAGTTGTCAATGATGATCTTGTGGACAGTCATCTGTGTTGACTGATTATATGGGCCAAGTAATTTTAACAAACAATACTTTATTAAGCAACTTTTTTTATTAATGATAGCTGACTTTAATGCTTTATCTACAAACATTTGCTCACACGAATAATAGAAGAAATTATCTTTTAAAAAATATATACACAAGCACTCTTTCAAAGCACTATAATATCGATCGGGTTTTGTTTGCACCTTTGAATAGAAAATCTCTGCTAATATTCCATGGAGTTAGCACTCAACTACTTATGGGTAAAAATACACAGTACGTGACAGGCGGACTACTAACTGATTTTTTTAAGCCCACCAGATTTATCTACGCATCCATCAAGAGACAATTTGCTTGCTTATCTGCTATTTATAGGCGCCTGTAAGTTGAAGTTGAGTGGATAATTCACTCTGTGTGTGATTTAGTTGTAATTCACCCCGCACTTTCTACACACACGAAATAAATTGTGTGAACAAACTAGACACTTTGCAAGAAGCATTAGCTATTTATTTATCTATTTATCGGTGTTTAAGGTCACTTTTCATCAGCTGTGGCTGATTGTGCCCATTGGTCGCAATTGGCAATATTTGCAGAAAAGTGACATTAAACACCAATAAATAAATAAATTGCGACCACAACAAATGTCTAAAGGCAAGTTTAGCCGATCGTTTACCCCTTTGGTGCCCATTTAAGTGGACATCCATCCCATGCACGGTTAACTGGGTCCTATTTCACCAGTAAAGCGGAACTTTCTTACCATAGTAAATAAGCACTGCTTCACTTCCCGTTGCCACGGGGAAAGAAGCACTATTAAATATTATCACAGTGTACATTATTGTCTAAGAAATTCTGTGGAAATGCAATGACCCCTCCCCCCCCCCCAAATATTTCAGACAGCACACCTCTTGAGCGAGGTTGTGATCCATTCAACGTGTATGTTTAAACACACGAGAATAATTTAACAGGGGGGGGGGGTTACAGTTTTTTTGTGGTTGGGAGACGTGATTTGGTTATACTCACGTTACTCACGAGTCTCTTTAAAATTTAATCGGGGTCCTTTTTTATAATTTCACTTCTTTTTTGGAAAATAAAGTACAAAGAACTGTTTCGACCAGGGGTGATAAGTTTGACCGGTGTTTTTATTTTTTTCTTCTTCATTTTTTTTTTTCATGTCACTGATCATGTTGCGTGTCCTGCCAAAATATTTTTTTTCGAGGGTGGTATCTTTTAAAATGGACCCATTTTTCGGTAAATTTAACAGATAATTTTCTGTTGGTAGTTTTACTGTCAATGCAGTCCAGGGTGTGATGGAAGGACATGACGGGGAAAACCCTTCGAAGTGCTTGCCTTATCGGAATGGGAATCTTTTTCCCTTTCAGTGCTGCACAGCTGGTCAAAACAACATAAACCTTGGTTGACATTCCCTTACCGCGATCATCGAGATCGTTCCAATGAGAGGTCATAAGCTATGTTTTTTTTTTAACAAAAATGTAAAACAAAATAAAATTTGAATGGAGATTTTTGTTTATATTGCTGGCCGAATTTGGCTGTTGACGTTGGGTAAAAACAGAAAGCTTGCTAGCGGTTTTCATGCTTTTTCCCTCATATTGGACGATTAATTTTTTTAATGAATAATACATTCTCATTTTAGTTCATCTGAGCTATTTCGGTAAAATGCTTATGCTATAATAAAAATTAAATCACCGGGTTTTAACTTTAAAATGTTCGGGCACTCGACACAGTATAGAATCCATAATCCCGTATCGGAAAAGCTATTGCCGCAGCGAAACGCCAGGATGTTTCGCCAAGACTGTCACATTGTTGTTTCAAAAACACCGTACACCAAGAACACATTTTATTCACTGAAATACTCCTTCTATTCCAGGGAATCCAAATCTAATATGAAAACATATCGAAAATCTCACGAATTAACGGACGGATTTTTTCAATTCCTATATTAAACCGCAGTACAGAGTTCTGGAAATGAAAGATATTGCATTTGTATCTGAATATTTTATTAAATGTAGGGTTTACAAATTTCCTGACTGAACAATATAATTGCTATTCAGGGTCAGTCTCTGAAAGATTTTTTTCGCCAAACATTAATTGGTTATGTAATCCTTCTCACATGACCACACTAAAACAGCTTTTCATATACCCGGTCGTTTCTGCACAAACGACGGGGTAATTAACATGTGCGGTTTTGTGTGCAATGTACACGTAATGCTAAGATGAGGGCGTTCTTGTTATCAATGTGCTTGAAATTAATTCGCATTCACAACAAACTTGTTGTCCATCATTTATGCTATTTTTTTTGTTTAGATACATAGTTGATTCCTATTGTGGGACAAATAATGAATTAATCTACACTCATTTTTATTATGTTTGGAAACGAATCGATGTATTAATTGCATGAGCACAGAATGTTTTGCATATGCGACTGGATATCAGTAATTCGGTTTCATCAAGAAACGAACCGCCTTTGATGTCTGGATTTTCCCGTCGTCTTTAATTAGCCTCGCAAAGGGGGTTGTGGACCCGTGAAGACAATGTGTTCACAGGGTGTGACGAAAGGGGGTTTTAAATGGAGCGTACACGTAATGATTTTTTTAACAACATATTTCTTTACACCCTTTGCTTTCTTTATATTTTTCTCTTAACCCTTTACCTAACGTGAAAAGCAGACGACACTTGCAAAAAAAATTCTTGAATAACTAATTTTTTTCATTTTTTGTCTCAAAAACATAGGTTATGACCCCTCGTTGGAACGAGCTCGACGAGCTCGTTCCAACGAGGGGTCATAACCTATGTTTTTGAGACAAAAATGAAAAAAATAGTGAAAATTAATTGGCGATTTTTGAGAATAGCGCTGGCCGGTTTTGGCCGTTACGTTGGGTAAAGGGTTAAGGATTGAATACATCTTTGGTTTTAGAGAAACATCCTCTCTTATTAACCCCTCTTCACATTCGCTCCCCATTTTACTGCTATCGCACACTAGCACATCAACTCATCCTAAAGGTAATTCAAGTAGTTAACATATTTTTAGTATACATTTCATTTTCTCAAGGTCACAAATATATACTTGGAACCGCCGTTGTCAAGGAAGGTAAACAGTGCTATGTTATCAACATGTTCCTCATCTTAACAAATTGTTATTATCAATAAATCAACCTTGCACAGGTTGCGGCAAAGGTGTTAAAAATTCTTTTGGAGTCAGCGGGAATTGTGGATACAATTATAGAAATAGCAAAGAATGGCTTAAGAAAACCGGAGAATTTAATAAAGAATTTAGACATCTTGAAAATATTTCTATTTGAAGAAAAAAAGTATATTATTATATATACAATGCCATTCAAAGAAAGTTCCTGTAAATTTAAAGATTGTTTGAGAGAATGGAGGATGAATTCATATAACGGCCAAAACCGGCCAGTGCTATTCACAAAATCGCCCATTAATTTTCATTATTTTTTTCATTTTCTGTCTCAAAAACATAGGTTATGACCCCTCTTTGGAACGAGCTCGTCGAGCTCGTTCCAAAGAGGGGTTATAACCTATGTTTTTGAGACAAAAAATAAAAAAAAATAGTTATTCAAGGATTTTGATTGCAAGTGTCGTCTGCTTTTCATGTTAGGTAAAGGGTTAATAAGAGAGTATGTTTCTCTTGAAGTGAAAATATAAGGAAAGCAAAGGGTGTAAAGAAATATGTTGTTAAAAATATATAAAATAATGAAAATTATAGATACTCTTTTCACTAGAACATTGTTCCGACATGAGATGAATATGTTAAGAAGTGAAAAACATGAGATTTATGGAGCAAAAGTAAACAAAGTATCTGTATCACCGTTTGACTCAAAGAGATGGATTCCACCAGATGGAATTAACACTCTAGATTACGGACACAGACATATTCCTTGAATGTAAAATAAGGGCGTGCACAATATGATGAAAGAGAAAAAACGGGAGTACGCTAGAAACCACCATTGTGCAGTGCACGATGGGTGTCAAGTGGGTTTTAATGATAACGCCCGTGCCTTGACATGTTGTAGCGCCATTCACATAGTGATAGCTGCAGTCAGTGTGCCCCGCGGAGGGTGATTTGTCAGGGAACACGTGTTTTTGTCTTCAATTTTGTAAACCTGACCGCAATATTGGATTTTTAGAGTGGCAGATGGTTGCTATTGAAATGAAAAAAGACGGGAAGAGGGCTTAAGGGCGCGTAGAAATCAACTATTCTGACTCTGGATTACAAAACCAAAGCTCATTATTTATACTCGTTCGTTCGAACACATTGTTACAAGACATCTTACCTCACCCAGCTCATGTTTTCCTCAGCAACCGTGTTCCTCTCTAATAATCCAAAAGGTCGGCTTCTTCTTAACCCCCTTAAAACATGAGGGAATCTACAAGATTCATTCAGCAGCATCAATTAGAAGACTCCATATTCGTTATTTGGGGGTAGACCAAATAATATTTTCAACATGCAGCCCCAAATATTGATTAGACAACCCCAACACATTCACAGAGCAGCCATCATACTCAATGAACTTATGACGTCTCACGTTCGTGGACAGCAAAAACGGCTCCTCAGGTCCAAAGGGCAAATAATTTGAACGAGGGGAAAACGGATCATGCGCACTCACGACGCGTATCGACCTCGCGAAACAGCAATGACTTTCATACATTCAAAACGATCAACAAAGTTTTTCTTCTAGAGCAATGTGGCATTGGCATATATTGCATTATGTACACACTTTTGGAAAAATGCGTGACATTCGCACAACTCTTTCTGCGCATGTACAAAAACTAAACTATTTTTTGGTTAGATTCACTTCACAAATTTGCGGCCAACATGACCCATAATGTTATGGATCACAGCATATTTGGCGTTCTTTCAATTCCTTGGTCGAGGTTTACACTTCTTCTCCATCTGGGAGCGCGATGTGCTTCCTTCACCCGTAGACGGACATGACAACCGTTATTTATTCCCAGTTCCTTATTCGACATATGTTATCAGTAACGGCCGTGGAGCTGTTCGACAGGAGGTGAGCATGTTCGTTGAAACGTCGTT
>CM062288.1:254945295-255140200 GCA_031216915.1 Pictodentalium vernedei | reverse complement strand
CCCCCCCACACACACACACATACACACAAACTTGTGTATGCCTTCCCTTTAGGCTGAGCCTCGTAAAATAAAATTGGTGGATACGCCCATATCCTGAATTACCCTATAAGGGTAAGGTACTTGCTATTTCTCCGATGAGGTTTTGATTTTATTTTATTTTTTCCTTAGTTTAATTAAATAATTAATCACTAAACTGCAAGCAGTAAATAATTTTTCCCATAATGCAACTATGAATTTAAGAAATAAATTCAATCTTATTTTGCAACGCTCGGTGCGCTTTGTTAAACAAGATTGAATTGGTTAAAATTCCTGTTGGAATTATCGAAAAAAATTGAAGGTTCAAATTTCGACATCAGTGTGCAGAGGGGTGTTGTAATATGCTTCCCCTGAGTGATCAATAGCAGACCAGACTGCTGGTTTTTCCAACTGTCCAATGGAAGTCCACATAGAGAACAATTCGATCATATTCATTTCGCCTTTTGGTCATTTTCACGCGAAATTTCGCGTACCAGCCTGTGTTGGGCTGCACAAATTTTGGGGGGCCAGGGGAACCCTGCTTGTGCGGAATTGGTAGAGTCTGACAGTTGCTCGCCGCTGCTCGGTGTTCTCTCCGGGTACTCGTGCTTCCTCCTCCAGGAATGATCGTGTCTGTTTGAATTTTTTGTTGTCCGTCGGAAAAATTGTTTGTTGCTCCAATGCCAAAACATTCTCAGAAAGTCGCTACTTTGAAAAGAAAAGTTGACCATTTGGAGAAAGAAGAATTTTCATTATGCAAGAATACCTGAATATATTGAGTTAGGGTTCAAGTTCGTACCGATAGTCAACGACCCAGGAACACTGTCGGAACATTTTACCTCTCGCCCCACCATGTGGGAAACTTTTGAGAAGCTGTCTTTGGGTCTGCAAAATAAGTCACATATATTCCTGTATGCTTACAGACATTTTCTTGTATAACGCAAAAGTTCATTGCAGCAAAAACATAGCTTATGAAACCTCGATGGAACGAGCTCGACGCTCGTTCCACCGAGGTTTCATAAGCTAGGTTTTTGCTGCACGGCTATCTCTTTGCACATGAGGTTACGGCATAGGTAATTATTAGTGTCTGTTAGTGTCTGTAAGTAAATGTGAAATTGTAATAATTGTGTTTGTGAAAAAATAAATAAATCAGGCGCGTGGGGGAGGGGCAAAGATTATATTCGAAAGACCGTTATGAAGGGTTTCGGGGAACTCCCTTCGTCTTAACTAGGTCCCTCCAGGCGTTACACCCTCCTCCCACTTCACTGAAGGGTAGTAGGCGGAGGGGCAACGGCAGAAGGATCCTAGTTACGACTAGCCTCAAACACCCCCGAAAAAATTTTGAAAAAGAGCAAATCTGAGGCATGTATTGTGTGTGTAGCCTTTATATTGGAAACCATTTTGTGGCTCCATGTTGTGTGAAACGTGCATTGGTCCAATGCTGGGGGGGGGGGGGGCGAATAATTTAGTTCCCCTAGCTTTTCTCCTCCCACCTGTAGCTATATCACTACGTCACTAATAAAAGTGATTATCGATTTTAGGGAATAGGGATAGCTGAGCAACCCTCACACCCTCATATACCCCCCCCCCACCTGCTGTCCAAAGTAAACAGATTGGTCGAAGATATCAATTTTTCTGTGACATGTTTTATTTCACTTCAATTAACAAAATATCATTTTGGTGCAATTCCAGACATCATCTGTTGAGAGATAATTATTATATCTCATCAACATTCCATGAACTCTATTATCCGTTTGGGCGCTTCAAAATAAACGATCTTGCGCAATCTCTTTTGAGGTATTCAAAACATTAAAAACAAGAGCAAACCCTTTAACCTTTAAGTTTCGGCAATACGGCATTCTGACCGAGTTCCAACTCGACTGCATGGATAGTAGATCACAACTGCCATTTCAAGAAAGGGTGCCTAAGAACAAAACATATTTTGGCTACAAAATTCATAATATCATTTCTTTCAAGCAGGAGGGTAACTAGGATTCCATAATAGGAGGAGTCCTAGCCAGTTTCGAGGGTAAGCCAAAGAGGATATTTGAAAAGCCGATGTGTGGGGTTTCGAGGGTCTCCGATGTGTGGGGTTTGGTTGCAACGATCGGAGTATTCTAGTTAGGACTACACCCACCCCCACCCCCCCCCCCGGCCGACCCAAAACACCGAGAAAATTTTGCGAAATTTAGTGCTCCAAAAGCGAATTTGTAGCCCATATATTGGCGGCCATTGTGGGGCTCTACGTTGTGTGAAACTTGCATTGGACCAATGTTTTAGTTTTTTGGGGAGAGTGGGGGCAGCGAAAATTTTTGAGCCCAGGAAGCTCAGCCCCCACCCTAACTACCGTAGTCGCGCCAGTGCTTCAAAGTGATTTGTTGTTCTTGTTGTTAAAACGATCCGGAAATGATGGATGCCGTCAGTAGCCTATAATCAGGCTGTTCCCATTCACACATAACATTTTACTAGAGCTGTAGGTTTTTTAAATTTCTTGTTCGGTTTCGGTTTTGGGATTTTCAGGTGGAGTAAAACCTCGGTTCGGTTCGGTTTTCGGTTTGTTCTTGAGGCCAAATAAAATTCAATAAAACTCATTCTTATGTCCGGAGTCATAACTGAATGGCAGTGAAACTCAATGAATGACCGAAATAAGCTATAATACATGAAGAATCAGGAAGTCCAATATAATAATTACCTAAATATACAGAACTTTTATTGTGCTTGGCCATTTTTTGAGGTCTGACACCAACACGTAACTTGAGGAAAGCTGCAAACACAACTAAACTGAAATGTCGGAAATTCACAGAATGTAGCCTTCCTAGAGTAGTGAGAGTACCCAGACACTGGCTGTGTCTGTGTACTCTCACTATTCTGGGATGGCTACTTTCTGTGAATTTCTGCAGCAAGAGAGTATTTAATAAAAAACGAAAAACCTTAGATTACGGGATGTCGACGGTTTCGGTTTTTAAAAAAACTAAAAACCTCGGTTCGGTTTCGGTTAACCTAAAGCTCTACATTTTACACATATCCTACCACGAAAATCGAAGCTGAATACATATTCTATTCTATATCTTTCACAGACAAAGTCTGTTCTGATCTAGCAGGATCATGGCTGGCAATTTTCGTCATTGAAGAAATTTACAGGAAAGTTAGCTCCCCTTAATTTTCCTGAAGTAAATTTTACACCGAGGGCGTGGGAATTTCAGAAGAAAACTGAAATTTCGAAATGTTAGCAAATTTGTGTCATCGATGTGGGTATCATTTCACGAACTCCAGGCATTTTCCTGTAGAGAAGTATAAAAATATAGACGCTGGGTTTTTTACATTTTTTTCTCAATCAGTTTAAACGTTTGACTAGTATTCTCTGTTGAAACCCATTTAAAAAAAAAAAGAAAACGGCTTTTTTCATCATCTTTAGATGTTATGTAACTTGTGTCCTGTTCATTATATTGACAGTGGGCGCATCGTGCCATATAATACAAACACTGTCTTTATCACTAATATGAAAGTCTGCGGTAGTGTTCAACCGATGATCGGAACCGGCCACCACAATCGGCCGATTGTGGGCAATCGGATGACAACGGCAGCGGCTCCTGGAATATCGGTTCAACCGATTGTTGCCAAGCATTTTGAGATAATTCATTAACCGCATTTTATTCTCTTCTGCAATTGTTTAATTGTTAATGTAAAATGATACCATTCAATAAAGTTGAGAAACAACCACAATGTGTATTCTTAAATCTCTCTAGACGCCCCGTTACGGGACATACAAGTTAAACAACATGCAAAGCTTACAACTGGGCGAAATCGCTAGTTCATACCGGAAAAGTTGACGGTTAGACTCCATTGACTCAGGCAGAAGTAAAATTACCTGTCGCACGCAATTGGGGGGTAAACGTGGCTCCGAGAGCCTCGTTTACCGCCCAAGTGTGCGCGACTGGTAATTTTATTTCGACCCAGTCAACGAAGTTTAACAACGAAAAATGTTCAGTTTAATGTAGTTCTTTCGAGCCTCGACTTGTCCTAGTGCACGGTATTACAATCGGAATCGGAATCGACCGATTGAGAGCTCAAATAACCGGTAATCGGTCAACGACCATTTTTGATAATCGGTTGAACACTAGTCTGCGGGGTAAGATTTGCTAATCTTTTTTACTGGGTAGAATTAAAAAAAACTTGCAAATTACTATAAAAACATAGTTTAGGGTTGGAAGGTGTGATACTGACAGGTCTTCTTCATGACGGATTATCTGTGAACTGGTTGCTTCCAATTGGCTTGCCATAAAAAGCCAAGTTTCCGTTTGTTACTTTTAAAAAACGAAAACAACAGACAGCTCCGAGAGCTGTCTGTTGTTTCGTTCATTAAAAGTATAAAAGGAGACTTGACTTTATTTTCTACTGATGTCATAAGTGTTTTCTCAACACTTATTTGCGTCTTAATTGGACGTTCCTCGCTCGTCTAATAATTTCAGGGGAGATAATTTTATGGAAAGTTGATTTTCATGACGTTATAAGTCAGGGATGTCTAGATCTGTCTTTATTAACTAGTTGAGGACTACGAATGAGTAAGAGTAAGAGTAAAAATGTTTGTGCAGTCCTTTTATAATAAATGATTTCGGCGAATGACTTGGCAGGTGACCTCGGCGAATGACCTGGCGAATGACCCGGAAATGACTAGTTGGTGAGCAGTGTGTTGAACGCTGGCGAGTAATAATAATAATAATAATGATAATAACCCCGACGTTGTAATTAATTTATTCAACCACACCCTCACAGCGGAGGAAGAGAGCAGACTCCGCAAAGTCCTCAAAAACTAGGAGATTATCCAGAAACCGCATTAAGGAACATATTACGGACATCACACGCAAACGTGACACTCCTGTGGCCGTACATGTCAATTCTACCAACCATTACCTTTCGGATCTGTGTTACCGTATCATACAGGTACTGCATTCCGACCTCGATGCACGTAATACAATAGAACTACGCCTTCACGTTGAGACGAAATGGATCCTAGAACTGAAAGAGCTACAATCCCTAGGTCTCAACAAGAAGGATTTTTAAGTAAATTTTTAATATTTATAACTTACACACGAACTCGGAAATCTACCAGTACCGTGATCAATTATCTGAAATTGTGACAATTTGATAGAAGAATCGACTAATTAAACCAATATAGGATTCTACTAGATGGACGAACAAGCGTGGTGAGTCAGTTGTCCAAACAATGGAACATTGCAATTTACATAACACGTGTTGACATATCTGACATGCTTAAAGAAACTGTGGTACAGTTTCTTGACAGATATGTCATAAAAGGTATTTTGTTAAACGTCCATACAAAGTGTGTGTAGTGACAAATACACGGATAATGGGGAGGATTATGAGAAGTATGTCATGTGTCCCATAAACATTTTTTTCGGTGGTGAGGGGTACCCATTCGTCCCCATAGCCAGAGGCGGATTTGCCATATGATCCACTGGAAAATTTCTCAGTGGGTCCCACTATATGGGTCCCCTGTGGCCCCAAAAATTGATGCAGCCCAACACCTGTTCGTACATGAAATTGACCAAAAGGCGAAATAGATCTGATTGAAAAGGCTGGCTGTATATCGAAATGCCCTCTCTGCCATTGGCAGTCCACATAGGGGGCATTTCGATACATCAGCAGACTAGTCTGCAATGATCGCTGAGATGCATGGAAACGGCATTCTTTCCGTTCAAACAATCAAAAGTGATCTAACTTGTGGTCGGCCCCATGACTCCCCCTCCCCCTTGTCGCAACAATCTTTGCCGAATGAGCAACGCAGATGATAGAAAGATAAGTGATCCCGATGAAATTGCTTCACAATTTAACAAATACTTTTCAGAAATTGGTCAATCTATTAATGAGCGTGTCCCACCGTCAGGGGTCAATTTCAATGATTTTTTAAGGGGGGGGGGGGGGGGATCATCCCAGCACATTTTTTATAGATCCAACGACGGAACAAGATTTTATCCTGACAACCAGCAAACATGAAGGAAAAACTAGCACTGACTGCCACAACTTATCCAAGCGACTAATGAAGGCCGTTGTATCTGAAGTCGCCACACCCCCTAGTTCGCATTTTTAACTTGTTATTCATCCAAGATGATGTTCCCGAAAAAAATGAAAACGGCGAAAGTAATACTGATTTTCAAAGGAGGAAATTCACATGAAATGGGAAACTATAGACCAAAAAGTATCCTTCTAGTTTTTTTCAAACGTCCTCGAAAAGATTATGTGCCCAAGACTAAACAATTTTCTAAATGACTTTAACATTCTCTATAAACACCAATATGGGTTCCGAAAAGGCCATTCCACTATTCGCCCAATCATGCATCTTCTGCAATATATTGCTGAAAGCAATGATAAACCAACAAAAGACTCCACGTTATCAGTGTTCATAGATTTGTCCAAAGCATTTGATACGATCAGCCATGAAATATTATTGAAAAAATGGGATACGAGGAATAGGCAAAGCTTGGTTCCAAAGTTACCTGACAAACAGGCACCAGTATGTTGATTATCACTCGCACCAGTCAACACAGCGAGAAGTGAATTGTGGTGTCCCGCAAGGATCTGTGCTAGGGCCGATAATTTTCCTAGTGTATGTAAATGATATGAGTCATTGCACTTTGCTTAACTTTTTATCATTTGCTGATGACACAAATACGTATTCAACTGGGCACGATTTGAAAAAGTTGGAGTCCACGGTTAACACTGAGCTGTCTAACATATTTAATTGGTGCTGCTGCAATAAACTGCAAGTTAACGACAACAAGTGTAAATGCATTTTGATCCATCCGCAAAATAGTCCCCATAATGCCAAAAATATTAATATACTTCTTAACAACACTAAGCTCTCACAAGTAGGCAATTCCCAGCAAGACAAGGCGGTAAAATTCTTGGGCCTTTTTCTTGATGAATATCTTAACTTTAAGTACCACATATCGACCATATGCTCAAAAATGTCCAGTGCACTCTATTGCCTGAACAAAGTGACAAAGGTTCTCCCAACAAACGCTTTGCAATCGTTGTACTACGCGCCTGTTCATAGTAACCTTCTGTATGCTATTCACATCTGGGATCATGCTTCATCTGGTAGCAAAATAGAATCTTTACAGAAGCGTGCCATGCGAATTATTTGCCGAAAAAATATAACAGACACACTGATCCTCTGTTTAAAGCCACCCATATTCTGAAATTTAGCGACCTTTACAGATTAAATGTTTCTCTGTTTATGCACGATTGGACAAATATAAACTTGCCAGAATCATTCGAAACTTACTTCAATATTCACGCCTCTGGCGGAATGGTTACACGACAAGCTGGGATGATAGAGATACAAAAAGCCAGAACTCAATTCTCAGCCAAACTTCTCAGACACAGCTTCCCAAAGTTTTGGGATGAAATTGAAAACGACATCCGAGACCAATCCTCTCGGCGTCTCTTTAAAAAACAGCTTGTTCGCAAATATCTAAATAGTTACTCTTCTTGTGTAGCATGTTCGTACCGCATGTGCCCAGATTGTAGACCCAGTCATTGATTCACTCGCTGAAGTCCAAGAAGTGTGGCAATGCATGTCCACAACAGTAAAGCTCGTTGTCATGTCCTTGATGTGTCAAGGGCCGCCTGATCAACATTTGGAGTAAGTACATTTACTTACTTATTGCAGTTTGAGGTCGTCTTCCACACCTATGACTGTGTCTGGGTGGCGGACCTTTAAGTTCCGAGGGCCAGTGATGGACATGGATGTGGGATACGGCCTTAAATAGCTATCAACTGTACACGATAAACAATCTTCTTGATATTAACTTCTAAAAAGTACATAATGCTACACAACTCAATTTTGTGGATAAACCCACTAAACACCCTTCTTATTATAAGTTAGCTCATCCAATTATATTGACATCAGTAACTATTCTAATTATGGCCACGAGGCCAGATACACAGACATATAATATATTAGCCAAAGGCAAGGGTAATGCAATTGACAATTGACAAAAGTGTCTGTTATAAATTGTTATATATTGTTAAATAAATATTCTTTTTTATTCTATTCTATAATAGCGCCATCACAAATGCCTTCTGTGTGGACTGCCACTGATTGCTCAGATGCAAGGAAGCAGCGTTCATTCAGTTTGAAATATCAAACTTTTCTCCGGCTCCGCTCCCACGTTGCATTTCCCAGTAACATTTTTGGTCCAGTCCACCCCTGCACATAGCAAACACGTGTCACCATAGAAACGGATATGACGGTCTCCCATTAACTAAATGTACTACAGAAAAACGTATCGCTAACACAGCGCCTTGTGCACAGGCAAACGAACGCCACCAAAGAAAATAGTGATAGCATTGCAGCATGGACGCTTAGGCGCTTCCCTACACTCTAAAATCACTAGGTACTCTGTAATACCAAATGTGGTACTCAACTTATCCCGTGTGGGGTACCATAACTTATGGCACTGCGACGGGAGGGTATATTGGGAAGCCTCTGAGTTTGATGTTTTGCCATGCAGAAATCATTCTTGAATGCTTTTCAATAACCCTGGTTAATTTAGATTAATTTGCTTCTAAAATAAATATTGTTTAAACTGATTTATGTTCATTAAAATAGTTCGAAATAAGGAATAGTCAATATGTCTGCATGTTGTAATTAAGGAAGCTCTGTTCACACAATAACTCAAACAGTCTTTGTTTTAATTGCGCTCCCCAAATTAAAGCGTGTTTGGCATTTATCTCAACGAGTCTTGACGACCCATTGTCAAACAGTGTGGCAAGATAGTTTAATTAGCACATATTACAGTAATTTTGAGATTAGCGACTGGTCCCTTTTCATTGCCAACAGAAACAATGATTAGAGGCAACTTGTTAATAACTTCTATGAGAGAGGCTTGCTCTCACACGACGAATGACAAAAATATGCCAAGTTTGAAACAATTGAAATTAAATTGGACAAAATGCGAACAGTAGATTGTGAATGCAATATAATAAGAGTAAATTTGCCTTTTTGTTTCAAAAGTTTATTATGGTCTGTACACGCTCCGGTGATAGTACTCCAGGAAACCAAAACATTGTTGATACTCCAAGAAACAAAACTGTAATGGTACTTTGAGAAACCAAAACTGATTGGTACTTCCTTTTGGTTCTCTAGAAAACCAAAAGTTTGGTACTGTATTGTGGTTCTCCAGAGAACTCAACTCAAGTAACTATGCTATGGTGCTCCAAGAAACCAAAGGTTTGGTACTTAGTTAGCACCCCCCCCCCCCCGCCATCCCTTTCATGTACACAACATATACATGGGGGGGGGGGGGGGGGTAGGCTCAAATATTGCTCCATTGAGGGATCCAAAGAAACGGACCGAAGTATGAAAAGTTGCAGAAGTACCAGCCTCCCTCACGGGTCAGGCTTATTTATTGTACAAATCATGTCGCTATGAAAAAAAATGAAAGAAGAAAAATTGAGTTATGCAGTTATACAGTTCCTTTAATAACCTTCAATTTGATCTTAAAGACATACATTGCAACTCACATAAATCAAATACAGTTTGCACTCAGTCATCCAACCCGCTCCCTATATATGAGCCATTCAGTCACGTTTTCAAGGTCCCAGACTTCAACCGAAACCGCCATTGTCGATGCAGACGGCGCGCGCGCTTCGCGGCCAAATTGCGCACGTCGTGGATATGCAGGGGATGTAACTCCTGTTTATCGATAGTTAGGTATTCCACAACCACCCATTTGGTGTTTTACGCGCAAAATATAGGGGAGGCTATCCATAATCGATATTTTAGGTATCTCATATACTGGTGGTATCTTGAAATACCAAAATGTATTGTTTTGTAAGAGTGTAGCAAGCGACGTGACAGTCAACAGAGACACCACTTCCCTTCGCCTCTTCCCCCACCCAAAAAGGGATTATCGGATGTATATGGAATGATAGGAAGTTGATACTCAAGCTTAGATAAGTATCTGTGAGTTAAAAATGTTACTTTGTTTGGGGCTGGAATGGATGCAGAGGCGTTGCGAAGATGAGCGATTGGGTGGGTATATAAACCTGATTTGTTCCGACTCTGATGGCTCAAGTCCCGATGGATAAAATATTTAATCAGGCCATCAGGCCACTGAACCTCAAAGTGGCGTCCAAAGTTATTTTCTCGATGGAATGTTTAAGAGTAACATTTCCTGACTACGAAAAGATTTTCTGGACGTCTGGCAGTCTTGAGCAATTTGAAATTTCCACGTTTAAGATGACTTCATCATGTCGCGGACTGCAATGTTTGACTGCGGCTAATACAACATTCCGGGCACATACCAGAGGTTGCGCCAGAGCCTATATACATTTTAGGGGATGTTTTGGGTGTTTGGTGATTCTATTCATCAGTACTACTCACAGCAAATGTATCTGTTAACCTTGTTTGCTCATTGCAACACACTAGTGTGGAGTTGCAAGAGCTGACAAATTTGCACGCCTTTTTAGCAGTATTACATTTGCACCTGTTTGTACTACATGACGTCTGACTTGAGCAAGAACATTTTATTAACTTCAATACTTCATTTGGGGCCAGAGTAACATGGGACGGAACTGTTATGGGATAGGGCGACTTAGTCTCTAGTTCCTTCTTGAATCCATATTTGATAAGATGCAAATTTGGAGGTCTCGGTTGAAGGTCATTCTTCCACACATGCCCGAAGGTGAGTTCTTTTGATATTTGTCTCGAATGCTGCTGTGGTAGGAGGAAGAGAACAAAGTTTAGGCAGTGGTGACAATTCGAAAGATAAAAGTCCGTTAACCCTTTACCCAACGTAACGGCCAAAACCGGCCAGCGCTATTATAAAAAATCGCCAATTAATTTTCATTATTTTTTTCATTTTTTGTCTCAAAAACATAGGTTATGACCCCTCGTTGGAACGAGCTCATCGAGCTCGTTCCAACGAGGGGTCATAACCTATGTTTTTGAGACAAAAAATGAAAAAAATTAGTTATTCAAGAATTATTTTTGCAAGTGTCGTCTTCTTTTCAGGTTAGGTAAAGGGTTAACATTGATGTTGCGAGAACTTGATAGTGGTCTCATTACTATCATAAACTTCAACATTAACAACCTTGACAGATTTTATTGTCAAAGCCATGGTTTGGACCGGCATTGGAATAGGGTCGTAGAATCCGCAAGGAGGGTTCTGTTCGAAACTGATCATCAGTGCTCAAAGTGCTGAACCCTACTTAGGGCCTTGTCCACGTTGATAGAACCAAGACTTACCTTTCCGGTTACGATATTGACAATGGTTTCAGGATGCGGTGACGGATCCATAGGATCTATACACATCTCAAGTTTGGAACGGAGACCTTTATGGTCAACAGCCTCGGACGCAATTCGCTCTTTGCCTTCCTCTTTGTGGAATATTTGGGATCTTTCTGTGTTCTTGTCCTCACGAATATCTGATATGCTATGAGCTAAGGATCCACAGGCATGCAAACTTAGATCCCACACCTTAAGGGTTTCGTATTTGAGAGTAATGCCTGTACTATCCGACTTACCATGGCCATATCTCATAAATGTAGCCTTTATGAACATATAACTCCATAACCCGAATATGTCTCATGACATGTTCACATCTCATGAAATGGGCCAAAACATTAGGCACAAGATTCTCCATTTGGCGGAGGCAGTCCAGGCCTTACCTCGCGTGATTCGCATGGTCGGATGCTAAAAAGTATGGCAACATACTTCGTACAACATGAAGGTGAGGGGGTTCTGTATTGCGACAGGGCCGTGTTATTTGCTTGAGTTAACGCAAAGCTAGAGAATGGGTACAAAGTTTTCAATTCTGAGATGCTGTGTCAGCATCGAAATTATCTACAACCTGCATTAGCCCACGGTCAGAACTACATATTGTTGTGAAGGCAGCATTGCGAGCCGCCGTGTTTGCTGCCGATTTCTTGAAACTCAACAATTCATCAACGGAACATGACTCATTTATGCATTGAATAATGTCATTTGTGTTTCTTTGAGTACAAACTTCTAGATATTTTCTAGTACGTGCCGATTATGAGAATTTCAACACCGAGGCTAAGTATTGGGTACACGTTTTCAACGACGAATATCTCGAATTGCTTAATGATGTCAGACGTCTAGCAAACGTTTTTTTGAATTAGATGTCCCTCTAACAGAAACCGCCAAGAAAAAAAACTTTGGACGCGACTTTGAGGTTGGGCGAAGAGTTTCATTTAGTTTAAACAATATTTATTCATGAATTATAATATTATACATACAGGTAAATGATAATTGCATAATGTTCATGGAAACTTGTAATACAGGTGTATGCATAAAGGTATTTAAACATAGTTGATATACAAGTTGTATGGGTGGGATTCAGCAGTAAGCTATAAGCTTATGTTAAGCTGTCTCCCAAGAAAATCTGAAAAAAATTGCAGGTAGTTGCTTGCACTATGTAAAATATTGTTTAAACATGAAATGGAGGTATACAAAAAGAGAGAAGAGAGAAAGAGGGGGGAGGACGAAGAGGAGAGAGAGAGAGAGAGAGAGAGAGAGAGAGAGAGAGGGGGGGGGGACAGAGAGTTTCAACCAAACTGCGCTCAACGCAAACCCGACAAATAAGAGTTATTATACGCAACCTCAGAGAATGTGCTGCTAGCGGTGTCATTAAAGCGGACTCACCCGAGATCCACACCTGAGCCGCCATTAACGTGCGTGCATCTAACATTTACAAACTATCAATCAAATTTAATCTATTAAAAGCCACAAAAAATCTACATCTTGTTTATCCTAGACTTCCTAGATCGATGCACGCGAGGAAACACAGCCCAAGCGCGGAGCCCGAACTGCCCACGACGGCTCCGTCGTAGCCTGGCGTCCTGTGGCACTAAAGCTCAGAATGCAAAATAAGGCTGCATTATTCACACTTCAGATGCGTGTACTATCCACAATTTGAGAAACGTGCATAGCCGCGCCCACCGGCAGGACCAACACCCCCCCCCCCCCCCAACAACGGGCGCGGGGGAGCAACACCTGTCACATCACAAATGCCACTCCCCCGCACCCACCTCCGGGAAGAGAACAGCCCACCAGCACCGACAACGGCCGCGGCCACACTCGACTCCCAAACCGTCGACACCAAAGACACATATTCCTTGCTGGAGAGTCATCACATCAGTCACAAATGTTTGAATAACGAATATGTGAAATGAAGGTGATAAGTCATTCCCCAAAGGACTACAAATGGAAATGACTCACTGGAAGCGCCCACTCAGTGTAATATATTCCTGTACAATCCCGAATATAAGAGCATTATTAGAGTTGTCCAACCATTCAGACCCAAACAGAAGCGTAGAGAGGTCAAATGTGAAAGGCAATGTATTGATAGTTGAGGCGCGTGCAGCGTCATGTATTGGACAATATAGGAGAAAATGTTCAGTTGTCTCTGGGTCACCACACTGGCACAGTGGGGATGACGATAGATGGTTGTCATAGAGGTGGGCATTGATACCGCTACAATGCAAGCGTAGCCTACAATGATAGATTTGTGCAGCACGGGATTTAGCACCAGTGTAAAATATCGGTGGTCGTTGGTTTGCACTATTTAAGAACTTTCTAAAATTTACGAGGGAGGAATTTTCTTTTACCGAGGTTGGTAATCTGTTCCACTGATCGGTAACATCCGGGATAAATGAGGATTGGTATAAGTTAGTGTGGCAGAAGGGAATACGGTGGTTAATTGCAGATCGGAGATTGTGACTTTGATTGATGGATGCACTGATGGGGGAACTTTGATAGAGATATATGGAGGTGTTAGCTCATGATACATCTTGAAGAACTGAGTAAGCTTGTGCTTACGGCGTCTTTCTTGTAATGTATCCCATTAAACTTCAGCGTAGAGGAGGCTTCTACTGGCGCTCACAGTGGCACCAGTAACTATTCTTGCTGCCGCTATCTGTATTTTCTCCAACTCAGCTGCTTGCATTGCTGAGCAGTTGTCCCAGACACAGTCAGCATATTCTAATAAAGGTCTAATGAAAGCAAAATATATTCGTTCGAGGACTTTTCGTTCAAGAGTAAGCTTGTGAGCTCTAAGCATATCAATACGTGACCAAGCTTTAGAGCAAACGTGGTCAATATGGTCATTCCACGTACAATTTTTGTTCAATATTACACCTAAGTGCTTATGACTGGTAACCTCAGTAATTCCTGTTCCACTTAGATATAAGGGTGGATGTACAGGAACATTAATTTTACGGGATATTAGCATAGTTTCTGTTTTTTGAGCATTGAACTCAACCAGCCATGTTTTGGCCCAATCTTCGATTGTTGCCAAATCACGATTGATTAAGACTGCAGCTTGATCAGGATTCTCTACTATGAGATATAAAGATGTATCATCTGCAAATAGACGAATGCTGCTCAATAAATTTTCCGTAATGTCGTTAATGTATATCAGGAATAAGAGTGGGCCCAGAATGGAACCTTGTGGAACACCAGACGTTACTTGTCTCCAGGAGGACACCTCAGAGGCTACCACAACCCGCTGATACCGGTCGGAGAGGTAAGATTTTAAAAAACAAAGTACATCGCCAGATATCCCTATTTTCTCAAGCTTGTGAATAAGACCAACATGCCATACCTTATCAAACGCCTTACTGACATCACAAAAAACAACTCTAACTTCTTTACCGTCGTCAAGGGCATGACAAAATTCATCATAAAAAGAGAGAGAGAGAGAGAGAGAGTTTCATTTGACGGCCAGACTAATTCCAACTGCATTATCAAGGTATGTTTTCGTCGAAGATAAACGATAGGCTTTTGTTTTCAAAATTGGAATTGAAAATTGAAATTGCAACTTTTATTTTCAGTATATCGATTACATTGACAATACAAGAATTAAAATAAATAAATCATTTAACCCTTCACCCAACGGATCGATATCAAAATTTATTATTTTAAATAACATTTTTTTTTAATTTTTCAAAAAATTCAACAAAACCATATCATGTAACCCCTCGTTGGAACGAGCTCGTTCCAACGAGGGCTCACATGATTCGGTTTTGTTGAAATGTTTTGAAATATAATATTTTTTTCAACTGCTGAATTTGCATATTACGCGGGCGGATGCGGCCGATTCGTTGGATAAAAAGCAAAATGTCTCGACAGCAGACTAACGAGGGTTTTTTTGGTGGTGGGGGGGGGGGGGGGTAGGGTGAGGGGTTCATTGTTATCTCCTGGGCAGCATGGAATAAGGATCACAGCTGTTGAAAGTTTAATGCATGGATTACCGAAGGTACTAGTCAATAGCGACTTGATTGGTATCATGTTGTACAAAATTCCATGACGTTCGGAATCGAAGAGTGGCATATAAGAAAGAAACAAGGTCTCCATCTTATAATAATAAAATGGAACCCGGCGGCCGCGATCTCTTTTAGAAGAGATTAACACATCTCGGTATAGTTGCACTTAATTCCTGCCTGTGTACATCATGGAACATAAGTTAACCGAAAGCAGGAGAATGAAAGTGAGCCGGACTCTTCAGTGGCCATGGTGTGAAAACAAGTCGATTGACTGCACGCTGAATGGTATGAGGATCCAGAGTGGACGAATAATACTTTAATTTCCTAGCCTAGCTGAGCTGTAGGGGGGACGTAAGTGCGTTATAGAAAGCTGGGGTTGTTCTTATTATTATTTTCATCCTTTCCCCTGGTTTCCCCCATTCCTTCAGCAGTTAAGTTCTGTGTATTCTGGTCAATGATACTTCACAATCTGGGGAACGTATGGAGAGTCAAAGCTGTTGAAAACTTTGTCCTCGGTTTAGAAAGATGAGCGTCTTGAGACTTGAAAACTTATCGTTTAACCCTTTAACCAACGTAACGGCCAAAACCGGCCAGCGCTATTCTCAAAAATCGCCAATTAATTTTCAAAATATTTTCATTTTTTGTCTCAAAAACATAGGTTATGATCCCTCGTTGGAACGAGCTCGTCGAGCGTTTACCATTCTGCGTTGGGTAAAGGGTTAAATATGGAGCCAAATGTGCATTTTTCTCGATTCTAAAGTCCGTAGTGGGCACAAATCAAACGAAGCAATATGTTTGGTCACCCGTTGAACACCAGCGGCCGCTTTTCCGATCCAGGAAGATAATACGTCATAATTTCATTAAGGGGTCGTCCAACAAAACTTTGAACAATTTTTTGAAAATTTACACAATGCCCTAAATACGAATTAAAGCAGTGAATAACGAGATATTATATATTAAAATAATGGCAAAAGTACTGAAACATGAATTTATCCACATTTTAAATTTAAAAAAATGTTTTTTGCTATTGATGACAAAGAAATTGTCAACCGCGTAAGTAACCGACAGGATTAACAAGGAATAGATCGGTAATTCGAATGTCCGAGTTGTAAATAAAAGACTCCACACTCCATACTCGGAGAAAGCATATTTATCATTCCATCACCAACGTGGTGAGAACGCCCAGAGGAATATGGATGACCACAGGTTTGTTATGATCACGTGGGTTTCAGGCAAAGTTGGGAAACAATTTGATTTCCCCAAGATCTGAAATCTTCAAACATTTCACTGCTGTTTTCTCTTTTTGGTGTATCAATCTCATCTTCTTTTCCCAATTGGACACAGATCTCATGCAAAATGTTCCAGAATTGGGGGGAGGCGGGTATGGTCACAGCAGACTCACAAAAGCCATATTGGAGATTCTTCATTTTACATTGATGCACTCTCTCATGACTCCTTTCTTGTTCTTGTGAACAGTGTGGATTTGACCCTTGGTGAACTTCATAAAAGGTAAACAAACACAAAAATGGCAGCCCTTCTGAAACGTATACATCCTAAATTACAGTTAGTCTTGCGGTCCGTTCCTTGCAAGAATGAGAAAAAGATTTCTCCGAGTCTGTACTAGAAGGATTTCAGAATTTAACTATTCAGTAAATTTAAGATATTTTATTGTATAAAATCTGGTCTCTTACTTATGCCATATCAGACTTTCAGGCAGTGCTTTCAACCACATGGTAACGGTTTCATGGCAAATATTAGTTTCCACAAAATCTATGTTGCATTCCAAACAGATTGATATATAATTTATTGGGGTTATTCCTTTCTGACCTTCTCTGGACTTTGGAGAAAATTACTTGAAATTTCACCAAAGTTAGGGTGGAAGTTCCCTTAAGCAGGATGGCTGCTTAATGGATATGCGAGGTAGACCAATCAATATTTTCAACGTGCAGCCCGATGGCTGCACGTTGAAAATACTGATTGGTCTACACCCAGATGATGAATATGTACTCTTCCAATTGCTGCCATTGAACTGACATGGAAGATACCACCAGTGTTCAAAGGTTTACGATATGACTTAACACGACTGGGTATCAAATGCTATTTAAAAAAAAATTTGAATAACTAAACATTTTCTCATTTTTGACATTAAAAGCGTAACCTATGACCGCACATTAGATCAAGCTCAGTATTCAGAAAGCATATATCTGAAACAATAATTAAATTTTTATCTTTTTTGTGAATAGCGCTTTCCCGATGCTGCCTTTACTGTGGATGAAGGGTTGAGAGAATGCAGTCCATGGGACACTTTGATTTACTTAATGTCTGGCATGAGAGATGTTTTGCGATTTTTTATTTCCCTGCCTTGTCAATAATCTAAATTTTCTGAAGGTGATTACAATGATTTTATTTTTATTTGATAATTGTTTGGCCCAAATACATTAGGTATGTACATTTATCATATGACCCATCCGTTTTGTTCACTTTAAAACATTTGATATTTTGTTTTCATATTAATCAGTGATAAATAAAGCCTTCCGTCAATTCCATTGGTCAATTTCAAAACTAGACAATTTGATTGGCTGAACAAAATACAACTGGGCCACATTTTCATAATTTGCATAATTAGAGTTGGCAGCTTTCATTGGTCAGTTTCAAAACTGGACAATTTGATTGGCTAAACAAAATACAACTGGGTCACATTTGCTTAACTTCAGTAGGGAGAATTTACGTTATCTGTCCTATTTAGGGTAGGTTGTATTGTATTAATCTTTTACCTACAAGAAAAACGCCATTCATTTTTTTTTTTATATTTTCACTTCTTGCTTCCAAAACATAGGTTATGACCCCTCATTGGAACGAGCTCGACGAGCTCGTTCCAATGAGGGGTCATAACCTATGTTTTGGAAGCAAAAAATGGAAATGTTTAGTTATACGAGGATGTTTTTTCCAAGTGCCGTCTGCAGCTCAAGTTAGGTGATGGGTTAAACACTAAATAGGACAGATAACGTAAATTCTCCCTATTGAATTTATGCAAATGTGACCCAGTTGTATTTTGTTTAGCCAATCAAATTGTCATACTAAGTGGCTAATTTGTGCGTGTGTGTGTCATATGATAAATAAAATATGAAATGAGTGTTTTTCTCATATAATATTCATGAAACTCGTCCGAATTTTCCGTCTGGGCTCGCCAAAACGGAAAATTCCTAGACTCGTTTCATAAATATTATATGAGAAGAACACTCATTTCATATCCTCTATTTATTGGCTTGAAGTATATAAGTGTTATTACAGTACTAATTTAGCACTATGACACGAGAAAGGGTAATGTAGCATCAAGGAGACGCCAGGGGGTGGTCAAGAGGGCTACACTCCCCGTCGGGGAGGCCCCCACCCATCCGCCCCCTCTCCCATCCGGTCGGGGAAATAGGCCAAATTCGTCGGGGAGATGAAATTATGCAAATACCACGAAGATGGCGATAATACTTCCGAAGGACCGATACAAGTACACAAAAGAAATACCCCGATGGGCATATAATCACTCTGGCATAGGCAGAGTTATTTACACTGCGAGAGTTCTATTTTAGTCCGTACACTGTAAAAAATTACCGAAATTCTACGGTTAACTACTGTCAGATGACTGTCAAATACAACGGTCTCGAGGCCGTAAATTAATTTTAACGGTATTGCCGTAGAAAAATCCGCGAATTTGATCCAATGAAGGTATTTCTCCCGTCACGCTGTCCAATTATGGACATCCTCGTATAACTAAACATTTGCTTCCAAAACATAGGTTATGGCCCCTCATTGGAACGAGCTCGTCGAGCTCGTTCCAATGAGGGGTCATAACCTATGTTTTAATGTACGTAAAAGATTAATATAATATAACGCACCCTCAATAGGACAGATAAAGTAAATTCTCCCTACTGAATTTATGCAAATGTGACCCAGTTGTATTTTGTTTAGCCAATCAAATTGTCCAGTTTTGAAATTGCACAAAAGAAATAGCCCGATGGGCATATAATCACTGTGGCATAGGCAGAGTTATTTAGACTGCGAGAGTTCTAGTTTAGTCCGTACACTTTAAAAAATTACCGTAATTCTACGGTTAACTTCTGTCAGATGACTGTCAAATACAACGGTCTCGATGCCGTAAATTAATTTTAACGGTGTTGCCGTAGAAAAATCCGCGAGTTTGATCCAATGAAGGTATTTCCCCCGTCACGCTGTCCAATTATGTCGCACGGCGGTAAAAATGGTGAATTATGGGATCGGCGTTGCCATTTGCCACTCTGGAAGACGCCATTTCCAAGAAGGACGCCCGATGCTTTGGAAGTCGAACAACACCGTATTACTATCAATTTGTAAGTTTGTGACCAGTGAATCATGTTCATTTCAGTTTTGGACATGAAAATCAAATAACGTCAAGTTTTTATGCGTATAATTGTTTCGGTAATCATGCAGAATAGCAGACTGTTCGTACTGCGTCACCGATATTCGGTGGATCTTATGGCTTGTGGCCACGGATCTGAGGTAAGGATGGCATACCAATATGCTTTTATTGGTTCAATGTAAAATGCGGTTAATGGTGGCTGGAATTAAATTATGGTTTTCAGTTGATTAAGGGCCATATGACTGGAACTCTGCCTCCTCTAATTTGGACCGTAATTATTTTTATGGTAATTTTGGAAAATAAGGCAAATGATGGTTGATATTTTTTACGGTCATATGACCGGGAGCTAGTTTCCAGGCATATGACCGTACAAATAATGGCAAACCGTGGAAAAAAATTACGGGAATATACGGCAAATGACCGTTAAAAATTGTTTACGGTTTGCCGTAATGCTTTCGGTCATATGCCTGGAAACTAGCTGGCGGTCATATGACCGTAAAAAAATACGGTAATTTTTTACTGTGTATCAGAAACTTCCTACACAATCACTGGTCGACACACATCTGGACTCTGTCGTGAGTTATACTGCACTGTTTAAATTTATGGCTTGTGGAACAAGGGTATCAAAAACAGGTGCCATGGCGAATCGCCATGACACCTCTTTTTGATACCTCAGTTTCACAAGCCACACATTTCTTTGCGTTTCGTTATAATTCGCCCCAAACCTCTAGAGTCACGGATATTGAGACTTTTCCCAAGTAAAACAAAACTTTGTCACACCAGTCCGAACCATATTCGGCCCTGTGGGTCCGGGGACTCTCTGGCCCTCCTGGTGGGGATAACAGCCCCCGGGACGGGGAAACTGTGGTGCCACCCCTGTGTGGAATGCATGTTGATTTGAACTTAGATTCCCAGTGGCTTTACATTTATCACATGTTTGTCACTGAGAAAAACGAACACACAACAGCCAGTGGCGGATCCGAACCATTGCTGAAGGGTGGGGATGGATTGAGACGGTTATTGTACACTCATTTTTATTTTTTCTCTCAGTTTTTTGCCTTCAGACGATAGCTTATGATACCCTGATTGTGGCAAGTTTTTCTCTCCCCCCCCCCCCCCCTCCCCCACTATACGTGAAGCATGTCCCAGGTGAGACAGCAGGGTGGGATATTTCTATCCCACACACCCCACGTGACAAATTCATTTGCATATTTTATTAGGTCGCCGGAACTATTTCATCACCATCTGCACAATTGTAAGTAAACAAAATGGCTTCACGATTTCCCGCATGTAATCCACGTGCCATTCAAAATCAACAATGTTGATTTGTTTCAACTCCCATGTTTCTCTGCAGATTTAATAATATCAATGCGCGAATTTATCGATCGATCAATAATCTCACTACGCCCTTTACATTAGAGTTTGACACGCGCAAATGCATTAACCTCTTAACGGACAGTGTTACAAATCAATTTTTTAGTATTCCTCTGATATATACCTAACTTTTGTACGATCTTTCCGATGAAATTGTTCGTTTTTCGAAAGGACTACTATTGATAAATTGGGTATGTCAGCACGTGACCGCCAATTATCTATAATGACGTAATCCTCGTGTGTGGGGAGAAAAATCATCCTCGATGAGTCTGAAGGTGGGAATGGGGAAATCTCACCCTCGGGGCAAGATATTTGAACCAGACCCTCGGCATGCCTTGGGTCTGGTTCAAATATCTTGCCCCTCGAATCATAATACTCTAGCTTGTCCCAACGAGGAGACGTAAGCTATGGTTTTGAAACAGGAAATGAACATTTTTAGTTTTTCAAGAAAAATGAAAGTGTTATGTGCTTTTCTCGTTTGGTGAAGGCGTGAAATAAATTATAAAACTCTCCCAATAGAGTACCTGCCATCCCCCACCCAGAACAAAACTCCTGCACCGCCACTGGAAATCAATTGCTCAAAAATAGTTGTATTTGTATTGGTCGTGGACCCAAAGTGATCTGGGTGGGGGGCTTTTCCCAGAATCCTCAGCACCGCCATTAATCTGATGTTCAAGGGCCATCGGGTAATCTGCGTGGTGGTTTATGAATTAAAAATTTCACTGTGGGGCCCTGAAGGGTCCCTTGACTAATAAGTGCAGTTAGGGGGGTTGCAAGCTCTAAGGTCACCAGTCTAATTATGTAAGGAATTCGACACTGTTATGACATGGAAACAGTCTAGCCCTTAACCCTTTACCCAAACCGGCCAGCGCTATTCACAAAAATCGTCAATTAATTTTCATTATTTTTTTCATTTTTTGTCTCAAAAACATAGGTTATGACCCCTCATTGGAACGAGCTCGACGAGCTCGTTCCAATGAGGGGTCACAACCTATGTTTTTGAGACAAAAAATGAAAAAAAAATAGTTATTCAAGAATTATTTTTGCAAGTGTCGTCTGCTTTTCATGTTAGGTAAAGGGTTAAATAGTTCGTCGCCTATATTTAGATTCACTCGTCTGGAATATCTCACTTAGTTGGAAAAGCGAACCTACAGTTTCGTTTTGACTCTCCCAAAGCCTCCAGAGTCAAGGATATTGAGACTTTTTCCCAATTAGAACGGGGGGGGACCAACAATTTGCGGGACCTATGTGTGGTGTGGGTGGGTCTCATGGGTGCGCTTAAAACGTGCGTTTTCAAATTACGCAATTTTTCATAATTTTCTGCAATATATCATTTTTTATGTTCCAAACCGCTGAGATAATGCTGTAAATCAACCCTAATAGGTTAACTGTAACACAAGGGGCCAATATAAGTGTTAATATGAGGTGAAATCTGTGCAAATGTCACAAATAATACATGTCGGTGGATGTGGGTGTCTGGTTCTCAGTGTAGAAAATATGCCGGACTATTTTTTAGAAAAATGTTTTATAATGCACCAGATACAACATGAATGAATGTAAAATGTGCAAGTGTCAACTAATATTCTATTCACTTCAAGGGTTCACTCATTCACTCAAATGTTAAAAGGATATTTAAGAATATTTTATGTTGTTTTCTCGTCATTGCTTTTGTATTATGACGGAGAAGGAGTGTAAGTGAATTGATTGTGACAACTGCTGTTTGTCAAACCAATTTGCAATTCCAATGGGAAATGCGGGGGTGGGTGTCTTAAAATGGCAGTAGAAAAATTCACAAGGTGGTGGGTGGGTGTAAAAAGGGGCCAAACCGAAAAATGGGACATGACGCCTGCAAATTTTCTACTGCCCCCACCTTCGATTAGAACAAAAAATTTACCCCCACTTCCTATGCAAGATATGCGTGACTCATGTGAGTTCAACGTGACCGGCTTATTAGCATATTTAATGACTATTTAATCATCGCACGTTCTTCCGTAATTAAACAACATGGCGTCACGTTTCGGAAATATTAGCAGACGGACGTTTGTCGAAGAAAATAGAAATAAAAACACAGACTGCAAAACCAAAGAATACTTGACTCCTTTATATGAATTATTGGGTAAACGCCATTTTGAATGTGTCAGTGTTCATTTCGCTACAGATCTTTAACCCTTGTCTTTCCGGCGTTAGGATTTAATTTCGTGGTATATACCTATGGTATATACAGAACTTTTGTGAGCTCTTTTGATAAGCATATCAGTTTTTCTCAGAAATGGACAACAAAAGTGTTCGATATAGCTGCACGTGCCCCCTGGATTACTTTTGATGATGTCAGAGTGTTTTGGTGGGGGAAAAATTATCCCTGATGGGGATGGGTGTGAGATGGGGAAACCTCACCCTCGGGATAAGATATTTGGGTCAGACACTCGGCAAGCCGAGTGTCTGGCCGAAATATTTTGCCCTCGGGTGAGATTTCTCCATCTCACACCCTCACCCTCCAGGGAGAACACTCTCCCATCGTACCGAATCTGAAAAAAAGTAATGCGCCCTACGTCGGCGCTAACCTTGACAACAACCAATGTTAACACAAGTTGTGTTGGGTTAGTATACGAAGAGTCTGGCAGCTACTCGCATTTCTCTTTTGTTCTCCGGTTACACCGACTTCCTCACCCCAGAATACTATTTTGCTTAAACTAGATTAATTAAATAAGCAGACGAGTGGTGCGTCTAATCTACACGGTTAAGACCTTCCTAATTAGGAATTGCGGGGATAATACTTTAAGGGTAAAGATATTTTAGCTGGGTAAAGATCTTTCAAATAAAATATTCACGGGAATATAATTAGCACTGAATCTAAAATTCTACGGTCACCAAAGCGTGTCTTTTAAAATGCTAATTTCCTACAATCAATAAAAACAAATCGACTTTTTTTTTCTTCGCCGCATCACAGGACCAAACAAAAACTCTGTTCATCGCAAATCATCCAATGGCTGATGCGAAAATACTCCAATAAATACCATTCGAATATGTTGCTGCTGTTATTATTTCTGTCAGTATTGCTGCTTCTGGGTAGTTTAATGTAGTTTCCATAACGTGTGAGAGACAGAAAAACATCACTTTTTTTAACCCTTTATGCAACATAACGATATTCACAACAAAAATCACCATTCAAATAGTATTATTTTGTTTTCACTTTTGTCTCCAAAACATAGTATATGACCCTTTATTGGAACGAGTTCGTCGCGCTCGTTTCCATGAAGGGTCATAAGCTATGTTTTATTGCCAAAAAATTAAAACTTTTAGGTTTTTTAAAAAATGTTTTCTAGTCGAGTTGAGTAGAGGGTTAACAATACAATTTTTGTATGTGCTTAAGCGGCTTATTCACACCTCTTCCAGTTCTTAAAACGCGGAATAGTACAAATCACGCCTCACAGTACAGTTTCTTGGATGCCAATTTGCTTCTGCGACAATATTAGTTACCCCGAAGAATTTTCATTTCTTGGACCAACTTAGGATATGTATTACCTGTGGATTTTTACCTGTACATCCGTGATTGTCAGAGTTTTGGCAGATAACAAACTGACTGCCTTTCACAGCCCTCTGGAATATCAAGCTGTTGTACTTAACCCATTGACGGGGGCTGTATCATTGCGATCTAAGTTGGAATGTGCAAAGTTTTGTGCATCGAATAAACACTGTCTTACCCTCTTCTTCAACAAAACTACAAAGCTGTGTCACTGGAGCAACGAAGTGATCTACGCAGAGAACGAACGGACATACGGATCTCTAAACATAACTGTAAAAGGTGAGTAAGTCAGGCATTAGTTTAACTTTTTACCCAACACGAACCGCAGGAAACAATGGCGTGAATTAATAAAGATTTTAATTCTTTGCATCAAACACATTACGTAATATCCGTCAATGGGACAAGCTTAACGAGATAGGTGTGTGTGGCGGGGGGAGAAAATAGGGGAAATGCCTATGTTCTGGGGATGGGGTAGGCATGCCCCATCTGCCACCACACACATTTGTAGAATGACCAATGCCTTTTCTAAAACAGTTCCTTACGGCTCCTCAATGATGCAGCTCGCCAAGAGCGTTTCCTGAAGCTAGCTTTTGTCTCCGAAAATATACTACTCAAATTTTGCTAAGCACCAATTTGACACATCATTGTGAAATTTGCTTGTAACATATTTGCGATATTTTTGGTGGATATGATTGAGGAATGTATTGAGATGGTCCCCAGTGTTTACATTACCTCTCTTGACAGGCAGACTTTTCGTGAGAGTCATGATGTACCCCTTGATTTTCATGATGTTTTCGTGTACTGTCTATATGTACATGACATGTGTAGGGTATTCAATCTTCATTTTAACACAAACCCTTGTGATTTAATGATTGAATATGGCAAATGCAAATGTAAGAAGACATTTGTCTGAAGCAGAAATGTGGAGGGCTGTAGGGATGGTGGAGCTAGGGGCTACCCATCATCGGGTTGGTGAAGCCCTTGGTGTGCATCATATGGTGATCACCAGAGCCTGGGCAAGATTTCAGCAGTATGGCACACCAGTAAGACGGCATGGTGGTGGCAGAGACAGGGCAACATCTGCAGCTGAAGACCAGTTTTTGATCATTCAGGCCCGTAGGAACCGCTTTGCCACAGCAACCCAGCTTCGCAGTGACCTTCAGAATGTATCCGGAGGCCATGGATCACGTTGGATGGACCAGAGAAGATAGGCGACCTGTCCTTTTTATAGATGAGTCAAGGTACTGCCTAGACCACACAGATAGGCGTTCTAGGGTATGGAGAAGACCAGGAGGGCGATTCCATGCAGCCAACATTGCTGAGCATGACCGCTGGGTCAATCATGGTCTGGGGCGGCATCAGCAGGGGATGGAGATGTACAGAGCTCTATGTCCGTGAAAGTGGTACATTGACTGCACAGCGGTATATTGATGAGATCCTGAATGTCCACGTCAGATTGTATGCAGGTGGAGTAGGTGATAGATTCCTTCTGATGGACGATAATGCCCGTCCTCATGTTGCCTGTGCTGCCAGAGTGTACCGACAGAGGGAGGGGATTGAGCGTATGGACTGGCCTGCAAGATCCCCTGACCTCAATCCAATCGAACATGTCTGGAATGAGTTGCAGCTTGCAATTTCAGCCCGTCCAGTCTATCCAAGAAATGTTCAGGAGCTTGGTGCCATACTGGTTCAAGAATGGAACAACATCCCACAAAGGACCACCAGGAACCTGATTGGGAGCATGAGAAGGCGTGGACAAGCTGTACTTAACAGAAATGGGTCTCAAACTCGCTATTGAACCCATACCAGTTCGCTCCGTCAACTTTTTGGCAAATTGAAAAATGTCCACTTTTACCAATAATATCCATTTTCCATGGTTATCGTAATCAAAAGCCAAAAAATAATGTCAAAAACAAATAAAATCTTAATTGCTGTACTTCAAACACAAATAAAATCTTAATTGCTGTACTTAAATCATTAAAGATATAATTAAATAAAAAATATATACACTTTTCATCACAATATTTAAACTAAAACGTAAAACAGGTAGTTGAATATACTTGGTGCATAGCAAACTTTGAGCAGAATAGCTGGAAAGAGTGACTTCAAAATCAAGTTCGTCCAGGATAATACGTCGATTTTCAGCCCTGATTATTACAGTCCGAATTTTTAGAAAAATACTGAGACAAGTTGCGGATACAAAGTCAGTATACATTAATGCGGAATCGCGGTGGCTCAGTGGTTATGGCATTGAACTTCAAATCGAAAGGTTCGTGGTTTGGTTCGATCCAGACCAGCGGTAACTGCCTGGTGTCCTTGAGCAGGGCACTTACAGTACGTGGAGAGTGGATTGTAACTAAATCGCCCGCGGAGTGGAGTTATCACCCAAGCTATAACTTTCACATTGTGTGCATATCGACAAAAAACACAAACAATGTTTCAGCCAATGGACCTCCGGGTTGAACCCGGAGGTCCATTGGCTGAAACTTTGCTTGTACTGGGTATGCTTTGCAACAAATTTGGAATTATTGTTTGGGTGGAATCTCCACTCTGCGGGTGATTTAGTGATAATACACTCTCCACGTACTGTAATCCCGATTGCCCACGTGGGGAACGGTAGCGCTGTGTACTAAGGCGTATTACCAGCCAGTGGTGCACTTGCCTTCAACGAATGGTAACCCAGCTTATACGGAATTAGTACGTTCAGGAATCTGACAGTTGCTCTCCGCTGGTTGGTGGTTCTCTCTGCGTACCCGTAAAACTTTCCGACAAGAGGTGAGTCTGACGGTCGAAAGTGTGGTTAAACGCCAGTAAATATATTAATTCAATGATCTAAGGTGCAAGGTGCCTCAACTGGCAAAAAAGGTGCACAGCGGCAGGACCTAACCATTGCACATGTACAATCTACTGTTGTCCCAGGTATAAAATATCAGACCAATGCGACAAAAGCTGTGAACACAGTTTCGGTTACAACGTCAGTATATCATATTCCAATGATCTAGCCTTGATACAATTTCAGAACGAACGAACGGCTCAATCGACGAATGAACGGACATGAGGAATCCTATATACCCTCGCTTAACCCTGTGAACGCGTGCGGCCGTTTTCTCTTTCCATGAATATGGTACGTCACACTTTCATTAAGCATGGTTGCTAATAAGTTAAAGTGTGGGGACAGACCAATCAATATTTTCAACGTGCAGCCACAATGCTGCACGTTGAAAATATAATTGGTCTACCCCCAAATACTAAATATGGACTCTTCCAGTTTCTTCCATTCAACTGAGATGGAAGATACCACCAGTTCAAAGGGTTAAGGCGAGTGTACCAAAATGAATTCTCGAAGATTACAAAATCGACACAGGAATCTTCCAAACTTAAGAAAGATAGGTAAATGGAGTGGGCGGGGGTGCTAAAATACATTGTAGTTTCCGTATTAAAATACCGTCGAGTGGGCGTATATCTGAGATAATAATTAACATTAAAATACAAACATTCTTTACAAAACCACCAGTAACGCTAAAAAAATCTCTCACAAACAAACTTGTTTTTAGTAAAATGGTGAAGGTATCAGATATTAATTTCTCATCTAACGCAAATAAAGGGACGCCATTTGCAAAATAAAATATTAAAAAAATAACATTTTAAATCTTTATCTCAAAAACGGAACTTATATCTCCTCATTGCAGCGAACTCGAACAGAAAGGTCACAAGCTGTGTTTTTGAGGTAAAAATTTAGAGAAAAAATATAATAAAGTTTAATAAGTAGAACCCTGCGAATCTCAAATTACGGAACGAATCGAATCCAGAATCGAATCAGGCAAAATATTTCGAATCGAATATTTATTTATTTATTTATTTATTTATTTATTTATTTATCTGGTTATTTATTGGTGTTTAAGGTCAGATATGTCTACACAATGGCTAATCATGACCGGAATATGGAGATAGAGTCAAGTTAAGCCAATTGTTTATTCCCATTTTGTTTCCCATTTTAGAAGACTTCCACCCCAAGCATTGGTGACTGCATGGGTCCTATTTTACCAGTAAAACATAGCTTGTTAGTCACAGTAAACACGTTTTCCGAGGTTATCACTGGGGTGTTATATAATAAAGAGGGTTTCTGATATCATTCGCGGGGTTCCATTAAAAATGATTTGGATAAACCGGGTATACATCGAATAGAATATCTGCGCTATTCAAGTTGTAGATTTTGCACCTTTTTGCAATCGTTAACTCTTTGATAATTGTGTACGTGTTATTACGTACGAAATCTTTTGTTTAATTTAACCCTTTGATACTTTTGTTAGTGTTATTACGTACGAAATCAAACAGCGCGTTGAAACTTTGTGTTCAATTGTTTTGTTATTATTTTTCGATTTTTTCAAGTTTTAACCTCAAATTCCTATTTTCTCCCGAATAGTGCTCAGTGATAACCGTCGAGTCAAATGTTATCGCAGCTTAAAATACTAACATAATCAAGGCTTCTTAACTGGTTGAGTGCTAGAAGCCACTATCAGGGCTTTCAAAAAATGAGGATACCAGTGCAAAAGCCAACACTTTCCTTGCTTATACTTCATATTCAGTCAAACACAAATAATATTTTGTTTATAAAAAAATGTTTTACTACAAATTATTGGAAAGTGCCCACAGGCACTCTCCAATAATTTGTAATAAAGCAAGTTTTAATAAAGCATGTTTTGAATAACAAATTCAGACCAGTTTGAAAAGTTAAATATTGCAATCATAGCAAATATCCCGTTTGTCAATCCTGACATGGAACTGTATTAGAATTCCAGAAAGGAAAATGAATGCATATGAAGCAGGAATAGATTAAAACGGGAAAAGACATAATTTGGAGATAATCAGACTTATCTTCCCTCAAAGGCTTTAAGTTCAGAATGGAAACACGCTCTACAATTTGTCCCGATTCGCGAGAAGCGGTCTTGATTCTTGCAAAAACCTTGAGCGAGAAGCAGTTTTCGGTTCCTACATATTTTAGAATTCGAGAATACTGTTATACCTTTGCGAGGATACCAGTACATAGTAAAACAAATCCCAATATTTATAAACAATGGCATAGCGGGGTTTCGAACCCACGCCGAGAGAGTTTCCTTCGGCACCAACCGCCTAGCGAAACTATACTGAACCACACACACCACTCGTCCACTGACAAACCCTAAAAAGGGGATGTCAGTTAACCAAGGATATACGAGATCTGTACAGAACACACGGAATACACAATTTTTTAATTATTCATAAGATAATTGCACCTACGTACTTAATCCTACATACTGCACCTCAATGGAAATCAGCGAGACGCCTCCTTTTCAAATTTCCCGCGTGCCATAGAATTAAGAAAGGACACAGGTTTTATTTACAATGGAATAGCGGGGGTTCGAACCCACTCCGAGAGAGTTTCTGTCGGCACCAACCGCCCAGCGAAATTATACTGAACCACACGCACCACTCGGTCACCGACAGGCCCTAAAATGGAATGCCTGTTAACCAATGATATACAAGGCCGGTACAAAACACACGGAATACTCAATCTTTAATTATTCATTAGATAATTGCATCAGTCGGTTGGGATTGCAGATAATTGAATCTAACGAATATTTATAGTTTCTAGTCTTACATGTACAGTTAAAACTAGAAGTCCCGTCACGAACTGTGCGCCTATCTAGGCTTAATTGTGCGTAGGAATTGCGCGCAATTGCCACATCGAATGGCAACCAACGTACGGCAGGTTCCCTAGGTTACTCATAGCAAAAAATAGGCAAAGTTCCTGTCAATGGACCTCCGGGTTACCCGGAGGTCCATTGGCTGAAACATTGCTTGTACACAGGCCATATTATGTTCAAAATTTGATAGCCTTACTATGGTCATAACGCGCAGATTAACGCGTAGATTAACGCGCAGATCGATGTGCTATGTGTACTCGTTTCATGACAGGACTCCTAGTTTTAACTGTAAATGTAGAACACGTGTTCCAACATACAGGCTGTTGATGTTTTTTTTCTGATGGAGGTTACTGTACATTAGCAGTGGTTACAAGTGGTGGCTTGGCTGTCTATACAGGCAGCCAAGACTTCACTAGACACCACTGCAAAGTCAAAGCGTTACCTTGTTACAGAGGTGATAAAAAAGAAGTAGAATTTTCCAAGCCTTTAATGACACTTTAGAGGCTATGCAATAATCAAATATTCAGTATACGAGAATCAAATTCGCTTCTCTTTATTTTCCTTGCAAAAAATTATTTCGAGAGTCGATTCTGATTGGTGCATGAATTTTATGCTCCTGGATGGGGTGTTGTGGGGTGGGGGATAAACTGTTACAGTTGCAATCATAACTCTTATTGTAATGAACATTTAGTTTATAAAAAGTAAGCATTTTTACTGCAATGACCACCCCCTTGGTTTAAACAAAAACCACAAACCAAACATTATTATTGATTGATATAGAAGTTGAATCTAGGGTCGCGCAGACAAGAATGAGTGTGAATGGAAGTGTTTGTTGTTGGATTAAAACAAATTTTACACGCTGGCTTTTTGGGTTTTTTTTAGGCTAGTAACCAACTTGAAATACCTGATAGAACAACGGGTCGCATGTTCATGTGACGTCACTGGAATACCTCTCGTCCACTGAGTGCATTCGAGTCCATGCATTTTGTTGATTTGGTAGCGGTCGAGGCATGAAGGCCATTTACTAACCAGTCTGGTTGGTCCAGATCCTCTAGGCTCGTTGGAAATCGGCTCCCGCACTTCTCTCTCGATCTGTTGCATTGGTACCGTTGAACAGCCGTCAGCAGCTGATGTGGACTGGTCGCCGTGGACTGGTTGTTTTCCACGCGTGGGCAGTGATGTCCAAGCATGCGTTTTCCAGGTAATAAAAACCAACAGCAGCAACATTTTAATTAATGAAGCACCGGGTTAAACACGGTGCTTCATTAATTAAATTTTTGATGATTTTCCCTATAATTAGTGTTTGGAATCTAATATTACTGCATCCGTGGAAATATTGTTCACCCGTGGAAAATGACCAGTCCACGGTGGTTGTACTGTTAACCTTTTTGAAATATAAGATTTATCCTATAATTTTAAAATTCGACGTGGAATATTTGTCCTTTGAGATAACTTGTGCGATATCACCACATACTGTCAGGTTGTTCAAATCCACAAATATCTCCAGCCAGGTAGGTAACTATTACCAATTCTTCTCGGTGATTTAAAATCTCATCACCACTCATAACATAACAACTCTGTTTGACCCCTTCATTGCAAACTCACATCTGCTAACGCGATTACTGTCATCATATTTTTTTACTGTAATAAACAATAAGTTATTATATTAAGGGTAGTACTCGCAACTTCTATTGCAATAAATGCTAAGTCTGGTATATAACTGGCTGCAGGTGCTACGCGATCTGTAAAAAGTTGACTTTATTTCATAAGGTATAGTTGAAATCACAACTTCCTGAGGAACAAATGCTGACCTTTTTTACAGTAAGCAATGCTAATGCACTTGCCATCTTTATGGTTTAGAAAGAAAATGTTCTCGGAGAACAAACTGTTTGTGTAGGTGTCTATAATGTGCGTGAGTCTGTGAGGTTTTGAATATGTATGGAGTGTGTGTTTGAGAGGCTGTCGTCTCGATTTTGTGAGAACCTAGACAACAATGTTGGGTACCCACAAAGATTTCCATTGTTGTCTCCGAGTCGGCGCAATTTAAAAAAATGTGTAAGGATTTGTCGTCCCGATATTGCGGGGGCCTGCATGGTTTGCCATTGTTTGTCACCGAGAATTAAAAAAAAAACTAGTGCCCACAAAGGCGGCTAAACAAGATTATAGGTGCGTGAAGGTGTTTGTGTAGCGTGTGTGGATGCGTGGAGGAGGGTACGTGTATGTTGAGTTCTGTATTCGGCATTGCCTCGTATCTCGTCGAATATTTGCTCCAGTCGCGACATTTTAGGTTGGGATTGCAGTCTTAGATATCACTTTGCTCCTGGTGGTAATCATGTACTCTCTCTAACAAAACTAGATTTGACACTTGAACATTGGTGTCTCTCTGACGCACACAGTCGGTCGTACAATTGGAGGTTGTGCAGTAAACGATACGGGCTGCCTGGGACCCACCATGGACAATTTGGAGAAGGGTACATGCACGCTATAATTGAACAAGAAGTTGCGTTATGACCACTACATGTATATTTAAATCCTTTAACCAACGCCACGGCAAAAACCGACCAGCGTTATTCACAAAAATCACCATCCAATTTCCATTATTTGTTCACTTTTTGTCTCAAAAACATAGCTTATGGCCCTCATTGGAACGAGCTCAACGAGCTCGTTCCAATGAGAGGTCATAAGCTATTTTTTGACGCAAAAAATGAAAAAAAATGGCTATTCAAAAATTTTATTTTGCAAGTGTCGTCTGCCTTTCGTGTTAGGTAAAGGGTTAATTTATTCACTAATAAATTTCCAAATAGTCTTGAGTTTTTTAACGATAATCCGGACTGATTAATATTCCAACTACACAATCAAGCCATGACTTCCACGAAGGCATGCACTGACGATGGGTTGGAAATATTTTATCGAGACTTGAGTCATCAGCCTTCAGTCGGCGACGGGGTGGCGTTGTGGTAACCAGTTCTCCTCAGATCACCGAAGTTAAGCAACGTCGTGCCAGGTTAGTCCTTGGATGGGTGACCGTCTGAGCGATCGATTCGGACTCCCACGTTGTGTCCTTCGGCAAGGCACTTAGCCCCGATTGTCCACATGGGGGCACGCTGACGCCGTGTACTATGGCGTGCTGCACGTCGATGGTGCGCATGTCTTCAACCAATCTAACCCTACCTGTGCTGCAGTGCGGAGTTACGATGTTGGGGGGCTGGCAGCTGCTCGTCGTTGCTCGGTGGTTCTCTCCGGGTACTCCGGCTTCCCCCACCCGTAAAACTCTCACAGACATGATATGACCTTGACTGTTAAACTGTCGTTAAACCTTAATAAATAAATATAAATAAATAAATCCGTCTCCAGTCGTGAAAAACCAGGTTCACATCTCCCACAAATCAGTCAACAGTGCAACGCAAATCTGTTCGAAGATTTTTTTTTTCGCACAGAGTAGACGTGGTAAAAACCTGATCTGTCCGCATAGTCCATAGTTTCTTTGGGGGAAGATCACAAATACGTTTGTGTGTAAGTGGTCCGGCAAAAAGGATGGAGATGTGCGAATGATAAAAAATAAATAGATTCAAATTTGTTTTATGTTAGGCATGATATGTTAGTAACAGTTTTTACTGTGAACTCTATGATGGTCCATGTCAATGACACCTGATGAAAGGGAAAGGGGCTTTCTTGTGCACCCCCTTTTTTCCCTTTCATCATATTGTGCACGCCCTTATTTTACATTCAAGGGATATGTCTGTGTCCGTAATCTAGAGTGTTAATTCCATCTGGTGAAATCCATCTCTTTGAGTCAAACGGTGATATAGATACTTTGTTTACTTTTACTCCATACATCTCATGTTTTTCACTTCTTAACATATTCAATTCATGTCGGAACAATGTTCCAGTGAAAAAAGTATCTTTATAATTTTCATGCTTTATATATCATTACGTGTACAGTCCATTTAAAATATTCTCTCCTCTCCACTGGTCGATTGAATAATAGGGTGTCTAAAAATAGGATCAGCTAATTCGCTTTGAGAGGTACTTTTTAGTATCCATGGTAATTACTTCAACAATAACAAGCGCAGTTGTCAATGATGATCTTGTGGACAGTCATCTGTGTTGACTGATTATATGGGCCAAGTAATTTTAACAAACAATACTTTATTAAGCAACTTTTTTTTATTAATGATAGCTGACTTTAATGCTTTATCTACAAACATTTGCTCACACGAATAATAGAAGAAATTATCTTTTAAAAAATATATACACAAGCACTCTTTCAAAGCACTATAATATCGATCGGGTTTTGTTTGCACTTTTGAATAGAAAATCTCTGCTAATATTCCATGGAGTTAGCACTCAACTACTTATGGGTAAAAATACACAGTACGTGACAGGCGGACTACTAACTGATTTTTTAAAGCCCACCAGATTTATCTACGCATCCATCAAGAGACAATTTGCTTGCTTGTCTGCTATTTATCGGCGCCTGTAAGTTGAAGTTGAGTGGATAATTCACTCTGTGTGTGATTTAGTTGTAATTCACCCCGCACTTTCTACACACACGAAATAAATTGTGTGAACAAACTAGACACTTTGCAAGAAGCATTAGCTATTTATTTATCTATTTATTGGTGTTTAAGGTCACTTTTCATCAGCTGTGGCTGATTGTGCCCATTGGTCGCAATTGGCAATATTTGCAGAAAAGTGACATTAAACACCAATAAATAAATAAATTGCGACCACAACAAATGTCTAAAGGCAAGTTTAGCCGATCGTTTACCCCTTTGGTGCCCATTTAAGTGGACATCCATCCCATGCACGGGTAACTGGGTCCTATTTCACCAGTAAAGCGGAACTTTCTTACCATAGTAAATAAGCACTGCTTCACTTCCCGTTGCCACGGGGAAAGAAGCACTATTAAATATTATCACAGTGTACATTATTGTCTAAGAAATTCTGTGGAAATGCAATGACCCCTCCCCCCCCCCCCCAAATATTTCAGACAGCACACCTCTTGAGCGAGGTTGTGATCCATTCAACGTGTATGTTTAAACACACGAGAATAATTTAACGGGGGGGGGGGGGGGGGGTTACAGTTTTTTGTGGTTGGGAGACGTGATTTGGTTATACTCACGAGTCTCTTTAAAATTTAATCGGGGTCCTTTTTTATAATTTCACTTCTTTTTTGGAAAATAAAGTACAAAGAACTGTTTCGACCAGGGGTGATAAGTTTGACCGGTGTTTTTATTTTTTTCTTCTTCATTTTTTTTTTTTCATGTCACTGATCATGTTGCGTGTCCTGCCAAAATATTTTTTTTCGAGGGTGGTATCTTTTAAAATGGACCCATTTTTCGGTAAATTTAACAGATAATTTTCTGTTGGTAGTTTTACTGTCAATGCAGTCCAGGGTGTGATGGAAGGACATGGCGGGGAAAACCCTTCGAAGTGCTTGCCTTATCGGAATGGGAATCTTTTTCCCTTTCAGTGCTGCACAGCTGGTCAAAACAACATAAACCTTGGTTGACATTCCCTTACCGCGATCATCGAGGTCGTTCCAATGAGAGGTCATAAGCTATGTTTTTTTTTAACAAAAATGTAAAACAAAATAAAATTTGAATGGAGATTTTTGTTTATATTGCTGGCCGAATTTGGCTGTTGACGTTGGGTAAAAACAGAAAGCTTGCTAGCGGTTTTCATGCTTTTTCCCTCATATTGGACGATTAATTTTTTTAATGAATAATACATTCTCATTTTAGTTCATCTGAGCTATTTCGGTAAAATGCTTATGCTATAATAAAAATTAAATCACCGGGTTTTAACTTTAAAATGTTCGGGCACTCGACACAGTATAGAATCCATAATCCCGTATCGGAAAAGCTATTGCCGCAGCGAAACGCCAGGATGTTTCGCCAAGACTGTCACATTGTTGTTTCAAAAACACCGTACACCAAGAACACATTTTATTCACTGAAATACTCCTTCTATTCCAGGGAATCCAAATCTAATATGAAAACATATCGAAAATCTCACGAATTAACGGACGGATTTTTTCAATTCCTATATTAAACCGCAGTACAGAGTTCTGGAAATGAAAGATATTGCATTTGTATCTGAATATTTTATTAAATGTAGGGTTTACAAATTTCCTGACTGAACAATATAATTGCTATTCAGGGTCAGTCTCTGAAAGAATTTTTTCGCCAAACATTAATTGGTTATGTAATCCTTCTCACATGACCACACTAAAACAGCTTTTCATATACCCCGTCGTTTCTGCACAAACGACGGGGTAATTAACATGTGCGGTTTTGTGTGCAATGTACACGTAATGCTAAGATGAGGGCGTTCTTGTTATCAATGTGCTTGAAATTAATTCGCATTCACAACAAACTTGTTGTCCATCATTTATGCTATTTTTTTTGTTTAGATACATAGTTGATTCCTATTGTGGGACAAATAATGAATTAGTCTATACTCATTTTTATTATGTTTGGAAACGAATCGATGTATTAATTGCATGAGCACAGAATGTTTTTCATATGCGACTGGATATCAGTAATTCGGTTTCATCAAGAAACGAACCGCCTTTGATGTCTGGATTTTCCCGTCGTCTTTAATTAGCCTCGCAAAGGGGGTTGTGGACCCGTGAAGACAATATGTTCACAGGGTGTGACGAAAGGGGGTTTTAAATGGAGCGTACACGTAATGATTTTTTTAACAACATATTTCTTTACACCCTTTGCTTTCTTTATATTTTTCTCTTAACCCTTTACCTAACCTGAAAAGCAGACGACACTTGCAAAAAAAATTCTTGAATAACTAATTTTTTTCATTTTTTGTCTCAAAAACATAGGTTATGACCCCTCGTTGGAACGAGCTCGACGAGCTCGTTCCAACGAGGGGTCATAACCTATGTTTTTGAGACAAAAATGAAAAAAATAGTGAAAATTAATTGGCGATTTTTGAGAATAGCGCTGGCCGGTTTTGGCCGTTACGTTGGGTAAAGGGTTAAGGATTGAATACATCTTTGGTTTTAGAGAAACATCCTCTTTTATTAACCCCTCTTCACATTCGCTCCCCCTTTTACTGCTATCGCACACTAGCACATCAACTCATCCTAAAGGTAATTCAAGTAGTTTACATATTTTTAGTATACATTTCATTTTCTCAAGGTCACAAATATATACTTGGAACCGCCGTTGTCAAGGAAGGTAAACAGTGCTATGTTATCAACATGTTCCGCATCTTAACAAATTGTTATTATCAATAAATCAACCTTGCACAGGCTGCGGCAAAGGTGTTAAAAATTCTTTTGGAGTCAGCGGGAATTGTGGATACAATTATAGATATAGCAAAGAACGGCTTAAGAAAACCGGAGAATTTAATAAAGAATTTAGACATCTTGAAAATATTTCTATTTGAAGAAAAAAAGTATATTATTATACATACAATGCCATTCAAAGAAAGTTCCTGTAAATTTAAAGATTGTTTGAGAGAATGGAGGATGAATTCATATAACGGCCAAAACCGGCCAGTGCTATTCACAAAATCGCCCATTAATTTTCATTATTTTTTTCATTTTCTGTCTCAAAAACATAGGTTATGACCCCTCTTTGGAACGAGCTCGTCGAGCTCGTTCCAAAGAGGGGTTATAACCTATGTTTTTGAGACAAAAAATAAAAAAAAATAGTTATTCAAGGATTTTGATTGCAAGTGTCGTCTGCTTTTCATGTTAGGTAAAGGGTTAATAAGAGAGTATATTTCTCTAATATGTTGTTAAATATATATATAAAACATGAAAATTATAAAGATACTCTTTTCACTAGAACATTGTTCCGACATGAGATGAATATGTTAAGAAGTGAAAAACATGAGATTTATGGAGCAAAAGTAAACAAAGTATCTGTATCACCGTTTGACTCAAAGAGATGGATTTCACCAGATGGAATTAACACTCTAGATTACGGACACAGACATATTCCTTGAATGTAAAATAAGGGCGTGCACAATATGATGAAAGAGAAAAAACGGGAGTACGCTAGAAACCACCATTGTGCAGTGCACGATGGGTGTCAAGTGGGTTTTAATGATAACGCCCGTGCCTTGACATGTTGTAGCGCCATTCACATAGTGATAGCTGCAGTCAGTGTGCCCGCGGAGGGTGATTTGTCGGGGAACACGTGTTTTTGTCTTCAATTTTGTAAACCTGACCGCAATATTGGATTTTTAGAGTGGCAGATGGTTGCTATTGAAATGAAAAAAGACGGGAAGAGGGCTTAAGGGCGCGTAGAAATCAACTATTCTGACTCTGGATTACAAAACCAAAGCTCATTATTTATACTCGTTCGTTCGAACACATTGTTACAAGACATCTTACCTCACCCAGCTCATGTTTTCCTCAGCAATCGTGTTCCTCTCTAATAATCCAAAAGGTCGGCTTCTTCTTAACCCCCTTAAAACATGAGGGAATCTACAAGATTCATTCAGCAGCATCAATTAGAAGACTCCATATTCGTTATTTGGGGGTAGACCAAATAATATTTTCAACATGCAGCCCCAAATATTGATTAGACAACCCCAACACATTCACAGAGCAGCCATCATACTCAATGAACTTATGACGTCTCACGTTCGTGGACAGCAAAAACGGCTCCTCAGGTCCAAAGGGCAAATAATTTGAACGAGGGGGAAAACGGATCATGCGCACTCACGACGCGTATCGACCTCGCGAAACAGCAATGACTTTCATACAATCAAAACGATCAACAAAGTTTTTCTTCTAGAGCAATGTGGCATTGGCATATATTGCATTATGTACACACTTTAGGAAAAATGCGTGACATTCGCACAACTCTTTCTGCGCATGTACAAAAACTAAACTATTTTTTGGTTAGATTCACTTCACAAATTTGCGGCCAACATGACCCATAATGTTATGGATCACAGCATATTTGGCGTTCTTTCAATTCCTTGGTCGAGGTTTACACTTCTTCTCCATCTGGGAGCGCGATGTGCTTCCTTCACCCGTAGACGGACATGACAACCGTTATTTATTCCCAGTTCCTTATTCGACATATGTTATCAGTAACGGCCGTGGAGCTGTTCGACAGGAGGTGAGCATGTTCGTTGAAACGTCGTTAAAATCGTTGTTCCTATATCCTGATAAATTCTGCATATTGATCGGTCAAAATGCCTTGGACAATTAGCCATGGCAAAGAGTGCACCCAACATCGAAGGTATATGAGAGCGTGCAACATCCAGGATATAAGCTCAAGCAGAACATCGGAGATATATATGGTTTAACCCCCAGCACACTGGTGTCAAAATATCTAAATTTCAGGCAGAAAAAATTTCCCTTAATGCAACTAGAAATTTAACCAATTCAATCTCGTTTGACAGAGCTCATTGAGCTCTGTCAAGCAAGATTGAGTTGGTTAAATTTCTAGATGCATTATGGGAAAAAACAGCTTCCTGAAATTTTGGTATTTTGACATCAGAGTGAAGGGGATTAAATGAAAGCCTTTGGCTTTTGCTCGCCTCGATATAAAAATCGAACCAAAAACCGGAAAATAGTCACAAATATCATCAGATTTCCCACAATTCGATCATATTTTGCTGTTATAAATTAAATGGTCGAATAATTAAATCAAACAACTAGAGAAAAATGAAGTGAGAGCAAATCTAATAACAAAATATCCGATATGTTTACGCGTTTCCAAAGGAAAGAGATGTGACTCTATCTGTTGTCTTTTGTGTTTGTAAAAAAACCCCAGTTATTCACGCGTTTGGTCCAACTGATTGCAGTGCGTGCGAAACGCGTCCACAAATTTGTTTCTTCTGTGTTTCTATTGTGTTTCAAACAGGACAAAAACGTTATCTCCGACAACACGTATGGTATATGACAATTTAATACCTGGACGTTTCATTTAAACACCTCGCCTGCGGATCGGTGTTTAAAAACCGACATCCAGGTATTAAATCTCCATGTACCATACAGGTTGATGGAGATAACTTATAATAGATAAACAACAATATTTTCCAACTGATAGTTAAGTAGCTATTATTGCGCTTTCTTATTTTAGAGTGCCCGGCAAAGCATGGATACACTCTTTACAGAGGAGGTGACGCGATGCTGTGTATAAAGCTAGTTCCTGTTGGACAAAATCATGAGGCAGCACAACAGAAATGCAAAAACGACGGTGGCCATCTTCTGCAGATGAAATCGTACGAGGAGTATGAAGTAATAAAAGAAATATTGGCACCCAAACATGTGACGGGTGGTGAGTAATTTGTAATTTCAGCTTTTAAAGTACTGTGATCACAAACACGGATAGACAATTTCAGTCGGGTCGCGAATTGGAGAAGGGGGGTGGGGGTGGGGGGGGGGGGTCAAAGTAAAGAAGTCGTTCGGTGGCCAGGGTGACAAAGAGAAGCCAGGTTTTGAAGTGTACCTTGATGGCACCTTTTTGTGGGCGGAAGGTCACTGATGTTTAAGCTGAGATCGCGGTGGCAGAACCGTGGGGAGAAATTGACAGCGAAACACAGGTCGGCCGAGAAGTGATAAGTGATAAGCGGGGGTCTGAGGATACTCCCCACAAAATATTTTTAATTACTACTAGGAGGGGCATTCTCCTGCATTTCATTGATAATATCTACTCAATTATTTTCTTACAATTTGGATAATTTATTACCTGTATTGCCGTGTGTATGGTGCATTTTCTCCAAAGATAATCGTGATTCCCACGATGTAGGAAAGGCCGATGGAAAACCAACAAGCTGGCACAAGTGGGTTTTTTTACATGAAAAGAACCTGGTTAATAATGCGACGGCGTACTCTTGCCACCTCCACCAGCGTCGGAAGCTCGTACCAAAAAACCTTCTCGTGACTTTCAGCTTAGGCGTATCGATAGGTTAACCTACACTTATCAAAACACCAAAATTCCCTGGTTCCGGGGAAGTTGCCACACCCCCCCCCCCCACAGCGCTAGTGGTAAAATGTGTAATTTAACTGGCAGAGTGCTGAATTATTTTTGGCCATCAAATCTTGTACACATGTCGTTGCCTTGTTACAATTTATGGGAGAGTGCCAGCTGGCACTCTCCCATAAATTGTAACAAAGCAAACCCTTACAGACTAAATAATGTCACTTGAAAGATAAAACAAAGCACATCCACTGAATATGAACCTTCAAGTTGTGGTACATGCGCTTCAGAATAAAGTCCAAATATGGGCTTCCAGCGCTCTGCCAGTTAAGAAAAGCGGAGACCTCAAAACACTTTCTATTAGAATGTCCAAAATATCAGTCTATAAGGATAAGATCCACTGATAGAATAATGGGACGTGGGATGGGAAAATGAAGGATAGTAGGTATTAGGTGAAACACAGGAGAGGGTTTGTATACTTTTAGAAGAGATTGGGAAGAAAGGGTTACGGCTGTGATCAAACAGTTCATTTCTGGATGTTGAGGGGTGGAACGCGAGGAGAGGAAGACATTTGTGAGCACAGGGTTAATCAATGCCTTCTCACGCGAGAACCGCGACAAATCAGCTGCCGGCCAAAGTGTTATTATACATCTTTATGCTTTCCAAAGAAGACAGCTTTGAAATATCTGTTGTTAAAAGGCAATCTTTTTATTTCGCTTTCATTCCAATATTGTAATCACACAAAAAATAAAGATCACAGCAGGATTTGTATTTTTTCTCAAGAAATAACGTGTATTGTTGTTGGTTGTCAAGTGTTGTCTATTGTGTGCAAGGAAGTATGAAAGCTTTCGAGCTTTGGGTGGAGGACGGATGGACGCGGTCCTTCAAGGGCACCCAACATACCGATTGGGTCTCTCATGATTGTACAATATATATCAGGAATTTTGATCTTGTACGTTTCGACTTCGCCCACCAAGGCGAAAGCGTTTTGGCTTTGTTGACCTTCAGCTGGACATCAACAAGCTTCGGTAAGAAACGTGCTTGAAAAACATGTCCAGTTACAACCTTCCAGTCATGTCCACAACTTTACTTCTGACTGTAAACTTCCTTTAAAAAAAACGTCCGCTGCCGGATATTTTTCGGAGCTTGTAGGACTTTTCCGGAACTCTTACATGATGAACCTCGGCGTTAATTTCTTATATGGATTTTCGGATGAAATTTTCGTATTCGCATATTATGGTGTACAAGTGTACTAGAGTAGTTTTGTCGGTAAACCCTACTGCAGACCTTCTCAGAGAGGCAGGTAGTCAAGATATCTAAGTTAGGGGGGGGGGGGGGAGCAAGAGTAATATCTAGTGGGGCATACAGAAACTGATTCGCTGCCGCAGCTGCAATATGTGGGCGGCGAGCACAAGAAATGGTGCCTCCACCCCTCTATTTCTCCCTTCTCGTTGGAAGGGTGTGCCCTTCGGGAAATAATTTGAAACTCCCGACAGAAAAACGCAATTTCCTTGACTCTGAGTCCGTTTGTGTCCATAACTCATAAGTTGTGAAAAGCATCAATAATTAGGCCACGATGTGGCCTAATTATTGATGCCTTTCACAACTTATAAATTACATATGTGGCCTAATTAATTATGCGTTTCACAACTTATAAATTATGGACACAAACGGACTCAGAATCAAGGAAATTGATAGATATTCAAATTTCTTGCTTGATGTTGCCTACATGGGTTAACATGGGGGCATGACTGATTTTTTTTTTGGGGGGGGGGGGTGGGGTGGGGAGCATGTGCCACCCCTCAGCACACCCTCTACCCCACTGGCTACGCCACTGTTCTCAGAAGAAATTGTGTGGGTCCTTATTTTCTTTCTTTTATAAAATCATTATGGAACAGAAGCAACGTATGCACCAATAATAAAAACAGGGTATGGCAGCAAGGGCCAGCGCATAGCGGAGTGAACGAACATGTCAAACGAAAAATGAACCAGAGAACAATACCAAAAAGGGAAAACCATGGGTTACCAAGGAACACAAAAAATGCGAGATAGAGAGAGAGCAGTCAATCTTTCAAGCTGCCAGTTTAATTCTTCAAGGAATTCGACGCTGGTATGGCCGCCTGTAACCAGTCTAAATCTTAAAAAAGTCACCCCCCACCACCCTCCCCCCCCCCCTCACAAAAAATTTCCAAACATGATCTCGCTGAAAGCTCTGTTCAACAAGGAATTTCACTGGCCTTTTTTTATGATCACCGCCTATTTTTCACGCGAAGTGCTGTCCAAGAATCAAACAGTTTTCGTGGTAGGGCCGGGTTGCGTATATTTTTGCAGGATAAAAAACAACAAAAAAAAAAACCAAAAAAAAAAAAAACAACACAAACAACAAAGCAAACAAAATTTTCCTTGAGAGTGCTCACCCAACTCTGACCAAAAAGGTAAATTTCTCTCTGATTCGATTTCATAAATATGGGGTCTTCGGAATATTCAGGCCCTCTAGGAATTCAGTCGCGTATACGAGGTACTTTCCTCGTTGGTGAAGCGTGATGTTCAGGAAAAACTCAACGCATGTCATAAAAAATTGTGTTTCATTTGGGATAAATTACCTGAAATGTGAGTGTGTAGGAGGCCTTTGATTGAAGCTTAGGGAGTTACAAATTCCAACAATTCCCCCGGACCCACCCCACTGTCGAGAGGGGCACATTTTTCAAACTCTCCCTCTTTCCTGGCCCATGAACCGCGGTCATAGTACTCTAGCACCCACTAGACATGTGTCTCTTAGAATGAAAATACACCGAATGTGAGAAGAACATAGCATGTTATACTTTTTTCCATACCTCACTATTTATTTATTTAATCATTAGTGTTTAAGGCACATACTTATGCACAATGGCTAATCATGACCGTGACAGTTTTACAGGTGGAGGAAGCCGGAGTACCGGGAGAGAACCACCGCGCAACGACGAGCAGCTGCCAGCTCACAACTGCTGCACAGGCAGGGTTAGATTGGTTGAAGCCATGCGCACTATCGACGTGCAGTACGCCTTAGTACACTGCGTCATCGTGCCCCCATGTGGACAATCGGGGTTAAGTGCCTTGCCCAAGGACACAACGCGGGAGTCTGAATCGATCGCTCAGACGATCACCCATCCGAGGACTAACCAGGCTCGTCGCTGCTCAACTTCGGTGATCTGACGAGCACCGGTTACCGCAACGCCACACGCCCCCTTCCGTACCTCACTATGGCACTGATAAATACACGTTTTCCCCTATTTTCTACTGCATGTAACCGGAACCAAACCACTTACTTTTTACGATTAAAATTAATTTTCTTTATTAAAAATAATTAATATTAATTTCCGCATGGGAACGAGGGCGTTAAAGCAAAGTGAAAAGGAGGATTTGAACAATAGATTACTAATAACCACTTTCGAAAACCTCTATCCAACTTTGTCCATACTGATGTCAATCATTTAACATTAAGTGAAACAATGAATTTTGATCCCCATCTATCTATATTTATATGGTATTTACTGAGTATGAATGCCTTCATCAAAAGAGTTTTTCACTGTTACAAACATTCATTTTGTTGAACTGATGTGGTAGTTTCACCGGGAATTCGATCGAATAAAGTGACGGGATGCACTTCATTTGAATTTTATGTATGTATGGATGAAGCCTTCATTTGTCTGCCACTACTCCATAACAATGAATTCCATTGTATTTGTATCACAGCAGAAGTATGCTCTAAATTGACCCGCGCCCTATACACTCTAAAATAAGTTGGATTAAAAATTAACCCAAATTATCTTGGTTGAGTGAATTTGAACCCAATTGGGCTCATATTCACTCAACCCAGTTGATTTGGGTTAATTTGTAACTCTACTGATTTTAGTGTGTATAGCTTTGGTTACATTTTCATGTGAATCTTGTGTCGATCACCGCGGGATGTATACACCTGGAACTTAATTAACCCTTTACCTAACATGAAAATGAGACGGCACCTGCAAAAAAATTCTTGAATAACTAATTTTTTCCATTTTCTGTCTCAAAAACATAGGTTATAACCCCCTCGTTGGAACGAGCTCGTTTATGTTTTTGAGACAAAAAATGAAAAAATAATGAAAATTAATTGGGGATTTTTGAGAATAGGGCTGGCCAGTTTTGGCCTTTACGTTGGATAAAGGGTTAAACATCCCTTTTTTCGCAGTGGCGTTAATAGAAACTGTCATAACTTTCATGCGATCTTTCAGATTGCCAAAAGTGATTCTTTGCGGAAAGAATGGCCTCTTGACAAATGTAGGACAACACAATGATGAAAATATTATTTTAATGGCGCTAACTACACATATCTGTCACTAATGTTTTTCATGGAAAATGTTCTCTCGACAAGTATGGTGCTGGAACGGTCCATGATGAAACAATGTCGGTAATTACTGACAAAAATGTAACTTGTGATCTCCTGAACACAATAGCACTGTCTGGTGTCAGTAGCGAGGGTATCCACCACGTGCCCGAATGACTTCCTGAACCCTCCTCCTAATGCTACCGGCGAGCCATCCGATATGGTCCAGAGGCAACTGCTGCCACTCTTCGTGCAATGCAGCTTCCAAATCGGCCAAATTCTGTACAAGCGGATCCCTTGCTTGCACACGACGTTCAAGAAAGTCCCAGATGTGTTCTAAGGGATCCAAATCGGGCCTCATTGTAGGCCAAGGTAGTGTTGTAATAGCGTTGTTCTGAAGGAATGCTCTCACATCATGGTAGCCTTGCACTGTCGTTCATGAATACAAGGCGAGAAGCCAACAGATGGGTGTCAAAATAATTCACGACAACTGGATTGAGAATGTCCCGGATGTACTGATGACCATTGAGATTCCCACATCAAGTTTACAATCACGAGAGAGGCCTCTCCAGATCATTACCGATCCTCCACCGTAAGGAACAAAATGTCTGATATTCCTGGGCACGTAAGCAGTATTTCTGTGCCTCCAGACTCTCATGCGACCATCTGTGGCGTGAAGCAGGAACCTACTCTCGTCTTACCAATGGACTCTCCTCCACGCCCTGAGATTCCAGTGTTGTCGTACCATACACCACTCCAAGCGTCGTCTTTGATGCTGATCGGACAGGCTGGACGCTTAATGACCCTTCTGGACCTCATACCCAGTGTTTTTAGACGGTTTCGCATGTTGGGGAGCCCAAAGCGTTTCAAAATCTCACTTGAAGCAAAGTGTTCACGCCTAACGAGGCGTGCCAGACTCCAGTCTTCCCGAAGAGAGGTCTTTTGGGGTTGTTCAAGCATTGGTCCGTCCTTAAAATTGTTGGTTTTTTGATGTTTTCGGACAAGTCTGCTAATGATAGAATGACTATAGCCAAGTGTTGCCTTCCAATAGCTTTGAATGACATGCCTGTTGCATGCATGCCAACGATTTGCCATCTTAGTGCCTCTGGCAGTCTCCTTCTTGCCATGCTAATATTTATTGATAAAAGAAGTGACAAATTTTCTTGTTTTATATCCAGATATTGCATGTAAATCGTTATGCAACCGGATGGGAACTAGGGGCATTTTTAGAAGTCCTGAAGTTCAAGTTAAAACGTTTTAACCCTTTACCCAACGTAATGCCAAAACCGGCCACCGCTATTCTAAAAAATCACCAGTTAATTTTTATTATTTTTTCATTTTTTGTCTCAAAAACCTAGGTTATGACCTCTCAATGGAACGAGCTCGTTTTTTGCAAGTGCCATTTGCTTTTCATGTTAGGTAAACGGTTAAAAAAGTTTGCAAGGGCACCGGAAGCATCTGAGGGCAAGGGAAGAGATTTAGCTCCCCTTAACATCCGATAGTTGTCAGCAAATTTAACACTAAGGATGTGGGAATTTCATTTAAACTTGAAATTCGGAAAGGTAAACGAATTTGTATCACCGATGTGCGCATAATTTCACAAATCTCCAGGTATTTTTCAGAACTGTAGTATAAAAATACAGAAGCTGGCTTTTTTACAATTTTTCCCAATCAGTTTGATCGTTTCACTATTACTCTCTGTTGAAACCATTAACCCTTTACCCAACGCAGACGATATCAAAATTTATTATTTTAAATTTCATTTTTTCAAATTTTTCCCAAAATTTCAACAAAACCATATCATGTGACACCTCGTTGGAACGAGCTCATCGAGCTCGTTCCAACGAGGGGTCACATGATATGGTTTTGTTGAAATTTTTTGAAAAATAATATTTTTTCAACTGCTGAGTTTGCATATTACGCGGGCAAATGCAGGCGATTCGTTAGGTGAAGTGTTAAAAATAAGAAAACGGCGTTTTCACAATCTATTGATGTTCAGTATTTTGTTTTATGCCCATTATATCAACAGCGTGCACAGCGTTACATATACAATAGACACAGCCCTTTCCATTAATATAAAAGTCGACATAGGTAAGATTTGCTATTTCTTTCCTGTGAGAATAAAAACTTGCAAATTATTGATGTGGAGGGGTTTCTCAACAATGACGTGCTTTTTAATTTGACCTTCCTCACTCGTCTAATAATTTCAGGCGAGATATCTTTATCGAAAGTCGATTTTCGTGACGACGTAAGTCAGGGATGTATATAACCCTTTATCAAAGTAGCGGACAAGACCTTCCATCGCCATTCACAAAAATTGCTATTCAGTTTTCATTATTTTTTCATTTTTTGCCGCAAAAACATAGCTTATGATCTCTCATTGGAACGAGCTCGTTGAGGTGCGAGAAGGTGTTTGTGTAGCGTGTGTGGATGTGTGGAGGAGGGTACGTGTATGTTGAGTTCTGTATTCGGCATTGCCTCGTATTTCGTCGAATATTTGCACCAGTCGCGACATTTTAGGTTGGGATTGCAGTCTTAGATATCACTTTACTCCTGCTGGTAATCATGTACTCTCTCTAACAAGACTAGATTTGATACTTGAACCTTGGTCTCTGACGCACACAGTCGGTCGTACAATTGGAGGATGTGCAGTAAACGATACGGGCTGATTGGGACCCACCATGGACAATTTGGAGAAGGGTACATGCACGCTATAATTAAAGAAGAAGTTGCGTTATGACCACTACATGTATATTTTAATCCTTTACCCAACGTAACGGCAAAAAACCGACCAGCGCTATTCATAAAAATCACCATCCAATTTTCATTATCTTTTTCACTTTTTGTCTAAAAAACATGGCTTCTGACCCCTCATTGGAACGAGCTCAACGAGCTCGTTCCAATGAGGGGTCTTTAGCTATGTTTTGGACGCAAAATTGTTTTTAAAAAATGAGTTATTCAATAATTTTGTTTGCAAGTGGCGTCTTCTTTTCATGTTCGTTAAAGGGTTAAAGGTATTGCATACCGTAAAGAACATTCCATATTGAAGACAGATGATCCATAAATTAGGAAGTGAATTATTTATAGTGCATTCGCAAAGACTGAGGTTAGACTTTTTGTAGTAGTTTTTTTTTATTTACCTCACTCTTAATCTATAAGCTCGCCCAACCTGACCGTTACGGACTTACTTTTTTACCATCCCCCCGAGGTTGGATGGGATGGACCTGCTCGATCCAACTCAAACTCTTCTATCAAAAATGCATTCGTCCCAACTAAGCGGGGCTGCCCCCAGCGAGTCATGTTGGGTTTTGTGACTCCACAAGAAGTTGTTTCCAGAACCGTGTGTAATGCAACTCCAAGCTGTCGCCACAAACTTCGTCAACATGTTCGACAAAAGAAACAATAGGCAGCAGCAATAGAATACATCGCCAGCCGGAGAATAAAAAACCCAACTATGTCAACCAGAGTGTCTCTGCAACTATTGAAAAATAATGGGAAATAAGAGAAAAACACCACCCGGTGGTAGGGGGCTGACGGTAGCCAAACCCTGTGACCGCACCACGTGTTTCCCCAGAAGCCCGCGGCGCCTGAACCAACACACCATCATCAGTAAGTTTTGGCCGAGTAAGTAGAGTCAGCAAGCGTGAAATTGCTAGTGGTGATTAGTATAGTATTAACATACTGGGTGTATGTTTCTACTGCGTTATTAGGTTCCTTCCGAATAAACTGAATATTGACAGATGTGCTAGTTAAGATGGTGGTTGAGAGAGGCCCGTTTCGCTACTTATACGTAGTTTTCTGGTCATTTTCGGGGGTGAGATATTCTCCTGTTGAATCAAGCACACCCTCAGAGCAGAACACCACCCAGTTAGTGCCACCCAGGCTCATATCATCCACATGCCACCATAGAAACCAAGATGACAGCCTCCAAAACAAAATTGTCCACAGAAACACGTAACACCATAACAACACGCGCTGCGCACTGGAACTAACACCACGTATCGCCATAGTACTTATCTTACAAAGCGCTCAACTTTTAGAACCCACGCGACGTCTACAATGCACCTCAGTATTATGTGAATTCCTCTTCCTGCTTTCCCTCACGATTTTGTACTCATGTCGATTTGACTAAAATAGTGGGGCTAGTTAATCAATGCGAGTAGGTTTTGGAATAAATTGACCAGCATCCGGTAAATCGCCAGGCGCTGTCTGCGCCTATCAGTATTTTGTCGGCATTCCGTAACGGGTAGTACGTTTTTTTCCCCACAAACCTGCCAGACTGCACCATATTGGGCCTCAGATTTCCTGTACTTTTTCCCTAACCCTTCACCTTCCCACCCAATAGGACACAAGACGTTCCAAAAAACCCGGTTATAGGCAAAAGTGGTGGAAGCTCAATGAAAGTGGAGGGGCACAAATTGTCAAGACAAACCGGATCTAACATGTATGGTTCGATCTGGTAGCGGAATTTTTGTGCAATCTAAAATCCGTTCGGTTAGAAATCAACCCAAATCAACTGGGTTGAGTGAATATGAACCCAGCTGGGTTCATATTCACTCAACCCAGTTAATTTGGGTTAATTTCAAAATGGAGTAAAATGGACAGACAAACATGCCATTTCACTGATTCTCAAGTCTTGGCGAGCACGCCGTAGCATGACTGGGGAAAAATATGAAGGGGCACATGACCGTGCCCTCTCCGCCTGTTTTGTCGTCTCTAGTTACAGGTCCCGATATTGTTTCTGTTGTACCTGCTCTCGAAACGCTACTTACCATGTTTAGAATTTTAATGTATACGGGTTCACCAAACTGTTCTTCGTCTGAACATAATCATTGATCTTTGTGTTTAAACATGTACGTTTTTCGGTTTTTTGCATACATTCTAAACACCTCATTCCAAGGTACGTGAATTAATGCTAAACTGTCTTTTTGTGGTAAAAGTGGGACCTCACAGAACATCACTGTAATGGAGAGTGGACCCCACGCAACACCCGCCAGTTTTAGTGCTGTGCGCTTCGGTTGCTATTATCTCGAGCTGCATAATTGACCTATGCCATGACTGGTTGGCTCGAGATTCTTCGTGTCTAGAAAGCCCACCCAGGCATCTGAAACATTATTTTTATGGCCGACTAGCCGCTGAAGAGGTTAATTTCCTAGACAAAAGTCAGCGTTGAACGTTTTTACAACACCAGTAAGTAGATCAACTGTAGATAATGACTACCTTGTAATCTAATTGTAATATAATTTACATATTTGATGTTATCATCAATGATTTAATTTGTTCTGCGGAGAATGTAGGTAGCAGCCCAAGAGCTATGCGTCTTTTAATTACATGTCTGAGACCAAAGGTTTGTAGGTGTTTTATAAATCAGAATTTTATGCTGATTCTGAAAATTCATTTTTTAATCTCAAAACCCTCTGTAATTTTGGGAGAATGCAGTTTTTTTGCGTGTTTTCCATAAATGTTTAGAAAATGTTCCAAATATTGTTTTGATTCATTATTACTAAGGGAACTGACCAGAGGCAGACTGGTCGTAAGGTCTACCGGGAAATTTCCCGGTGGCCCCCCTATTAGAAGCCCCCGGGAGCCCCCAAAACTGATACAGCTCAATACCTGTTGGTGCACGAAGTTTCGTGAAAATTACCAAAAGGCGAAATGGATCTCATTGCATAGACTGTTCAGGCCTGGCATTTTCAGGAGATCGTTTTAAAAAAAACTAAGGAGGGCGAAAACTGGCCCTCCTGGCCTTAGAAAAAAATGATTACCATAACAGCCTATTCCTGAACCCCACACCTTTTCAGATCTCTGCTATGTTAGTGGTCTCTGTAAGACGGCCACATTGCCCCTCCCACACCCTGTAGCCGTCTCAAAGAGACTACCCTGTTAGCAGCACCAAATAAAATGTACAAAACCCACAAGGCAGAATTCATTAATAGAAAAACTTCATTTTGACACTTTTAGCTTTTGAAAGGTTGAGTAGAGGAGATCTAATTGCTCCCCTAGGCCATGGGAGGGGAGAGATTTTTAGCCCTCCTGCATTTTTAAGAATGCCAGGCCTGACTGTTCATCGAAGTGCCGTCTGTGTGAACTGCCGTTGGCAGTCCACATAGAGGGCATTTCGATATATCAGCAGTCTCGTCTGTAACTGATCTGTTCGAAAAATCATAAGTTTCTCCAATTGGGCCGACCCCTTTGATGTAACTATTTGTGCCAAATTGCGACATAGATGACACAAAATTGCTATCGAATGCCCTCTGTGCGTAATGCCACCGACCTCTCAGATGCACGGAAGCAGCGTTTTTTTTTTCAATTCGAAAAATCAAATTTTTCTCCGGGACCATGGCCTCCCTTGGTGTAACTTTCTTGGCCCAGTCCACTCCTGGGACTGACTCGTACAACCTCCGACGTGTAAGTTGTATTGTTACAAAAAGTAAGACGTGCGAATCTAATTGAATCGACGTGGAAAAATGTGTGATCATCTACGATTGATTCACTTGGAAACCCGAGGAAAATGGATGAATCCTTGAAAATGTTTGTTACACCTGCAAGTGGTTTGATGATTCACAAAGTCCCGGACGATGTGTGCTGTTGCATTGACATTGCAGACATAACTCAACAAGAAGACGAAGATGTGTAGGAATATGATTCGTCTTCTAATGAATCAGTGATCTTGAATGAAGGAAGCGTATTACTTTCTCCCCTGAACCACCCTCACTCAGTATTAGAAAAATAAAACAAATCTCATCGACAGGTATATATATATTACAGCAATTGTGTGTGAACATAATATGGTTCAAAATCTTTAAAAACAAAAATGAATATTATCTGAATGACTAAATGATTTTTCGCATTTTCGGGTATAATGTTAGCATAAATACAATAAAATAAACTTTCGCAAGAAAAGGAAATACCCATTACTATGTTTTAGTTTCGCGCAGTGTTTCTGGGAAACACTGCGCGAAACTAAAACAAAGTAACGGGTATTTATGAAAAACGTCTTTTACCGAATACACAGGCGTCGGGGACGTGACAACCGTTACTTATTCCCATTTCCTTATTGGACATTCGTTATCAACCGATAAAATCAATAGATAAAGAATGTCGAATAAGGAACTCGTAATACGTAAGGTTCCGCTCCACAGTTTTCCAGGCATTTTCTAAAATGACATGCCATACACTCAATCCACAAAAAAACATATAACACTATCTGACTAAGTAGAAATAAATAATCTGAATGTAGGTGAAATAATTTAGTGTCAAAGGCAAGACTTCAGCCTTCAAAAAATTGCTTGACAAAATGCCGATACCAGCCATTTTCAGCCACCCAGCAGCCTCAAAAGCAGAATTTTCCCTCCACCCCACTCACCTAATCCTGAATAATATAACCCCGTGTTTCTAAAATATGAGAGAAAAAAATTGTCCGTCTTATTTTGTAGTTACATGCCTGGTAACAAACCCGTGTAAAAACGACATTTTAAAAAGAGCCGATTTTTCGTCGATGGAAGCCACTGTTTCCCACAATTCAACTGGTAATTTACCCCTATGCATCAGACTCCAACTTTAGGAACAAATCTTCGAATTCTCTTGTCCACCAAATAGTCTAATGTAATCATATATCTGATACTAAAATGTATCTCCAATTTACATGGCATTAGTTTCAACATATAACATAATATTTAAAAAAAAAGTAGGGGATATCCAAACTGAAGTTGATATTTTCGGAGAATGGTATTGGATATGCGTGATTGGACACATCACATATGTTACCAAATTTAGTGTGGATCATGAATGTCACCGACCCACGAAAACTTTGTGCAGATTTTTCTCGCCGCGTTAATGTTCGTGGGATACGTTTTGAAATTTTCATTTGTACTGGACGGGCTTTTTCGGACGTCTCTTCGTTCTTTTCTTGGTATAAACTCGTTCATCAATAGTTTCTGGTCGAAACGTAACTTTTGAGGTATGCGAAGACTGACACGTGAAGAACGTTTGCATGTTGGAAGCTGGCAACAGACAGACTGCAGTGGCTCAAATTCTCAACGTCACTGCATCGGTGAATAGCAGGTCGTGGTCGTGCTACCGTCAGGCAGGCAATGTTGATGACAGACGTCGGTCAGGTCTTCCAAGGGCGACAACCTCTAACCAGGATCGTTTCATCCGAACCATAACATTACGTAACCGCCATCAAAGTGGCTCAGAAATTGGACAGCAGCTGCACCGAGCGACAGATGTGCGAGTCAGTGGTCAGACTATCCGAAATCGCCTGCACAGCTGGAATTTCTACGCTCGGCGACCTGGAATAATTCCACGTTTGATTGAACGTCACATCGCAGCAAGACGTAATTGGTGTGCAACACGACAGCGCTGGGACAATCGTCGGTGGAGCAACTTCATGTTTTCCGATGGATCGAGGTCCACTCGACTTCCACGACAGGCGAAACAGAGTGTGGCGCTGGCCGAATGAACGATACCGTGACGACAAGTTAGGAATCACGATCGTTTTGGTGGTGGATCGGTTATGGTGTGGGGATGCATAACGATGACAATCAGAATAGCATAACATGTCATCCAAGGGCGTGTCACAGGGCAATACTACCGTGACAACACGTTAGCAGCTCATGTGGTGCCATTTGCGCGACGTCTCGGCCAGCGATTCATTTTCAAAGATGACAATGCAAGAGCACACAGGGCTCGTGTCGCTACAGAGTTCCTCCAGGAGCAGAACACCACTACACTGCCTTGGCCAACACTAAGTCCAGACTTTTCACCAATCGAGCACGTCTGGGATATGCTTGGCAGGCGCCTAAGACAACGCCAACAGCTCCTACCAATGTCCAGGAACGCGCCGATGCACTGCAGGAAGAATGGAATAACACCAGTTAAGCTGATATTGGACGTTTGGTTAGGAGTATGTCACGTCGGATTTATACGGTATTGAGGTCTTGGACTGAATGTGGTAAATTCTCTGACTGGCTGTCCATGTCTTCTACAGTTCATTTCTGGGAATGTGTGCTTATCAGACACCAATCTATTGCTGAAATCATTCACCAGGTGTCACAGTGCAATGCCTCAACTGTCTTTTTGATAAAAATATAAATATATTTTTTCATATATCTCATATTTATCAAATTTCCCCTACTGTTTTAATAGAATAATAACACGTTGGCTGGCCGCTGATTTGTCGCGGTTCTCGGGTGAGAAGGCCTCGGTTATCCCTGTGCTCCCAACAGCTTCCCTATTCCAACGCTTCTTCTCTTATCCCAACACTCGGAGACGAATTGCTTGATGACATCCCTTGCCCTATTCTTCCCAATCTCTGCGATTAGCATATTAACCCTATCCTTTGAGTCACTCACTAACCACATGTCCTTCATTCTCCCATTCCACTTCCCCCTTATACTCCCAGTGAATCTTATTCTGGTATTTTGGGCATTCTAGAAGAAACTGTTCCAAGGTCACCATCAGGCATAAATTACACATCTGGCACTCCTTTTCACTGTTTTTCCCATTTCCCCTCAGCTCCGGGGACTGCGACCTTAGCTTGAACAACACTGACCTCCCAAAGATGCCATCAAGGTACTCTTCAAAACCAGGCTTCTCTTTATCAGGCCGGCTACCCAAAGACCTCTTTGATTTGACCCCCTCTCGCCAATTAAGGTTACCATCCTCCATGACTCTTTCTTTAACGATTTATATACCCTGGGTTGCACCTACGTCTAGGTCTGAGATCTCCAATGAGTAGTTATCTATTAGCTCCCTCACTTGGACCATCCACCCTGTCTTGGTATTTGAGTTGAAAATACTATGGAACATTACTTTACACCATCGGCTGTCGAGGAGATTTACAAAATAATTAAGATAACCTAGTTTCAATAAGTCTACCCTGTCCTTGATCCTCATCAACCCAAGCTCACCTCTGATTGCTTTTAGTGCTGCGGCATTACTCGACCCCGTTATCCATCGGCCTGCATCGTTCTGCAGGGTTCCCAAGCTCTTTACAGCCGTTTGGTTTAGGGGTACCACGTCCGTACCATATGTTATACTTGTCAGACCCACCATTTCCCAAATGATTTTCCCCACGAGAACCTTAATGAAACTGTTTCTCCCTACAAGTTTCATTTGGTTAAGAATTCGCCTCCCCTTCAGAAGCAATTTATTTGTGTGATTTCGGTAGATGCCTCTTCCTGTGATGTTTATATTTACCCCCAGATTCTCGTAGTCACCTGTCTCTCTTACACTAAGAAGTTTGCTGCTACCTTCCGGAATACAGAACTTCTCCACTCTCCACCTTCGAGTAGGCTCCACTTTACGGCCTACGGGTATAACTTTTGCTTTGATTTAGTTCGAGTCTCCATTTGTTCCCATATTTCCCAACAATTCCTAGCATTTTCGCTAGCTCCTCTTCGCTTTCTGACACTAGCACCATATCGTCTGCAAAAAATAGCCCCAACTGCTACCCCCTCACCCTCCTCGTCGCTACGCTGGAGTTCATCTCCTAACCTTTTCATGTACAATGCAAAAAGGATTGGCGAAAGGATGCACCCCTGTTTTAGGCCTATCTCCATAGGCACACGTTTTGTTGTTATTACCAGGCTGTACATCTTTATATAATGCTTTCAGAATTCCAACAAACTCGCCTCCGAAGCCCAGAGCCTCAAGCTTTCGCCACATACACTCCCTCCATACTCTATCGTATGCCTTGTTAACATCAAAATAGGCCATAAACATCTTTTTCTTTTTGCTTTCGCGGATTCTATCATTTTGGGATAGCGTGAAAATATGGTCAGTGACTCTCCTTCCCTTCCTGAAACCATTCTGGATTTCTCCCAAAAAACCTACTCCTCAATCACCTCCTCTAATCTTCAATACAGGACTTTACAGAAAACTTTTCCAATGTTGCTACTGACAGAGATCCCTCGATAATTATCCAAAACGTCTTTTTCTCCCTTTTTGTGAATAAATGTCACTTTGCTTTCTCTCCACTCTTTGGGGACCTCTTGTTTTTCTATAGCTAAACTAGGCTTTCACAGAGTTCTTCTTCCCCTTTTTTGAGAAACTCGTTAGGAATTTCGTCCACCCCTCCCGCTTTTCCATTCTTTAATTTTGAGATCACCTTTCGCTCCTCCTCGGTTTTAATTTCGCTGCACACGAAGTTCGATAGATTTTCCCCGACCTGGTTCGGACACTCCGTTGGGTTCCCCTTGCCCCGTCGCTTATCGTTTACCTCTTCCCAGTGCTTGACCAGTTCTGATGCGATTTGATCATGATCGTCTGTATCTCTGCCATCTACATTAATACTTAATACATATGCCCTGTGTTTAGAATTTTCCGCCTTTGCAATAGTGCGAAACTTTAGAGCGGAACCTAAAGGTTGCCACGCTCATATCCGAGTCTATATAATGATAACTATATGTTTATGCTTTTGTTTCTTCAATACCTTTAATTTGATGCCCTACTTGCTTGGATATACCCTTATTTAATAAGTGTATGAAATGAAAACAATATTTGGCACTTCTTCTCACAATTTTATCATTAACAAGCAAACAACTGCATTCTCGCCCCAAATCCAGAGGCTTTCGCAATTAAGAAATACGTTTTTGGAATTAGCATAATATTGTGATTTAGAAAGCACCTACAGCCCTTTCGGCCCCTGACATGTAACTAAATGTTCCATAGTTCTTGGACGATAGGAGAAAAGGAAACTAGTTTGCTTACTATATAAGTTAATTCGTACAGGCCTTGAAAACAAAAGTGAATTTATTGAACACAAGATGAGGACCAGTGAAATATTAGTCGTTTCAGTCAAGTGTCGACTCAAGGCAGATGGCACTTGATGAGAAACAACTGTTTAGGTTCTACAACGTTTCCTGCCATTTATTGTGCAAAACGTCGGTATCAGAGCAAGTGCTACAGCGAGTAGACATGACTACAGGTTTCCAGGTGTTAAAATGGGTTTTTCGTCATAAACAGGGTAAATTTAATTTTAATAGTTGAGTGAAATTAACGACAATTTGGAAGTATTTAACCCTTTACCTAACGTGAAAAGCAGACGACACTTGCAAAAAAAAATCTTGAATAACTAATTTTTTTCATTTTTTGTCTCAAAAACATAGGTTATGACCCCTCGTTGGAACGAGCTCGACGAGCTCGTTCCAACGAGGGGTCATAACCTATGTTTATGAGACAAAAAATGAAAAAAATAGTGAAAATTAATTGGCGATTTTTGAGAATAGCGCTGGCCGGTTTTGGCCGTTACGTTGGGTAAAGGGTTAAATTCACAGACATGACGATTTCATTCCTTTCAAACAGTGGTGTCAAGACAAATGCTTATTATTTTTTTTTTGTCAAACCCGTGTTTTTATTATGATTATCGTAAAGAGGTCTTAACAACTTTTCCCATCTCTTTGTAGGTTTCTGGGCTGACGGAATAGGTGCTGGAAGTAACTTCCGGGGCTGGAATGGAGTAAATGTAGCTTGGTTAATGTGGGCTCCGGATGAGCCCAACAAATCTGGTACAGTTTGTTTAAGGCTCTTGAAAAGCGGAGGTTATTTGCACGCGGATAACGACTGCACTTCTGTAAGACCATATGTCTGTCAAATGGATTGAATTGTTAGGCACCCTCTAACAGTTACTGTAGTTAGAAGAAACGCGGTCTGCTACCTTTAACGGTCGCAGTATGAACCGGAGAAGTTATTCCCTAACTTGATAATTTTGTCAGTCAGTTGAACATTAAAGAATAAAGAGATTTATCTTACAATCAACATGTATTTTGTCTGTATTATCTCCGCAACAGTCGTGTATCGACCCACGGATACAGATGTTTGTATCAGGGGGTCAGATACAAGCACTTTCCTTTCGCGTGAGTTCCATTTTTTTTCTTTTTGTTCATCCGTACGAATAAATAGTTCGTTATATTTTCGTCTACATTCTTGAGTTATCCTCAATATATTGTAAGATAAAATGATTATTACCATTATGTGGTTGTACAAAATATGTATCCGAGTCTCGCTCCGGGTTCTAACGGTAGATCACGACTCGTCTTCGACTCGTCGTGATCTACCCTTAGAACCCGGAGCTCGACTCGGATACATACTTTGTACATCCACATAATGGCAATAATCTCTATATATGTCATAAAATACTGGAGGGCTTAACTCTATAATATATCGACAGTGTACCAGTCGTTGGATATTTTTTAAACTTTGCTTCTCGAAAAATATGTGATAAATACATGAATTTACTTTTTTCTCATTTTTTCTTTGTTAATTTCAAAATATGTGGGCCTCTAGAATTGTCAAATTTGAGGACATTGCAGACTCGTCAAGCCATTTGCTGTTCATTCTCCGTGGAAAAGTTTTGTGCCTTATCAGACCTTGATTCGTGCCTCGGATATACATTAGGGCTGTCACGATTAATCCATTAATCGATTATTGATCGGTCACGGCGAAATCGATTAGTATTTTTCGTTGTCGAATAATCGGTAAATTGTATCCCGTTTTAGACGTTTAATAATTAAAAGAAAATTTGATGAAAAAAACTATTGTTTTCAAAGGTAAAGAGTTAAGAACATCGATGTTCAACCCCAAGAAGCTGTTGGAAGCATTTGTCTTTCAGGTACATTCATCAAAGGTTTGGTGTTCTGAACTTTTGAACCGTCAGTGTAATAATCAAAACCGGTCGGCACATGCGAAGTTCGCAACTGCCGACCGATCTTGATTATTACACTGACGGTTCAAAAGTTCAGAACATCGAAGCTTTGAATGTACCTAAAAGATGATCGTCTTCGTTGTTTACTTGAGGTAGGTCAACTGACTTGAACTTCATTTTTATCGACTTCAAAGAGAGGGAGAGGGAAGGTCATCTAGGTACGATTAATCGATTATCATCGATTATTTGCGACGATTAATCGATTCCTAAATTGAAAAATCGTGACAGCCCTAATATACATTAGCCATAACAGCCCTTATTCTAACATTTGATAGCTTTTTTATTGTATAGCAACAGAACAGGTGCTCCCAACAATTCCCGCTGCCAGGATCTCAAGTTTTTTCCAAAATGGTGAGGCGAGAGATAAAATTTTCCGACAGGGGTCCCGGATCTTTGGCTGTTGCTATGAACTTGAAACCTAACCCAATACACTTGTTTAGCCCATAACTTAGCGAATTTACAAATTAAGCAGTTGAAAAAATATTTCTCAAAAAATCTCAACCACACCATATCATGTGACCCCTCAGTGGAACAAGCTCGTCGAGATCGTTCCAGTGAGAGATTCACGTGATGCGGTATTGTGGAAATTGTTTGCAAAATTGAAAAAAAAATAATTAAATTAACAAATTTTGAGATCGTGTGCGTTGGGTAAAGGGTTAATTTGACCATTTTCTTCAAATTAGCGGGTTTTAGAGAAAATGTTTGTATTCCAGCGACCAGCATTTTTTCCGACAGATAACAAAATTTTCGGACAGACATGGTCATGGGGGACGAACATCCCTCCCCCGGGCATGACCATTAGCTTCGGGGGTGCTCCAAATATGTAGTCTCTGCGTAAACTGGACGGCACATTACCAGTACCTTGGAAGTTGTTTCTAATCGAGACGTCTGCCGACGCAGATAGTCAAGTCTTACCAAGAAGTAATTGGAAAGCAAAGGATTTAGACTGTCAATGCACAGCAATAATGTATAAAAAAATTCCACTTCCGTACCATATGTATACTTGGCAGACCCACCATTTCCCAAATTGTTTTCCCTACGAAAACCTTATTGAAACTGTTTCTCCATATAAGTTTCATTTGGTTGAGGATTCGCTTCCCCTTCAGAATCAATTATTTGTGTGGTTTCGGTAAATGCCTCTTCTTGTGATGTTTATTTTTACCCCCAGATATTCGTAGTCACCTGTCTCGTTTACACTAAGACGTTTGCTGCTACCTTCCGGAATCCAGAACATCCCCCCCCAACTCTCCACCTTCGAGTAGGGTCCACTTTACGGCTCACGGGTATAAATATTGAAGAGAAGCAGACCCAAAGCAGATCCTCTGGTGAAATCCAATTATTCTCCGATTTTTCCCCATTGATTACGACTGCTTGCGAACGATCACTTTGCTACTTTTGAACTGAGACAGTAAAGTTCCTCTTACCACAATTGCATCAAGTTTATGCAGACGACCTGCACCCAAGCCTCTATCAAACGCTTTACTTTGATCACAGAATACAAACCGGACTTCTTTACCGTCGTCAAGTGCCGATTTAATGCAGTTGTCAAGAAACATCAACTGATACACTGTCCCATCCGTTGGTCTAACACCTGACTGTAAGTTTGTTAGATGGTTATTTTCAATTTAATGCCTATAGACGCGATTAAAAATTATCTTTTCTAGAACATTGTGGATACAACTAGTCGGTGAAACGGGGCAACAATTTTCTTTTTTGATACGGGATAATTTTTTATAAACTGGCATAACCTTTTCCCGTTTCCAAAAGTGAGGAAACTCGACGGCTTTTAATAAGTTAAACAACCTACTCACGGGAAACGACAATAGATACGAAAATTGCTTCAACATTACATTACTAATTCCATCCGGCCCACGGGCTTTTTGGTGTCTTATTTCGACAGAAGTCTTTCAACCTCCGAAGTTGTTTCTACATTATCAATAGCATTCTCATTAAACTCTGGCAGCTCTTTATTGCACTGGCTGATAAAGTATTCATTGAAAAGTTGTGCAATTTCATACGGGTCACTGACTGCATTTCTCCCTTCAAGCAATGATGGAAATATATTGCTTACATCATACTGTTCTTTCGAAAAGGTTTTTAAACATTTCCAACATTGCTTGGAAGATGGCATTCTAGTCGACGTAAATTGCTCAATTTTAACAACAAAGTATTTTTAGCCTGTCTTTCACATTCTGTAGTATAATTTCCGAGTCTTCTTAATTCATGCCAGTGGTGTGGATCATTTGCCGTTTGGCTTTGTTATGTGCTTTGTTGCGTAACCGCATTTGTCCACGAACAAAGGAGGTTACCTAAGACTTATCCTGGTCGAACCACTATTATTTTTAATGGAATAAAAGATCTGGTTGTTTCTGTGGTATAAACTGTGATGTTTTTTGATAATTCCATCAGCACATCCACCACTGACATTCAACTTACCCGAGGCCATCACTTTGGGTGTATAATTACCAAAATGAGACTTGACATCTTCGTTCATAATATTAAAGTAATGACACCTTACACGGCAGTTATCGTTGGCTAGGGGAGTAGATTCAAAAGAGAATTGACCAGGTAGAAAAAAACCCCATATATCGCCCACTGAGTGCAACCGGGTGCTATCTGCAATGCTTTGGCATTGCAGATGGCACTCGGCTTCACACAATGGGCGATATATGTGGAAACTAGATATAACGCGATCACCACAATTGCTTCAAACGACAATTTTATGAATTTTTCTGACTAAATTGGTGTTCATGTTCATGTTATGGATTGGGCTGGTCTAGTTGGGATGGATTTTGTTAATCTCTTTCCTTAGAAAACTGCTGGATGAGTTATCATCTTCAGAGAGTCGGCAATAAAGAAATGTATGAAATCCAAAAACTCTCCGGGATTCAATTTTTCGACTAATCGAGATGGTTTTCGAATCGAATCACTGAAAAGATTCGAAACCGAATCGAATCGCGAACATTCATTGGACCATAATTGACCTCTTATCAAGAGGTTATCTGTGAGATGATGGTTTGAAATTGTCCGATCAGAAAAACAAAAATAATAAGAAATAGCAGACATTATATAAAATAGTTTTTATTGTCTTACGCCTTTTTACCAACAAGACTAGACGACTACACTTTAAATTTTGGCCTTCAAAACATAGCTTATTACTTCTCGTTGGAACGAGCTATACAAGGTTCTGCTTTATAGCAAACACAGGCAATGTTTCTGCCAATGGACCTCCGGGTTACCCGGAGGTCCATTGGCTGAAACATTGCTTGTGCACAGGCCATATGTACAAAATTTGATAGCCTTACTATGGTCATAACGCGTAGATTAACTCGCAGATCGACGTGCTATTTGTGCGCATTTCATGACAGGACTAGTTTTAACTGTGGATGGGGTGTCAAGTTAAAAGTACAACCCACAGCCTAGATGGACCCCATCATGCTCACACACACACACAGACACTCACATTGGATCTAGTCTTAGTTATCTCCTGTGCTGATTCTGTCCTCGACTGTTTTAATAGATTCAGTCAGATCGCTCCATTCACTAGTATCTGTCTGTACAGTCGCTTGGCCAAGTTGATGCGAGTATGATCTTTGCTACTGCTTCCCCCGCACAGCACATTTGGCACAGCGACCGAGATGTGCTGATGAGATAGATCGCAGTGTGCCACAAAAACAAATACAACATGGGCACATGCGGATATTTGTGGAGCTTTAGGGACTGAATGCCAGTGGTTAGGAGACAAGTGTTTGGACACTTGGGGCAAAGGGGGACTGATGGGGTACCAGCGCCTAGCTTCTAGACCACCCATGGTTCCTAACTACTAGATAATAGATGGTTTCGTGGCTTCTATATCAATGACATCACCAATTATCCCTCTCATAATCTCCAAATTGTACTAATGTCTTTTTTTCTGCTTCTACATCTTATCTTCACTGCACTATCCCCAGTGAATACTACAGTCCCCATGGCCATGGTTACCAGTGTCTCCTCTCACTACTATCAACTCTGCAGTGATATTACGGTCGTAGATTCTATCGATACATCTGATAGACCCACCACTACTAACATCACTATACACTAATATTAGTTGGTTAACCCTTTACCTAACGTGAAAAGCAGACGACACTTGCAAAAAAAATATTGAATAACTAATTTTTTTCATTTTTTGTCTCAAAAACATAGGTTATGACCCCTCGTTGGAACGAGCTCGTCGAGCTCGTTCCAACGAGGGGGTCATAACCTATGTTTTTGAGAGAAAAAATGAAAAGAATAATGAAATTTAATTGACGATTTTTGAAAATAGCGCTGGCCGGTTTTGGTCGTTACGTTGGGTAAAGGGTTAAAATTAACCCAAATCACCTGGGTTGGGTGAAAATGAACCCAACTGGGTCCATATTCACTGAACACAGTTAATTTGGATTGATGTTTAACCCAACTGATTTTAGAGTGTACATCTTCTAGTCATGGTCATCCTATACCCAAATTAGGTTATAGGTTGTCCCTCATCGAGGTCTAACCGAATGGCCCTCATGCCTTCATATAACAAAACTGTGAGAGTCACGGGCTTCCCTCATCTTTTGATGGTCATTTGAATACGGCTAAAAGGCAGTATCCTGCGATGAACTGCAATACTATATCACCATGCCATAAGTATCCCCCAGTGTCCAGATGAGGTTATAGGTTATTCTTCGTTGAGGTCTAACGCCATGGCCCTCATGTCCTCATACGACAAAACTGTATGAGCCATGTGCTCCCCTTTCCTTTTGATGGTCGTTCAAACACGTTTCAAAGGAATTGTCCCTGTATCCAGACAAATTCTGTTTTCTGATTGGTTATGCCTTCGACAAATAGCCATGACAAAGGGCGCACCCAACATCCAAGGTTTATGAGAGCGTGCAACATCCAGGGTATAAGGACACGCGAATTAAACATCAGGGGTATATGGTTTAAACGAAAGCTTGTCGCTTTTGCTAGCCTCGACATAAAATAGCCCAAGAACATTAAGTTTCACTAGGGAAAAAAATCGGAGAAAGCTGATTTTTTCAGGGAATGTCGAGTACATGTCACTGAACGATTAGACAAAAGTCCCCTAAAATCCCAGTTGAGCTTTTTTTCTACAGCCTTTTTTCGAAAACGCGTTTGAAAAAAATAAAAAAAAATCGCACGGACTTTGTAACCTCGAATTGATCCAACTGTATTTTTTGTTTACGCGTATTTCGAGCTACATAATGTCTAATATACATTTACCTAGAGGAAAATGTGCATTCTGTGACAATTTCTGCGAAAAATTATTGAAAATTCACAAAAAAGTATCGGATTTACGCAAAAAATGACGATTTTCCTAACGGATTTGCCCAAAGGGTCGTAGTACAGAACGGGATGTTAGTTGGACAGACGATAAAAAATCCACCACCATTTGAAGACTTTTATCATTGCTTACAAAATAGACATTATGGAAGACCCCCTCTGCTTCTGGCCGAGTTCCCCTTTTGGCATAAAATTCGTCAGCATGAGAACTCAACTATTTTCGGGCTTGGGACCGAACAGACACGTCTGTGTCTGGCAGCATTAGATCAATAAATAATATTTACAGAACGTACAAAAATCAATAAATAATATTTACAGAATGTACAAATCAATCAACATGGATTAAGTTACATTGACTATTATCAACGCTATATACAGAAATGACATGACCTATATACATATTATTCATCGAACTCAGAAATTTCCGACAGGACAGTGTTTCTGTGGTTGTTACAAGAATCCGAACTGCAATTACACAAACCTGAGCAAGAGAGTCCTGCCTTCTTACACCCACACCTTTTTGTACAAGCACTCTTGCAACCACAACTGATCAGATTCAGTAGGTTATCGGGGGCACATGGCTTTGTGGCTGCAGTCGGTACAAGAAGTCCATTGTCTAGCGACCACCCCCAATCCGTCGGAGGAAGCGAAGTGCCCAGCCATTGTTGGACCTGGAGATAACATCTGTAGACATGTTGTTGTGCAGCATCGCTGCTTGGTGGGAGTGAGGCTAGGTCGATGGGTTTATTCAGTTTAGATTTTGCTACACAACGCTTGTAAGTGACATATCTATATTGGTCGAGAGAGGAAACAGTTTTACTCCCGTATAAGATCAGGAAAAATTGTTCCCCGGCAGCGGCTACTGCACTTGGTGTACTGTCATACGCCAAAATTGTGTTGACATACTGTTGTGAGTCGCTAGTAACATCGGAGACAATTGTACTGAATACTTTCTTCTTACCAACTCGAAAGAGTGCAGAAGTAGTGTCACAACCACTTATTGAATGTGCTACAAGGAGGTTGCTTCTATGGTCACCCATTTTGGTTGCTATTTCACTAACTGAAACTAGTAAGTTTGGGGTAATGGAATACATCATGTGAATATTACATCCCGGCTGAACTCGAGAGGTAAGAATGACTAACAAGTCTGTGTCTGTTCCCACAACGACAACATTGTTGTCATCTTGAGCGATGTCAAGTGCAGTTTCGGCTATCAGTACATCAGCATCAGCCTCGGCCTGCTTGGACTGAATATTGATAGCAGATAGCTCCTGCATTAGAAGATCGATCATTTGGGTTTTGTTCTTGGCATTTGCAAGGAAATCGGATTGGGGTGTGGTGGCTGGTAACTCGGGTGAGATATTGATATCAATGGAATACCTGTCTTTAGATCTACGGGCTTGTTCCATGCCCTTTGTCGACATTGTACAAGCATAACCATCAAAAACAACCACGACGTTCGCCCCAAAATGTCTCACTAGATAATTGGAATATGATGTACATATGTCCTTATATGACGACTGTTTAGGCCATACAACTGCCCTCAATAAAAATCCACCATCTACAACAAACAGAGAATGTTCTAGGATTTTAGTTTGCTCGGAACCGTATGTTTTGAGGATCTTACCGAGCGTGCTTTTCTGTGTCTTCCTCATTCCAGCAGAATCAAACAATGCTGGTGGTTTCGGGGCGAGTTCATATTTGAGATACTCTTCCATCTCTGCTTGTGACTGAATAACACATGTGATGCGGTTGAACAGAATTGTGGGGTCAATCACTACCTTACTTCCACGGACTTTGATGCTATTTGCCATCGATGCGAAAGACTTCACAGTGTCAACACGTCGTAGTTTGATGCTGTTGAACGTTTTGCTTACAACATTCGATACGCAACATTCACCAATTTTGCGAACTTGGTCACAGTTCACAGTTTCGTCGGCCACAAGCCCGGTCGCTATAGAGACTAATTGTAGTGGATCTCTATTCTGAAAGGGGGGATGCACTCTGAGCCAGTTCAATAATTTGGTGATATCATTGGCATCAGTCAATTGTGAACTTTGACGGAGATTCCGATGTTGTTCGCCATGACCAGTGTGAACATGAACAAAATTTTCGAGAGCATTACATATCGGAAGGCAAAGAGGTAGTCCATGTACCCATTTCGCAACAGTGCTATCGGTTATTCCCCTGCCATGTGTGAGACCACCAGGGAGCTTGAACATTCTCATTAAACACTGCTCTATGGTCTGATCAGAATATATCCCGTCCCAGAATTTATCTGAGCGCCTTATGGTAAAGTAACCTTTCTCAGTGAACAACTTCAAATCATCCTGTTGCATTATTTCTGTTAGCTCATTCATCTGCTGCAAATAGAGATGAGAACTTTTTGCGTATGCAAAATGACCACCTGCATGAAATACTGGAATCATATTGCGAACACAATATATGTGGAGTTCCCAGTCGCCTGTGCGCTCTGCCCTCAAGAACAACTGGGGAAGACCTATTTGCTCGTAGTATTGTACCCAAAGCTTTCCTGTGCGTCCTACGGACGCATTCTGGAGCAGTTCGTGTAATTTTGACAGTAGATGGTTGACACTTTCTTGATTGACAGCGTCAGCTGTTGTACAGTCACCTCTGGCAAGTCCACAGAATATTTCATTGACTTCTGTGCAGTCTATGTTATCTAGTGTTCGGCTTTCTTCAAACACAAGTTTTGTAATGGCAATTTGTGTTAGCAAATGGGCACGAACTGCTCTTGAATATACATGACCACTGATCAAATGATGGATTGACCCACCAGCATAAACAGTCCCCCAAAGTTCATCCAAGCCGCTACCAGCCATGATCGAACCAATTGCCCCTAAATATGACATAATCATATGGAAGCCGCCGAGTCTAACGAAAACTTTTGTCAACTTATCTGACGAAGACACAATCTCCTCTGCTTCGATATAAAGTGGTTGGTCAAACGTCACTGGACAAACGTTCAGTCCCTGTTTCCATTATGTGATTTAATCGAACATGGAAATTGAAACAATGATGCTATAATACGGTATTTGAATGAGAAAAGTCGATGCCGTTTGAATTTGAGTTTAGGGGGTATGGTTAATATTTCACACGTTTCACCAGTTCATTATGGAATAAATGACTATTATTATATATCATTATAAAGCCACTGCTTTTCTGCAATTTTTGATATATAATTTAACTCCCAAAGTAGTTGTAGATTTGATTTAATGGACGTTGTGTACCGTTGTGTGTATGAAAACAATAAAAATTTTTTCGTAATTTTGTACATTTTCGTGAATATTTCACCATTGAGTGTGAGGATTGGTACAAAGTTGGCATTTTCTGTTGGGGATATGTATTCTCAATATAATTCAGCACGATATTTATGATTCTCACCCTACTAAGGCGAATAAGAATGAGAAATATGGAGCTGGGTCGAATTTTTTTAAAACATTTTTTTTTCATCAAAAAAACGCTATAACTAAAAAAGCTCAACTCGGATTCGCGGGGACTTTTCACACTTTATCCGCAATGTGTGTCCCGGAAACATATAAAAAAAATCAGCTTTCTCCGATTTTTTTCCTTACTTTCTCATTTTTATGTCTAATGTGCCTGGACTATTATAGATTTTCAAGAAACAATTGTCACTCCCAGGCCTTGGTGTGACAATAGAAGTTGCATGGACAAAATACTGCGGTGAGTATTTGTTAATCCACCACGGGCTGCTAAAAGTCAAAATTGTGATAAAATGGGCTGTTTGTGGACGCCAACAGCACCCAATGGGTACGCCACAAAGAAAAGTGCCTTCTTTTATAGAGCGCACAATCTATATGGAAACATTTTTGTATGTAATAAGGGTATTCAAAAGTCGAAGTCTTAACCCATTTTGGCCATGCTAAAGAGAGAGACCCCTTAAGATTTTAAAATTCCCATTTTCTGTGGATTTCTCTAAATACATCCTGTAGGTTTTCAAGAAAAATTGATTACTCGCAGGTCTTTGTGTGACATTACAAGTTGCATGGACAAAATATTCCGGTGACCATTTATTAACCCTCTACAGGCTGCCGAGCATCGTAATTCTGCTGAAATGGGCTGTTTTCAGACACGCACAGCACCCAACGTGTACCTGAGAAATAAATATAATCTCCTTTGTTGGAAGTGGAATTCACCGAGGAACATTTTTGTAAGTATTAAGGGTATTCAAAACACCAAGCGTTAACCCCTCTTGTGGTTGTTAATAGTGATACCCATCAAAAGCTTAAAAATTTATGTTTTCCCTGGATTTCTTTACAAACATCTGGTAGGGTTTTCAAGAGGAAATGGCCATTGATAGGTCTTGGTGTCACATTACCAGCTGATTGGATAAATTATTGCGGTAAGCATTTTTGTTAACCCTCCATGGCTGCTAAATGTCAAAGTTTTGAAAAAAAATAGTCTGTTTTTGAACACCAACAACATCAGATGGGAATGCAACAGAGAAAGGTACCTTCTTTTACCGGACGCAAACCTGACAGGGAAACATTTTATAAGTAGTAAGTGTATTCAGAATTCGAGGTCTTAACCCATTTTTGACTAGTTAAGGAGATATACCCCCTAAAAGCTTAAAATTCCAGTTTTCTGTAGATTTCTCCCAAAAAAATTTCAAGAGCAATTGACCATTCGCAGGTCTTCGAGCGACAATACAAGTTGCATGAACAAAATATTTCGGTAAGCATTTGTTAACCCTCCAGAGGCTGCCAAGCATAGACATTTGGAGAAAATGGGTTGTTCTTGGGCAACCATAACACCAAATGTGTACCTGCGAGATAAACATAACCTCCTTCATTGGAAGTGGAATTCACCGACGATCATTTTTGTAAGTAATGAAGGTATTCACAAAACCAGGCATTAACCCGTTTAGGGCTGGTTACAGAGTGATACCCCTCAAAAGGTTAAAAATTTGTGTTATCTGAGGATTTCTATAAAAACATCCCGTAGATTTTCAAGAAAAAATGGCCATTCTCAGATCTTAGTGTGACATTACAAGTTGCATGTACAAAATATTCCTATAAGCATTTGTTAACCCTATGCAGGTTCTCAAACATCAAAATGTTGATAAAATGGGCTGTGCTTGCGTACCCACCGCACCTGAAGTTCGGAGGAGAGATCAAAATAAGTGGAAGTAGAATTCACTGAGAATTATTTTGGAAGTAATAAGAGTATTCAAATAACAACACTTAACTCGTTTTGGGCTGGATCAACAATGATACCCATCAAAAGCTTAAAATTTCTGTTCTCCCTGGATTTCTCTGAAAACATCTTGTAGATTTTAAAGAAAAAATGGCCATTCACAGTTCTTGGTGTGACATTACAAGTTGCATGAATAAATATTGCTGTTAACCCTCTACAAGCTGCCAGACATCAATATTTTGGATACATTTGAGATAAAATGGGCCATTTTAAATTGACACAGCACTCAGTGGGTATGTGTCAAACAAACATAACTCCTTTTGTCGGTCATTGACTTGTTGGACGGCGATATTGATATTAACCCACTCCACCGTTAATGATGGTTTTTACCTGAACAATTTTTTTATCAAACTGTGTCATTTGAGACTACTCATAACATCAATGAAGGAACTTCACTGAGACAGTTAAAAACAATTCATCAGACACTGTGGGGTCATGAACAATCATGGAATCTCACCGGGAAAAGCCGTGATTCTCCAGAATCATAAAGTCTAGTTATAGTTTATATCTAATTAGTGGTCACTCCTGAGATGTTGCAGCGTTCAGAGATCAATCAGAGATACAGACGGTGGGCTTACTGCGTACGTGGAGAGTGGATTGTAACTAAATCACCCGGCGAGTAGAATTATCACCCAAAGTATCGCATTCAAATTCTGTACGTGTGGACAAAAAATACAAGCAATGTTTCATCCAATGGACCTCTGGGTATGACCTGGAGGTCCATTGGCTGGAACTTACCTTGTGCTTGTTATGCTTTTCAACAAATTTGGAATTATTGCTTGGATGGAATCCCCACTCTACAGGTGATTTGGTGATAATACGCTTTCCACGTACTGTATATACGTACAAGTCATTGGTATCCATATCAATTTTCTGGAGATAATCAGAGGTAAAAGTTGGGGGGTGGGGGGGGGGGGGGCAAACAAAAATACGCTTCTCAAGCTTTACAAATCATTCAAACATCAGTAAGAATTACACAACAGACACTCAAAGTTATTCCCCACTGTTATAGACTCTTCCCGCAAAATACCCGATCCTAATTAGAAATGGACTATAGCCTTAAGCCTGTTGTTCTCTTGTGTCAACGGGCTGCACGTTGAAAATATTGATTGGTATACCCCACACATTTGCTGAACATCCATCCTATATAATGACGTTATTGTGTGCCATGTAACTGGCTTTTCCCTCTGAAAAAGATTACTGTTTTTTTACGGATTATTAGGCTTTTCCCTCTGGAAAAGACTCTTGTTATTCTATGGATTATTATTTTTCTTTATTTTTTATAGTTTTATTTTTTTGTTTGTGTCCACACATTTTGTCCGTACGATTCAGAAGCCATTTTCGAACCGATTTTCACGAAATTTTGCACACTCATAGACGGTCAAAAAATCTAAAAATGTACCCAAGCGGAATTTTCGATTTAACCCTTAGTTCGTCAGAATTTGGCAAAAAACTGCCAAAATTGGGGTTTATAGGCTCTTTCTCGAAACACGTCTTGTAGATATTTTTCAAACATTCATCATTATTAGACCTGTTTGTGACACGACCATTCATATACAAGAGATATTGGGCGATGCATATGGTAACCCTCCACAGGCTGCCAAACATCGAAATTTTGATGAAATGGGTTGATTTCGGGCTTCTAAAGCACCCAGACGATACACAGGCAGGCCCGTCGGAACGAAATTTATATTGGGGGGGGGGGGGCTGATATTGCTAATTTGGGTGAACTGGCTGATACTAAATGGGTATGGGGTATCCAGATGCCAAAGGCATCTGGCGCGAGTGCTGAAGGCACGAGCTTTTTGAGGGGGGGGGGGGAGAGAGGGGGGGGGGGGGGGTTACTCCCACAGAAAATTTTTTGAAAAGGGCAATCAAAGGAAGCATTCTGGTAGCTTTTGAAGCAAAAACCTCTTGATTTTTTTAAACGGCAAAAGTTGTTTTTTTAACAAAATGTTTCAAAAATCCCAATAGAACCCCATAACATTTGGGGACGGTTCTCACACCAGGCTCACCTGCAGGCCGTGGCCGTATTCCGTCATGCTAAAAACAGTCAGGCCTTATGGTGGATTCATTAGTTTTATGATTACGCCAACGGTTGTCGTGGTCTTCTGAGCTGCCAAAGGAATTGCTCAAAACGTTTGCACATCAACATATGCAGGTGCATGTTATACATTCAGTGATACGTTCATAATTCCAATCCAGGGGCGTAGTAAGCTAATTTTATTGGGGGGGGGGAGGGGTAGGACCTATATTCCCATGACGCGACGCGTCATCCGAGCGGCGAGTCGTGGTGAACACGAGAGGGGATATTCTCCATCTCGTTGGTGGGGGGTCCGGGCCTCCCCCGGGAAAATTTTCGAATTTAAGATGTAAAAACATGCATTCTGGTTGATTCTGAGCAAATAAATCGAATATTCCTATGACGCGAAGCGTCATCCGAACCGCGAAAAGGCGAGTGGGGGTGAGCACGAGAGGGGGTACCTCCCCATCTCGTTGGTGGGTGTCCGGGGGGCCTCCCCCGGGAAATTTTTTTAATTTAAGATGTACAAATATGCATTCTGAGTGATTCTGAGCAAATACATCGTCAATAAGGAAATACGTCAGCTCTCTGATCAATTCAACGTGATTTCCGAGCAGAATGACAGGAATAGTGAACATGCAATGAATTATCCTGTGTTTGGTTGGGGTTTAACATCGCTTTCCACAATTAGGCGAAAACACGACTGTTAGTTTTATTGGTGGAAGAAAGCCCACATGGAACCCACTCAGTCCAGTAATCATTAACAGTAATGTCGGAATATGGTAACCAGTGGGCATCCCGTGTGGAGAAACCACCAACCCAGCCCAGTAAAGCCTACTTTTGACAAAATTGTGGGGGGTGAGGGAAATATCTCCCTTAACCCCCCCCCCCCTCCTACCCCCCCCCCCCCCCCCCCACACCGGTTCCTACGCCACTGTTCTAATCTGAGTTGAATAATGTAATGTCCAGTTTTATTCAGATTACATCGGTTGGTCCCATCATGGATAAACTAACGACGAAATATGAGCAAATTATTGGGGGGGCTGCAGCCCCCCCCCCCCCCCCCCCCAGCCCCCCCGGTTCCGACGGGCCTGACAGGAGATAAACATAACTTCATTTATTGGAAGTGGGATTCACCATGAATCATTAGTAAGGTATTCGAAAGTCGAAGTCTTACCCCATTTTGGGCAGGCTAAAGAGAGACACCCCTTAAAAGCTTAAAGTTCCCATTTTCTGTGGATTTCTCTAAAATCATCTTTTAAGTTTTCAAGAAAAAATGACTATTCGCAGGACTTTGTGTGACATTACAAGTTGCATGGACAAAATATTCCAGTGAGCGTTTATTAACCTCCTACAGACTAATTTTGTTGACATGGGCTGTTTAAGGACACGCATGAACAACACCCAATGTATACCGGAGAGACGAACATAATCTCCTTTGTTGGAAGTGGAATTCACCGAGGATCTTTTTTTGTAAGTAATAAGGGTATTCAAAAAACCAAGCGTTAACCCCTTTTGGGGTGGTTAATAGCAATACCCATCAAAAAACCTAAAAAATTCATGTTTTCCCTGGATCACTTTACAAACATCTTGCAGGTTTTCAAGAGAAAATGGCCATTGATAGGTCCTGGTGTCACATTACCAGTTGCATGGATAAAACATTCCGGTAAGCATTTGTTAACCCTCAATCGGCTGCTAAATGTCAAAATTTTTAAAAAATAGTCTGTCTTTGGACAGAAACAACATCAAACGGGAATGCCACAGAGAAACGGAACTTATTTTACCGGACGCAAAACTGATAGGGAAAAATCTTTGTAAGTAGTAAGGATATTCAAAAATCGAGGTCTTAACCTATTTATTTTTTAAGGAGATATACCCCTTAATAGCTGAAAATACCCGTTTACATTGGCTTTCTCAAAACAATCTAGTAAGTTTTCAAGAAAAAATTACCATTCGCGGGTCTTGGAGTGACATTACAAGTTGCATGGACAAAATATTCCGGTAAGGATTTGTTAACCCTCCAGAGGCTGTCAAGCATAGACATTTTGAGAAAATGGGCTGTTCTTGGGTTCCCATAACACCCAACGTGCTTCTGCGAGATAACCATATCCTCCTTCACTGGAAGCGGAATTCACCGAGGATCATTTTTGTAAGTAATGAAGGTTTTAACAAAACCAAGCATTAACCCGTTTAGGGCTGGTTACAGAGCGATACCCCTCAAAAGGTTAAAAATTCATGTTATCCAAGGATTTTTCTAAAAACATTTCGTAGATTTTCATGAAAAATTGACTATTCTCAAATTTTAGTGTGACATTACAAGTTGCATGTGCAAAATATTCCAGTAAGCATTTGCTAACCCTACGCAGGTTCTCAAACATCAATCTTTTGATAAATTGGGCTGTGTTTGCGTACCCACAGCACCCAAAGTTAAAAGGAGAGATCAACATAAGTGGAAGTAGAATTTACTGAGAATTATTTTTGTAAGTAATAAGGATATTCAAAAAACAACGCTTAACCCATTTTGGGCTAGATGAACAATGATACCCATCAAAAGCTTAAAATTCATGCTATCCCTGGATTTCACTGAAAAGATCTTGTAGATTTTTAAGAAAAAACGACCATTCGCAGTTCCTTGTGTGACATTACAGGTTGCATGAAAAAATATTCCTGTTAGCACTTGTTAACCCTCTACAAGCTGTCAGACATCAATATTGTGAATGCATTTGACATTAAATGGCCCATTTTCAAATAGCCACAGCACTCAGTGGGGATGTGTTGAACAAACATAACTCCTTTTGGCGGCCATCAACTTGTCGGACGACGATATTAATATTAACCGTCTTCACCATTAATGATGGTCTTCACCTAAACATTTTTTATCAAACTGAATCATTTGAGACTACTATACCCACCTTTCTCATAACATCAATAAAGGAAATTCGGCGAGACAGTTAAAAACAATTCACCAGACACTCTGGGGTCATGAAAAATCATGGAATATCATCTGGAAAAGCCATGATTCTCCAGAATCATAAAGTCTAGTTATTTTGAGGGGGGGGGGGGGGGGGTGTTGTTTTTTTTGTTTTTTTCCACTCATTTTGTCCGTACGATTCATAAGCCATTTTCGAACCGATTTTCACACAATTTTGCACATGCATAGAGGGCACAAAATCTAAAAATTATAGGCGCTTTCTCGAATCACGTCTTGTAGATATTTTTAAACATTCATTATTGTTAGATGTGTCTGTGACACGACCATTGATGAACAAGATATATTGTTAAACCTCCACAGGCTGCCAAACATCAACATTTTGATGAAATGGGCTGTATTCGGGTCCCCACAGCACCCCAAGGATACACGGGAGATAAACATAACTTCATTTATTGGAAGTGGAATTCACCGAGGATCATTTTTGTAAGTAATAAGGGTATTCAAAAAACAAGCGTTAACCTGCTTTGGGATGATTAAGCCACAATACCCACCAAAAGCTCAAAAATTCATGTTTTCTGTGGATTTCTCAAAAGGAGTCTTGTAGATTTTCAAGAAAAATTGCCCAATCGCAGGTCTTAGTGTGACGTCACAAATTGCATGGACAAAATATTCCGGTGAGCGTTTATTAACCCTCTACGGGCTACTAAACGTCAAAATTGTGATAAAGTTGCTGATTTTGGACACCAACAGCACCCAATGGGTATGCCACAGAGAAAAGTATTTTCTTTTATCGGACGCAAAATTTATAAAGAAACATTTCTGAAAGTAGTAAGGGTATTCAAAAGTCAAAGTCTGAACTCACTTTGCGCCGGTTAACGAGAGATACCCCTTAAAAGCTTAAAATTCCCATCACCTGTGTATTTCTCTAAAACATCTCGTAGGTTTTCAAGACAAATTGGCTTTTCGCAGGTCTTTGTGTGACATTACAAATTGCATGGACAAAATATTCCGGTGAGCGTTTATTAACCCTCTACAGACCGCTAAGCATCGTAATTTTGAGAAAATGGGCTATTTTGGGGCACCAGCAGCACCCAGTGAGTACCCGACAGATAAACATAATCTCCTTTGTTGGAAGTGGAATTCACGAAGGACCATTTTTCTAAGTAATAAAGTTATTCAAGAAACCAAGCGTTAACCCGTTTTGAGCTGGTTAAAAAAGGATACCTCTCAAATGCTTAAAAACTCATGTTTCACTTGGATTTCTCTAAAAATGTCGTATAGATGTTCAAGAAAAAACTGGTCATTCGCAGGTCTTGGTGTGACATTGCAAGTTGCAAAAAGAAAATATTCTTAAAAGCGTTTGTTAACCCTCCATATACTCCCAAACATAAACACTTTGATAAAATATGCTGTTTTCAGCCACCCACAGCACCCAACGTGCAGCAGAGGAATAAACATCTTCCTTTATTGGAAGTGGAATTCACCGTGGATAATTTTTGTAAGTAATAAGGGTATGCAAAAAACCAAGCTTTAACCGATTTTGGACTGGTTAAATTGTGATACCTTAAAATTCATGTTTTCCCTTGATTTCTTTAAAAAAATATCTTGTAGATTACCAGAAAAATTAATTTGGTCATTCACAGATCTTAGTGTGACATTACACGTTACATGGACAAAATACTCCGTAAGCATTTGTTAACACTCCACGGACTGCAAACATCAAAATTATGGGCTGTTTTTTTACACCAACAGCACCCAATGGGAAAAATGTTTGTATGTAGTAAGGGTATTCAAACATCCAAGCATTAACCCATTTTGGGTTGGTTAAAGAGAGATGCCCCTTAAAAGCTTAAAATTCCCATTTTCTGTGGATTTCTCCAAATGATTCTTCCAGATTTTGAAGACAAAGTGACTATTAGCGGGTCTTTGTCGGACCTTACATTTTGCATAGACCAGATATTCCGTTAAGCGTGTGCTAACCCTCCACGGGCTGCTAAACATCAACATTCTGATAAAATGGACTGTTTTCAGGCAACAACAGCACCCTATGGGTATGTAAAAGATAAACAATCTTATTTTATCTTGCATAGAATTCTCTGAGGATCATTTTTGTAAATAGTAACGGTATTTAAAAGAATGAAGCCTCACCAATTTTGGACTGTTTAAGGAGATATTTCCCTTAAAAGCTTAAAATTTAAATTCTCGGTGCATTTTGCTAACTGCCTGTTGGATTTTTAAAGAACAATTGGACACTGGCAGGACTTGGTGTGGTATTACAAGTTGCATGGATAGAATATTCTGCTAAACGTTTGTTAACCCCCTCTACAGACTGCTAAACGTACAAATTTTGATAAAATCGGTTGTTTTCGGACACCAACAACACCAAATGGGTATGTAACAGATAATCATAACCTCTTTTATCGGACGCAGAATTCACAGGGGATAATGTTTGAAAGTATTAAGGGTATTCAAAAAATCAAAAATCAAGCCTTAACCCTGTTTTGCCGAATCAAAGACAGTCTGCTCTTAAGAACTTATATTTCACATTTTCTGTGGATTTCTTCAAGTGGTTCTTACAGATTTTCAAGAACAAATAAACTCTTGAGAAGAATTATTCTTACAAGCGTTCATTAACCCGCCACACGCTGCCAAGCATTAAAATTTCAGATAAATTTGAGATAAGGTGGGCTGTTTGCAAATAGCCACACCACTTAATGGGTATGTGGCAAACAAACATAACTTCTTTTGTCGGACACAGACTTTTCGAACGCTGATATTGATATTAACCCTCTCCACCAATAATGATGATTTTATCCTAAGCTTTCTTTATCAAACTGGGCCATTTGAGACTATTATACCCACTTTTGTAAAGGCATAAATAAAGATACTTCAGTGATGCAGTTAAAAACAATTTTTCCGACACTCTAGGGTCATAAAAATCATGGAATCTCGTTTTGTTTGGTGATTGTTTTGTGTACTCTGTAAGTGCATAATTCAAGCACCAAAAGAAGCAATGATGTGCCGTGTTGTCGATTTGAGTGCAGGGCAAAAGCCTTCCAGACAATTCAACTGGTAGAGTGCTGAATTATTTTTGGTCATCCAAATTTGTTCACATACGTTTGCCTAGTTACAATTTATGGGAGAGTGCCAATAGGCACTCTCCCATAAATTGTAACAAGGCAAATCCTAACAGACTAAATAATTTCACTTTAAAAGTGGTATGAACAACATCCACAAAATATGAAGCCTTTAAGTGCTGGTACTGACACTTCAAAGTAAAGCCAAAATATGGGCTTCCAGCACTCTACCAGTTAAAAGCCCTCGGGACAAAATCCATTAACAGAAAAGATGTCAACACAAAAGCTCTCAAAGAAAATGACAAAGGTAGACCGGTGAGCGGAAAAAAAGTCACAGGAAAAAAAGTCACAGAAAAAAGTCACAAATTTGCATAGGAAAAAAAGTCACAGGAAAAAAAGTCACAGTATTTCACAGTATTTTATTATATGTTCTAATAGTCACAGCATTTCACATCAACGGCAATACAAATACATAATAATACATAATAATAACATAAGCACATCAGGTAATATATATATATATATGTTCTAATAGTCACAGTATTTTATTATATGTTTATAGTAAATCTGCAGCACATCAATATCAATACAAATACATGTAATAACATAATAATAATAGCACAGCATTTCACATCAACAGCAATACAAATATTTTTTTCTGTGACTTATTTTCTGTGACTTTTTTTCCTGTGATTTTTTTTCCTAGATTCGGTAGACCAACAACACTCAAATATTTTTTTAAAATTATTTTTATCACTTGTTAACTATATTTTTGATCGATCAATTTCTTTGTATGTAAATATTATGTTTAATGTATTATTGATACAACAATATGCTAGAATTAACAGAAGATATGAAAGGTAGAGATAAAGAGAACTTACATGATTTACATCTGGTTACTGCTAATCACGATGTATTCGGTGTAATCCAAATATTCGTCATAAGAATAACAGTCATGTCAACACACTTCACAGCCATATAACAATATTTTCATTACCCAGGGGCGCCGCGAATGAGGATAAGTGTGTGTACCCCTCCCCCCCCCCACCCCCGCCAATTATTTTTCGAGTCGTGACATTTTCGTTTGGGTTTATAGTCTGAGATCTCGATTCGCCCTTGCTGGTTATCATGTTCTTTCTTACAAGACTAAATTTAATACTGAGACCAATGTCTCTCACACGGTCTCATACAGAAAAGGAGGTTTGTAAGATCCGATTCAACACGACAAATTTGGTGTATAGTACCTGCTATTTAACCCTTTATCCCAACGTTAGGTCCAAAACCGGCCATCGCTATTCACAAACATTTGCCATTCAATTTTAATTACTTTTCATTTTTGCGTCAACAACATTGCTTATGACCCCTCATTGGAACGAGCTCATTGAGCTCGTTCCAATGAGAGGTCGTAAGCTATGTTTTTGACGCAAAAAGTGAGAAAATAGTTAGTTATTCAGTAGTTTTGTTTGCAAGTGTCTGCTTTTCATGCTAGGTAAAGGGTTAAACAAGACATTTACACAAGTCCACGTGTCTTCGACCTCTACTTGTATCTATTCACAATTAAATTTCACAGAACACTTGAATTGTTGAAATATAACCCAGACTGATTAATATACCAACTACATTATCGAGACATGCCTTCTACGAATGATGATGTTGATGATGATGACGTGGTTGGAAAACTCGATCAATCGGGACTTCAGCCATCATAGCCGGGACAAATCATGTTTACACCCCTCTCCCAATCGGTCGTCTCCGAGACGCTCCCGCTGCATTACCATTACATTTTTGTTTGCTCTTTGAACCGCCTGTGCTAGTATGTGCTACAAAGTTTTTGATGTAGATGGTCGAGGTGTTGTAAACCTAATTTTCTCGTCTGCGTGATAGTGGCGTTTTGTATTGATGGAGAAGGTTTGGTGTTTTTTTGGGGGGTGCAGATGTTAAAAGTGTCTCTAATTTCTTCTCTGACTCAAGGCGTAGTTCATTAATTCTTAAAGTACCACGCCATCGCCGGGTCATCGGTGTTAGTTGTCGGTCTGGGAATGCAAAATCAGTTTAAACGTGGGTGTCGATTGGCATCCGGACAATTAAGATGGGGTGAGCACAACCTGTTTGAGAGTAGGCGGAAAAAATATGGGCGCCCATTTGTATTTGTGTTTCGTATTTCTGCTAAAGTATAAATGCTCGCCATGTTTGAGAAATTTTTAAATAATATATGCTCTCTGTGCGATTTTCTTGCATTTGGGTTGAAGATTTCATACATGTTAGACATTGCTAGTGTTAAAGTTTTATGGGCTGAGGCGGTCCAAAATTCGACTACCTCACTCTGCCTTCGAATAGTTATATATGCAGTGGAAAATGAGTGAACCTAACAGGACCACCATTGGTTGCTTCCTTAACGGATCTTTCTAAAAACGCTCTAAAAATGTTATTCTCTTACACCGCAAGGTACAGATTTTGATATTTTGTGTATTTAACCCTTTACCTAACATGAAAAGCAGACGACACTTGCAAAAAAATTCTTGAATAACTAATTTTTTTCATTTTTTGTCTCAAAAACATAGGTTATGAGCCCTCGTTGGAACGAGCTCGACGAGCTCGTTCCAACGAGGGGACATAACCTATGTTTTTGAGACAAAAAAAATGAAAAAAATAATGAAAATTAATTGACGATTTTTGAGAATAGCGCTGGCCGGTTTTGGCCGTTACGTTAGGTAAAGGGTTAATTATGTTGTGGGAGGTGATGGCTCAGAGCATATCCTGACTAACACATGTGTCTGATGCTGAATGCTAATCACCGGATCGGGCCTCTTGTGAGCATCAAAAGCATGCCTTGATAATGTCATCGGATTGCTGGACAATCGGGATTATAATTCAAACGTCAGAGTTCTTGGATATTCAGTTGGGTATGGTAGTCGGGATGCGGGTGATTCCCTGCTTCTTATTTCATTATCCAAAGTGAGTCATGCATGGGCCCCGACAGCCTGACTTGGGTATCAGAGACCTCCATTTGTATGACCGGCTCTCTGTGTGACGTCAATCAATAGAACGAGTGCATGCAAGGAACATCACTACGCGCCCGTCTTATGGGTTTGATACAATGGATGCTTGGGGGCCAGTAACATTTTTAGCTCAACTTGACAAAGTCAAGATAAGCTATTGCCATTACGCGTGTGGAAGTTTGTGAGACTGTGAGTCTGTTCAAACTTTCTTTAGTACATACTACACCCCGTCTTTCTTGTCCGATCATCACGAAATTTCATATGCGGGTTTGAGGTTATGTCTAGATGAAAAAGCCACCTTTTGGTCGCGGTCGGCCCACAGTGACGACTGCACTGGCCCGAAACCCGAAACCTTTAGCACAGTCTACAGGTTGCATTTATGAAGGGATTTTATTGTAAATTGTAGGATGACTAGGTATAATGTGCAGATGAAAACATCCTATTTTGGTCGGGATCGGGCAACCGTGACGGCCGCACAGGTACGTGGCCTAGATTTGTTTAGCACAGTCGACAGTTTATGAAGCGAGTTCATTGTAACTTGGAAGGATAACTCGGTATGATGTCTAGATGAGACTGTCATGTTTTGGTCATGGTCGGTCAACCATTGCCTCCGCCTGGTCACGTGACCTAGATTCCTTTAGCACTGTCTACAGGTTGTTTTATGGAGGGATTTCATTGTAATTTGGTAGGATAACTCGGTATGATATCTAGATGAAACTGTACTATTTTGGTCACGATCGGTCAATCGTGAGGGCCGGACCGGGGTGTGACCTAGATTCCTTTAGCAAAATCTACGAGTTATATTTATGAAGGGATGTCATTGTAACTTGATAGGATGACTAGTTTTGGAAGGATTTTACTGTAACGTGGTAACTTTGGTTGACACACTTTAAATGTGAGGGCCACGTTAACCCAGGCCTCAGTTCTTTAGTACAGTCTACACCTCAAATTATTCTCATGGAAAACATAGTATGTAGGGAACAGAAATTAACTTATTCTCAATTATCACAATTCTTGTCTTATTTCATAATCCTCTCAAAAACATTGAACATTATCCTTTTCAGTCAAGTTAAGCTATAATGTCATTGACACTTTCATTAATACTTTCCAGCTTAAGACATAAGGTATAGAAGCTCCCGAGTTAATCAGTAATTCCGGAATGCAACTCCGCCCATCCCAACCCGTGACATTCTCCCGTAGCTGATGAGCTAGTCAGAGACCTTTCGTGAGTCTTAGTGACAAACCTTTTCTTGTAAGACAGTAAAAATGATCACACCAAGAGCAACGCGTATATGAAACTACAGTCCCAACTGGAAAACGGATTGGGAGCCTCCTCATTTGTGCCTCTGTATCTTTCTCAGTTGTGTGCCGGTTGTGCTTTTTAGTCATGTTTTATTCAATAAAAGTAAGAGAAGTTACGTAGACATTTCATAAAATGATATTTCGGCCAAGTATTTCGACTGGCAAAATATTTTATATTTTTTCAAAAGGTTGAAAAAAATTTAGGGATGGCTTTTCCCACCTTTATCATTTTCCTTGAGAGCTTTTGTAGTGACAGCTTTGTGTTCAGGGATCTTTTCATGGGAGCTTTTGTCTTTAAAGCTTTTGTCCGTACCCCATCGATTTATTTGAAGAAGGTCTTGACTCCACATTTTTCTCGAAGATTATGTTATTTACGGAACCGCTAGACCAAATACTGTCTACGTAGGAATCAATCTTGTTCAGTTCACATCTGTCGGAGGCTCTGTTAGAGAATTTTTAGTCAAAATAGTTTTTAAGATTTTCTTCTTGGGAGCTTAGAATCTAGATCATACAAACGGTCCAAAACTCACATATGTGTAAGTTTTTCGGGCAATTTATTTTGAACAATCGAATCCCATAAAATTTGAATACACATTTTTAATATTTCAGTTTGTTGCTGATCGATTTTGATGAACGATATTATGACTATATCGCATGCAAACCACTATAGAATTTCCTTCCATAAAATGTTATTACTTTCTCAGACGAAGAGCGTAAAAGTGTATGTCTCTCTTAAAACTTTGATCCCTAGCGGACGTTTTTCCGTCCAGCAACATGATACGTCATAACGTTATTAAATAGAATGGCTGTTCAGTAAATGTGTGGGGTAGACCAATCAATATTTTCAACGTGCAGCGTCGGGGCTGCACGTTGAAAATATTGATTGGTCTACCCCAAATAATGAATATGGACTCTTCTAATTGCTGCCATTGAACTGACATGGAAGATACCACTAGAGGTCAAAGGGTTAATATACAAAACATTATATTTAAATATAGTATTTCGTCACAGGCAGTGTACATTATTTTATTAAAAGACATCACGCATCGTAAAACTAACAGAAATGCTTCAACTGATCAGTGAGCAGTGGTTCCGCAAGACTTTTGTTCATGGGAGGGCAAGTGGGGGCCGGTTCTCCATTGGGAGATGGGAGGGGCAGATTCAAAATTTATTGTAATCCTCAACCCTTTACCTAACAAATCGGCCACAACCCCCGCGTAATTTACAAATTAAGCTGTTGAAAAAAAAAAAATTTTCTAAACCATATCATGTGACCCCTCATTGGAACGATCTCGTTCAAATGAGAGGTCACAGGATATGGATTTGTTAAGATTTTGTTTGAAATAATATTTAAAATAATAAATTTTGATATCGTCTGCGTTGGGTAAAGAAATAACCCAACACAAATAGGAGACGACACTTGCAAAACCATTTCGCGTATAACTAAAGTGTTCATTTTTTGGCCCCAAAACATATCACCCTAACTGAACTTGTTCCATTGTTGAAGGGTCATAAGCTGTGGAGGGGGGAGGGGGGGGGGGGGTTGCGAGGAAGAAATTGAAAAGATAATAAAATTTGAAAGGCGATTTTTGTGACTAGCGCTGGCCGGTTACGGTCGTAGTGTAAGGTTGGCTAAGTGGTTAAAAGTTAATACTGCAATCGTCTGTAGTATATTATAGACCCCGAAGCCGCCGCCATGAGCCCCCGCCGCCAGCCATATTTTTCGTAAGCCACCGCCAGCCACATTTTTCGTCAGCCACCCGTATTATAAATCAACCGCCACGAACTTTTGCGCCGGTGTTGCAGGAATGGAAGTCCGCAGGAAAATTAGTCCCTCTGGACTATTATTCCGCGGAATTATAGTCCTAGGTCTAACATTTCTAGGAATAGTAGTCCGCCGGACTACTATTCCTAGAAATGTTAGACCTAGGACTATAATTCCGCGGAATAATAGTCCAGAGGGAATAACGTTCCTACGGACTTCCATTCCCTTTACACCGGCTTAAGCCGTGTAAATTGCCAAAATTTCATAATTAACTCTTCACCTAACGCCAGTAGCAGACGACACTCGTAAAAAAATTCTCCTGTAACTGACAATTTTCATTTTTTGCTTCCAAAACATGGGTTATGACCCCTCATTGGAACGAGCGCGACGCGCTCGTTCCAATGATGGGTCATAACCCATGTTTTGAAAGCAAAAATGAAAATATTTTCAAAAAAAGTTTCGCACTGGCCGGGTTTGACGGTTACGTTAAGTAAAATGATTAAACGTTAGAAAAATGTCTCCATATGTCGATTCCCTTGCCTTAATTCCCTTGCCTTAATTCCAATTAGTCTACCTTCGTAAGATTTATATATCTGCCTTTCTAGTGCATTTTAGTTTTGTTTCATTCCACCAATCTGGGATAGCCGTGTTTTACACCTCTCAGTCAGCTGAGTCGCCATGAGCCGCCAGCCGTTAAAGTTAAAACTTAGCCAGCTGAGCTGGCTAGCCAGCCATATATTCCTTCAGCCAGCCACGAAAATGAATTTACATGGCTTCGGTGTCTAGTATATTGGGGAGGGGGGGGGGGGGCTATTTGGTACACTCCCACCATTGCAGTACCTCTGTAAGTGAAGTATAGGCGTATTTTGCAACGCAACATGCATATGTATGGCGGCGTGGAAGCATCAGGCTCGGTTTTGTTAATTTGAATTAACAAATTATTAATTTGTTTATTCAATTTACTAATTTGAATATTTAGTTTATTACAAGTTTGTTTGTTCAAATTAGTAGAAGTCTGTTAATTCAGTTAAGTACAATGCTGTTAATTAAGTTTACCAATTTGTTTATTCAGTTTACCAATTTCAATATTCAACTTATTACAAGACTGTTCTTTTTAAAATTATTATAAGATTGTTTTTACAGCTTAACTTTAAGTGGAAGTAATATATCATGTTCGTTCTCCATCATAATGACCAGAATGACCTGAAAGGGGCATCGGGACAAATATTTGGCCACGGGACAGTTTGGACGAAGAGAACACATCATCCGAGCCGCGAAGAGTCGAGATGGATCGATCACGAGAGGGGATGCCCCCTCGTAGGCGTGGGTCCGAGAAAATTTTCATTCTTGAGGTGTCAAATGACGAGGTTTCCTTGATTTCCCGCCGCGTATTACTCGATTGGACAAAACAAATTTGTGGGTTTTCATGTGTAGTCTTTATGCATACCACACAAGCACGTTTTCAATCTGTTTTAGTGATGGACCCTTGCTTAAGAGGCGCAGGGCCCGCCCACTGGGGCTCCCTGAGCGGGCCCCAATAATGTCGAGACCCACTGTTAATATCCCGCTCCCCTGCCCCTCGACCAAGATTGGACCCCCTTAATTGTGCGAGAACAGTAGCTGAGTTTCATTGAGCCCACGATAAGCATCGATGAATTTCTGAGCCATTTGAAGCTCGGAATTTCCCGCCACAGACACAGCAAGGCAGAGTCGCCGTGTAGCCCTCCACTCCACAATTGCGACAGATAGAAGACTCGGCTCTCGTCCTTCCTACATAACTCCGACTGACTTATGTTTCAACTTCACCATCAAGGCATACCTTGATGACATAGTTGAAATATTTTATCAGTCTAGACTTGAATGACTACCATCGGAACAAATCAAGTTTACCTTTCATACGCCATCACCCATCTTCGAGACGCCCCAAACTGGCTGTTATGTCCTTTAGTGACGCTGTAGGCTTCGGACTTGTAAGAGACCTAGCACCATACGTCCCTGAGAGCCCATTTCACTGCGAACCCGCAAGTTTCGCTGGTCTGGATTTGTTAGTCACATGGCATATCAAGTGAATACTACTCACGAAGAGAAGAGTATTTTCTACTCAGATCTGTTTATAAGCATTTTTGGAATATTAGTTTTATTTCAGGGAAATTTTTATTTATTTTGTTTTGTTTATGTGTTTGGGAGGATCGTAGGGTGTAATAGGGAGGTTTAGTTGATAGGTTTTTCCAATTTTGCTGTTTGTCTACCTTGGTTACCTTTTTTCGTGTTTTTGTTGCCTTAGTGTTTTCGGTCATTAGATTCTATATAATATTTATAATCATGAGTGGTGAGTGCACGACGGGTATTAAGACGGAGGTAAGTATGGGTATCAAGGGATGTCTGGGGGAGGTGAGTCGAGGGGTGCAGGTGGGGGAGAGTGAGGATCCGGAGGCGTGCAGACAGTCTAATATGAAGTATGGTGGTGGTCGGCCAATGGAGAGTAGTGGGGTATGTGCGAATTGCAGAGATATTTTACAGTTGTTAGAGAAGTGTGTTGGATTCGAGCGGGAGATTGCAGAGCTGAGAGGGATGTTGGGGAGGGCCGGTGTATCTGGTGTTACCCCGTTGAAGGTTACATACGATGGTGAGGTGGAAGGTGGGTGGAAGGTCGTTGTGGACTCAAGGAGGAAACTGGGAAGCAGGAAATGTGGGGGAATAATGCTTGATGTGGGGGGGGGGGGGGGGGGGTGTAACTGAGGAGGGGGTTTCTAGTAGGAAAATTCGGAAGGTGGCGTCAGGACAGGGCTGCGTCGAGTCCGGAAGCCAGAGTCGGCGAAAGGCTGCCAAGGTTGCTAGGCGGTGTTTAGAAAACAGATTTAGTGTTTTAGACTCAGATACCCCTGGCGACGAGAGTGAGGGGGAAAGTGTGTGTGTGTGAGGGGGGGAGTGAGATGGTTGTTGATGATTATAGACGGGGTAAGGAGGGCGGTCAAGAGAAAGAGGGGGCCAGGAGCTTGCAAAACGAGAGGAGGTGCAGATGATATAGGAACTGGGACCAGAAGAAGAAAATTAGTTGTAGCGGGGAGCAGCATTGTACGTGGGATTGATAATGTAGTTTGTGGTCCTGATAGTTCCAATCAAACAGTCTTGTGCTTTCAGGGGGCGAAGGTGGAGGATCTCAGGGACCGGGTAGATGGCATTGTGGCAGGGTCAGGACCGGAACCGGTAGAGGTGGTCCATGTGGGGACCAACAATATCAGGGAGAGAAGGTCAGTAAGTTTGGTGGAGTCGTATGGAGGCTTAGTCGGCAAACTGCTAAGTAGGAATGCAAGGGTAGTCGTATCCGGGGTCCTTCCTGTCCTTGGAGGTGGGGACGAACGGAACTCAAGGATTTTGGCGCTAAATGAAGAGTTGGAGGACTACTGTGTTGATCTGGGAATACCCTTTATCGACCATTGGGACACGTTTTGGGGCAATGGGAGCATGTACGGGCGTGACGGGCTGCATCTTAGCAGGGTGGGGAAACGGGTATTGGGGGATAAAATTCTACGGGTAGCAGAGCCTTTTTTGGAGAGGAGCGGGGTGGGAGGTCAGAGGCAAGTATAACTAGAGTGGACATAGGTGGGGTGAACAAGAGTGAGGGGGACAGAATAAGTGGACCAAGATTAGCGCCAGAAAACAATGGGTCCAGTAGGCGGAAGCTAATGAACCTCGGTATCCTGAAAGTGGGTTATAGCAACATCCAGGGTCTCCACCGGAAAGTAAGTGAAATTGATACATTGATCGCGTCAGAGGAGTTTGATGTCATGGGCTTAAACGAGACGTGGGTAAGACACGAGGAACGGGTAGACCAAGTGAGCGGGTGTGTGTGGATAGGTGTAGGGCGAACGGAAGGCCAGAAAAAGGGGGGAGGGGTAGGCATGTACATTAAATAGGATTTAAAACCGTCGCTGATCACAGATCTGGAAGATATCATCACCTCGGTTGAGGTGTCAAAAAAAATTGGATGGGTAAAGATCAGTCTGAGAAACAAAAGTATTGCCCTTGGGATTGTGTACTGTGCGGTGGAGGGAAGTAAACCCCAGTGGAGTGACTCAATATACTCAACACTAAGGCCCAATATCACTGAACTAGAAAACAGGGGGCTCGGTTTAATTCTGATGGGCGACTTTAATGGACACATAGGTGATAAGGAAGAAGGCATAGAGGGTGGGGACAAGAAAGTCAACAGGAATGGAAGGAAGCTGTTGAACTTCACAAATGAGCTCGGTCTGAAGATTCTGAACAGGGACGCTAGATGTAAGGGGAAATGGACCTGGGAGAGAAACGACAGAAAATCAATAATTGACTACATTCTCACAGATATGAATTTATGGAGGGAGGTGATAAGGGTAGAAGTGGATAATGAGGGCAAAATGGAGTTGGATAGTGATCACAACTTGATTCCAGTGACGATCAGGGCCAAAAACCTAGAGAAAAGCAAAGGAAGCTTCAAGGAGGTTTGGGAACTCAAAAACGATGCCGACTGGGCGAAGTTCGAAGAAAAACTGAAACCAAAGCTTGCAGCCGTACACAAGGGGGGCAGTGTCCAGAAGATGGCCGACGCCATAGTTGCGAGCCTAGTGAAGGCAGGGAAGGAAAGTGTAGGAAAGATTAGGGTGCCAACACGGGAACTTGGGTACAGAGTGAACGAAGAACTGAAAAGGGCCATAAAGGTTAGAAAAGCTAAATGTGCTGCATACAGGAGAAGAAGAAAACTTAAGGGGATGGAAAGCAATGAGGCCATGGTTGCAAAGGAAGAATACCAACAAGTACGGAATAAAGTAAACAAGATTAAAGACGACAACCGGAGAGTGCGAAATAACAGTCTTATTAGGACGATAAGAACGACAGGGGGTCGAGTTCGAACGTATTTTGGAAATGTGTGAACAAACGTAACAAAGGGATTAACCCACAGAGCATTAAAGTAGGTGGCAGAGTTACAGAAGAGCGAGATCAAATCGCATTAGAACTAGTCAAGCACTGGGAAAAGGTAAACGATAAGCGATGGGGCATGGGGAGCCCACCTGAGTGTCCGAATCAGATCGAGGAAAACCTATCGAACTTCGTGTGCAGCGAAATTAAAATGGAGGAGGTGCGAAATGTGATCTCAAAATTAAGGGATGGAAAAGCGGGAGGAGTGGATGAAATTCCAAACGAGTTTATCAAAAAAGGGGGAGAGGAACTCGTAGAAAGCCTAACTGCCCTATTCAATCTCGCCGTAGAAAATCAAGAGGTCCCAAAGGAGTGGAGAGAAAGCAAAGTGACATTTATTCACAAAAAAGGAGGAAAAGACGTTTTGGATAACTATCGAAGGATCTCTGTCAGTAGCAACATTGGAAAAGTTTTCTGCCAAGTCCTGTATGGGAGACTAGAGTGATTGAAGAGAAGGGTTTTTGGGGAGAAATCCAGAATGGCTTCAGGAAGGGAAGACGAGTTACTGACCATCTTTTCACGCTATCCCAAATGATAGAATCCGCGAAAGCAAAAAAGAAAAAAGTTGTTTATGGCCTTTTTGGATGTCAAAAAGGCATGCGATAGAGTATGGAGGGAGGGTATGTGGCGCAAGCTGGAGGCTCTGGGCTTAGGAGGCGAGTGTGTTGGAATTATGAAAGCATTATATAAAGATGTACAGTGTGAACTTTGCCTGGGAAACATTACAGCAAAACGTGTGCCTATGGAGATAGGCCTAAAACAGGGGTGTATCCTTTCGCCAATCCTGTTTGCACTGTACATCAAAGATTTAGGAGATGAACTCCTGCATAGCGAGGAGGGGGTAGCAGTTTGGGGACTTGAAGATCCCAGGGCTATTTTTTGCAGACGATATGGTGCTAGTGTCAGAAAGCGAAGAGGGGCTAACGAAAATGCTGGGAATTGTTGGGAAATATGGGAGCAAATGGAGACTCGAACTTAATGAAAGCAAGAGCAAAGTTCTACCTGTGGGTCGCAAAGTGGACCCCACTCGAAGGTGGAGAGTGGGTGAGTTCTGCATTCCGGAAGGTAGCAGCAAACTTCTCAGTTTAGCGGAGACAGATGATTACGAGTATTTGGGGGTAAATATAAACATTACAGGAAGAGGCATCTACCGAAACCACACAAATAAATTGATTCTGAAGGGGAAGCGAATCCTTAACCAAATGAAACTTATAGGGAGAAACAGTTTCAATTAGGTTTTCGTGGGGAAAACCATTTGGGAAATGGTGGGTCTGCCAAGTATAACATACGGTACGGAAGTGGTACCCCTGAACCAGACGGCTGTAAAGAGCTTGGGAATCCTACAGAACGATGCAGGCCGATGGATAACGGGGTCGAGTAATGCCGCAGCGCTAGAAGTAATCAGGGGTGAGCTTGGGTGGATGAGGATCAAGGACAGGATAGACCTGTTGAAACTCGGTTATCTTAATTATTTGGTAAATCTTCCCGACAACCGATGGTGTAAAGTAGTGTTCCTAATATCAAGACGGGGTGGATGGTCCAAGTGAGGGAGCTAGTAGAGAACTACTCATTGGAGATCTCGGACCTGGACGTTGGGGCAAACCAGGGTAAAAAAAATCGTCGGAGAAAGGGTCATGCAGGATTGTAACCGTAATTGGCGAGAGGGGGTCAAATCAAAGTGGTCTTTGGGTGGCCTGCGTGATAAAGAGACGCCAGGTTTTGAAGAGTACCTTGATGGCACCTTTGGGGGTCACTGTTGTTCAAGATGAGGTCGCGTTCCCTGGAGCTGAGGGGAAAAATTGGGAAAGACAGTGAAAAGGAGTGCCAGATGTGTAATTTGGGCATGGTGGAGACCCTGGAACACTTTCTTCTAGAATGCCCAAAGTACCAGTCTAAAAGAATGAGATTCACTGGGAGTATAATGGGGAAGTGGGATGGGAGAATGAAGGACATGTGGTTAGGGGGAGACTCAAAGGAGAGGGTCAGTATTCTAAACGGAGAGATTGGGAAGAATGGGGCAAGGAATGTCATCAAGCAGTTCGTCTCCGAGTGTTGGGAGGAGAGGACAAGCATGGGAATAGGTAGGCAGTTGGGAGTACAGGGGTAACCAAGGCCTTCTCGTCCGAGAACCGCGACAAATCAGCGGCCGGCCAAAGTGTTATTATATTATAGATTCTTTTTTTACATTCATCAGTGTTAGGCCTGAATATGATACGACCATTGATATACAAGTGATATTAGGCAATGCATTTGTTAACTGCCAAACATCGAAATTTTGATGAAATGGGCCGTTTGCGAGCCCCCACAGCACAATACAATACAATGTTTACAATACATTGTATTGTATTGTATTCATGTTTTCCCTGGATTTCTTTAAAAAAACATCTTGTAGATAACCAGAAAAATTGGCCATTCACATGTCTTAGTGTGACATTACACGTTACATTGACAAAATATTCCGTAAGCATTTATTAACACTGCACGGTATGCTAAACATCAAAATTTTGATAAAATGGGCTTTTTGCACACCAACAGCACCCAATAGGTATGCCACAAAAGAAAAGTTCCTCCTTTTATCCGACGCAAAATTTATAGGGAAAAATGTTTTTATGTAGTAAGGGTATTCAAAAATCCAAGTCTTAACACATTTGGGGTTGGTTAAAGAGAGATGCCTCTTAAAAGCTTAAAATTCCCATTTTCTGTGGATTTCTCCAAATGCTTCGCCCAGACTTTGAAGACAAAATGAGCTTTAGCGGGTCTTTGTCTGACCTTACATCCTGCATAGACAAAATATTCCTTTAAGCGTTTGTTAACCCTCCACGGGCTGCTAAACATCAACATTTTGATAAAATGGACTGTTTTCGGGCACCAACAGCACCCTATGTGTATGTAAAAGATAAACAAAACTTCTTTTACCTTGCATAGAATTCACTGATGATTATTTTTGTAAGTAGTAAGGGTATTTAAAAGAACGAAGCTTACCCAATTTTGGACTGATTAAGGAGAAATGCCTCTTAAAAGCTTGAAATTTACATTTTTGGTGCATTTCGCTAACTGCCTGTTGGCGATTTTCAAGAACAATTGGACATTGGCAGGTCTTGGTGTGGTATTACAAGTTGCATGAATATAATATTCTGCTAAACGTTTGTTAACCCCTCTACGGCTGCTAAACGTCAAAATTTTGATAAAATTTGCTGCTTTCATACAATAGCACCAAATGGGTATGTAAGAGATAAACATAAGCTCTTTTATCGGACGCTGAATTCACAGGGGATTATGTTTGAAAGATTAAAGCAGGGACCGACCTGGGCATGCGCCAGTGCGTATTTGGTCCTGAAACATCAGGACCTGGCTCTTAAATCTCAGAAATAGGCTTCTCAGTTGGCGCGTAACTTCTCAGATCGCATTTCGATATTCTTTCGATGGATAATTGAGAGAGACACTCTTACATGTATTATATATATGATTATCATTTATCATTGTTGTAGAGTGCTTAAGTTAATACTTCAAGTCTTAATTACCAAGCATTAATCTTCGCTGTGGTTTCTGATCAAGTCTTGGCTGCCTAAATAGACTTTCGTGTACTAAATGAAAATGATGAGAGCTATTACATACTTGCAGTGTGTGTTACAAACAGCAGTGTGACTCCGTATATTGAAATCTGGCGCATGAATTGAAAAAATAGGCTCCGAGGCTAGAGCGTATTTTAAATAGTCCTGATCGGTCCCTGATAAAGGGTATTCAAAAACCAAGCCTTGAACACGGTTTTATTGGATCAAAGACAGACAGCACTTAAGAACTTAAAGTTCACATTTTCTGTGGATTTCTTCAAGCGGTTCTTTCAGATTTTCAAGAACAAATAGAATCTTGAGAAGAATTATTCTCACAAGCGTTCACTAACCCTCCACAAACATCAAGCATCAAAATTTTAGATAAATTTGAGATATAATGGTCTGTTTGCAAATAGCCACAACACTTAATGGGTATGTGGCAAACAAACATAACTTCTTTTGTCGGACACAGACTTTCGGACGCTGAATTGATATTAACCCTCTCCACCGATAATGATGATTTTAACCTAAACTTTCTTTTATCAAACTGGGACATTTGAGACTATTATACCTACTTTTGTCAAGGCATCAATAAAGTTACTTCAGTGACACAGTTAAAAAACAATTCCTCAGGCACTCTGGAGTCATAAAAATCATGGAATCTCGTCTGGAAAAGCCATGATTCTCCAGAATCATAAAGTCTAGTTGTTTAATTTTTTGTTAACAATTTCTTAATTGCGTACAGATATCATTATACGCGATGTTTGTAGGACAACTGTAGAAAGGAAGCGCAGCAGGTTACACGGGACAAGGATTCCAGATTTAGACACAGCGCATGAATATGACGTATATTGGTGATTTTCAAATTAATAAGTCCAATCCGAGCAGCAGTGATTATCGCAATGGACATGACTGGAATATGACGACATGAATGTGGAAGTTAAGTTGTCCCTAGACATGGTTCTATCCCTAATATTATGGGCTGTGTTATCTAGAGCGTCCCATAGTTTCGGGAAGGTGCATAAGGGAAGTTTAGAGCTCAGGGTTCGTGTGTTTTCTGTGTGTAGGAGGAGTAGTAAAGGGCAGAAGTGGTTGATAACGATTTTTGTATGTAAAACTATCTCAGTTACCAATGTTGGCGACAATAGCCAAACAAAGATAACTACCATTTGAAAAATATCCCCAGAAAGCTATTCTCGAATAAGTATCCTTAGATAGTACATCGCCGTGTCACAAGTATCCTCAACTACCCGTGCAACATGTTTTGAGGTACATTGCGACCTGTCAAATAAGCAAATTCAATTCTTGTAAACATGTGTCCATGTCATGTATGTGTTATGCTTACATTGTTAACTATCATATACGCACACCTGGGTACGATCAACAGACAGTCACTGACCCCAGCATACACTCAATCAAGGAACTGTACAAACTGACCCAGGCTCAGAGGTAGCTAGCAAGTTTGTTGTAACGCCACAAGTCGGTAGTAATGTTGGAAGACTCCAGCACTTGAAAGATTGTGGTAGCCATGAGAGTTGTAGTATTCATCGGAGGTAGTATAGTACAGTAAAGCCGCCGTGGACTTGCCATAATCCACTCATTGGCAGCGATGTCCACTCCTGTGTTACCAGGTAACAAAAATCATCAGCACCAAAATTATAATTAACTGGCAGAGTGCTAAATTATTTTTGACCATCAAAATTTGTTCACGTGTCTTTGTCTTGTTACATTTTATGGGAGAGTGCCTTTGGGCACTCTCCCATAAATTGTAACAAGACAAATCCTTGCTGAATAAATAATACTACTTTAAAAATAATATGAATCACAGCCACTGAATATCAAGCTGTCAAGCTGTCGTACCTTCACTTCAGAATAAAGCCCAAATATGGGATGCCAGCACTCAACCAGTTAATGAAGCTCCGGGTTGTACCCGGTGCTTCATTAATTACATTTTTGATGATTATTCCTATAATTAATGTTTGGAATCTAATATTAATGCGACCGTGGAAATATTGCCCACTCGTGGAAAGAGACCAGTCCACGGTGGCCGTACTGTAGGTGTGTAGTTGGGGTAGAAAGTTCTGGCACTGGAATAAAACATTAGTACAACATGAAGTTGATGAGAGGAGGAATAGTTGACAGTGGCAGTAGTTTAGAAGATATAGTTTCATCGGTTATGTAGTGGCTAGGAACCATAAAATGGTCTATGAGCTAAGAACTAGTCCCCAGTAGCCCCCATCAGTCCATGCTAGTGTCCACAGACCCCCAAAACTAGTCCAATAACCACTAGTCTTCAGTCCTCAAAGTACCCAAATAGCCGTCATCATACAAAATCGACGTCGAAACCACTTATTACTCTAACACAACACGATGCGCTTGAGCATTGACATCACGTATCACAATGGTTATGATGTCACAACATTTCTGTTCCTTTGGCTTACCATTACAACACACGTGACATCCGCAATTCGCTTCGACGTGACCTTACACGAAATCCTCATGAGATCCCCCAGAATAGGGTTGAAACGTGCGAGCTGTACTGCATATGTCACATACCACCCAAATTCAAAGCTCTGTAAACCAATTTTCCAAAAGGTGGTATTTAGCGACTTTTAGATATGTTTTTCCAGGGGTCGTTCCGCTTCGAATGACATCCGAACTAGCTAGTTATTAATTGTTTCCGGGCTGATGAACACTTTAACGACCAGACTATTCGGAGGGTATGTTTGATTGTGTGAGAGCATGTCGAATTATCAGAAACTAGCAGGACTTTTCGAAACACTTAAACAGACCCAACAATTTACCTATGACCCTGGCTGCTTAAAGAGTTGTTGAATCCCAATAAATGAACAAACAAGCAAATAAGTGTCGTCTTCTATTCGTGGTAGGTAATGGGTTAAATATTCTTAAACATCTGTGGCTAAAAACATTTTATCATGATTGTAATCATTACGTATTATCAGTTATGACCGAACCAGTTACTTGGAAGTCATTCAATATAAGATGGCTACGGAGAAACCATCTTATTCTAAGTTTGGATGCAAGAAATCTTTCATCTTGGAATAATTTGTTTAACCCGTTACCTAACATGAAAAGCAGACGACACTTGCAAAAAAAATTCTTGAATAACTAAGTTTTTTCATTTTTTGTCTCAAAAACATAGGTTATGACCCCTCGTTGGAACGAGCTCACCGAGCTCGTTCCAACGAGGGGTAATAACTTATGTTTTTGAGACAAAAAATGAAAAAAATAATAAAAATTAATTGGCGATTTTTGAGAATAGCGCTGGCAGTTTTTGCCGTTACTTCGGGTAAAGGGTTAAAAAGGAATCGTTAATTTTTCCGGGCGGTGCATCTGTACGCCTATGGATAGCAGTAGAAGCAGTAATAGCAGTGGTGTGAACCATGGTATCAATTCACATTTACGACTTCATAAGAGATGCAGTCGTGTGCTACATGTCTTCTGAAACATAAACACGAAGAAACTTGTTGTTGAAATTAAAACATATGAAAAATTGCGTTGAGAGGGTGTGAGAGCCCTTGGATGAGAATCACAGATGAAATTCCAAGGAACGTGAAGGTGGGAAGATAAAACGTGTCGACATGTTGTTTGTGTCGTGTCATACTGCAATCGTAAATCGCGCTAGAAACTAGATTTTGGATGCTCATGTTAAATCGACTTTCGTCATAGCTCTGGCACTTGCGCCTGGTCATTTGATGAAATGAAAATCATGAGACAAAATTCTATAGGTAGGAATATATTTTCAGCATTGTCATTTCATCAAACGGCTGGTAGTAAGTGCCTATGGTCACATGTTCTTCTGATGATAAAAAGTGAGCGAACCAGAGGTGATGGCATGCCCCAACGGGTGCAAGGTCGAGTGGTGGATTGCAACCAGAGGTGATGGCATACGCCAACCGGTGCAAAGTCGAGTGGTGGATTGCACCAAAGATGACGGCATACCTGTTGAGTTGAGTGGTGGGAAAACATAGCTTAATATGTGTCTGAAGGGGCGGGTCATGCTGGACATCCATGAAAGATTTCATTAACCCTTTACCCAACGCAGACGATTTCAAAATTTATTATTTTAAATACCATTTTTTAATTTTTTTCAAAAAAATTCAACAGAACCATATCATGTGACCCCTCTTTGGAACGAGCTCGTTCCAAAGAGGGGTTAAATAATATGGTTTTGTTGAAATTTTTCGAAAAATAATATTTTTTCAGCTGCTGAATTTGCATATTACGCGGGCGGAGGCGATTCCTGCAGTAAAGGGTTAAGATCTGGCACTTATTGGCAAAGTTACTGACTCGTGCAGACAAAAATTGTCTTTTTCTCAGGTAAAAAGGAGCATAGCTGCCACGTGGAAGGAGTGGACAACCTATATTGATATGAGTCTGAAAAGCATGTCATGGGCTCGTTACAACGAGGGGTCACATGATATGGTTTTGTTGAAATATTTTGAAACATTTATTTCTTTCAACTGCTGAATTTGCAAATTACACGGGCGGAGGCGCTCGATTCGTAAGGTAAAGGGTTAACTCTCTCACTTGGACCATCCACCCTGTCTTTGTATTTGAATTCCAAATATTCTGGAACATTACTTTAGCCATCGGCTGTCGAGGAGATTTATCTATTCTCTATTAGTTCCCTCACTTGGACCATCCTCTTGATATTTGAGTTGAAAATTCGCAGGAACATTACATTACACCATCGGCTGTCGGGGAGATTTACGAAGATAACAGAGTTTCAATAAGTCTATCCTGTCCTTGGTCCTCATCCACCCAAGTTCCCCTGATTGCTTGTAAACAAAATTCATGAATACCGGTAACTACTTTTTTTTTTCATTTTTGCGTAAAAACCTAGCTTATGGCCTTTCACTGGAATGAGCTCAACGAGTTCGTTCCTGTGAGGTGTCATAAGCTGTGTTTGATTCAAAAAATGAAAACTGAATGATGATTTTTGTGAATAGTGGAGGGCAGACAAAAGTATCCTTTTCTCAACAGAGAAAGTGGTATAACTCCCATGTGGAAAGGACAGCATAACTTGATATTTGTCTGAATGTTCATGTCATGCTGGACATCCGTGTAAGATTTCTTGAAGACTTGACCACTATCGACGTTGACTTATGGACACGAGCGGACAAAATTGTATTTTTCTGAACACATAAAGGAACATAACTCCTGGACATGATACGTGTCTGAATGAGCATGTCATGCTGGACATCTAAGTAAAAAAATCGTTAAGATTTGACCACTATTAGCTGAGTAAGAGACATGTACGGACAGATATACGGACGGACAGACAATGCAATCAAGTATACCCCACTTTCAAAAATGTGTGGCGAGGGTATAAAAAATAAAATCGTTGTTTCGTATTGGAGGTTGTCAGAATGCAGATGTGTGATTAAATTCTGTGGTTTTGATTTCGATAGTAAAAATTCAGAGTTACTTCCCTTGGACTACAAAAAAAAAGCACAAAGACCGATTCATTTGGGCATTCACTTCGTGATTTTAAAATATCTGAAAGGTAAATATCTAGGTATTACCAGAGATAAAGGCTTAAGACTAACCGACCATGCGCATAAATCAAACTGTAACTTAAACCACTAAGCGAATCAATTTTCTGAAAAATGGTTCTCCCGAAGCTCTGCAAAACCTTCATACGCCTTGTATTAGGGTATGGGGCTGTCATCATCACCAGCAATCTCGGTAAAACACATATTGAAAAACAACAACTTGTTCAAAAACTAAAACCCGCTTTGTGTCGTCCTTCGCGTACCGCACGGGACTCCCACATGAGCACCATTCCCCGAAGTAGCTAATATAATTATTTTTTTTGGTTTGGAACGCCCTTTCACGAAAGGGCGTACCAAACCAAAAATTATATTACGGAGTTCCAGGCCATGTTTGGACAAGCTACCCACATTTGTCTAGTATCCTCTGTTCTCAGCCTTCAATATGGCGGACGAGGACTGAAGGGTGGCCAGAGAAGCCCCGCTAGGTATCCTTCCTTCATTTTTGTATTTATTTATCATTCGACCCATAAGCGGTATGGGCTAAGAAAAAGCAGGACATTGCCAAAAAGGCAATGTTCGGGCGGTTGGTTCCCGTTCTGTTTACCTTGTGAATTAACAGCGGTTGGGTTGTCCCATTCAGTATCTGGGGACTTTGTCTTCTAGTTACACGACCAGAAGCAGACTATATTTGCTAGTGATGGCCCTACAAAATCTACTTATTTATTCAAACACGAGTGGCAGACAATACTTGTCCGAAAAACTCTCACAGCCGAACTCAACCTGGACAGAACACCAACTCGCCGATGCGGAGTCGAGTTTTTTTCACATCTGTAAGGCTTGTCATTATGAGATAATCGAATCCATTGATATTTGGTCAAGTTATGGCGCTAACCAGCCGAAAACAGGCAAAAATTAATTAACTGCCATAACTCCGCTCAGTAGACACAACCGTACCGGTTTTCGAACCTAGTCAAAATATTGTTACGAAAGTCTCACGTACCAAATACTGACTAAATCCATTAATATTTGATCAAGTTGTCGCGCTAACAAAGAAAGTCACACCAGCCCACTCGCACTTCTTTACACTTTTCGATTTTGTTTTTCAAAAGTGGCGGACAATATGTGCCTAGAAAACGATCAAAATCTTCCATAATCTACGCTGCGTACACACATCAGACAAACCAGAACATCGCCATTGTGGTCGGAAGGGTTTAAACAACCCCACACCGTCTCTGGGTGCCACCTGAACCACGATTAGCCATCTACTTTATACGTTGCAGTGAGACGTCGTAAGCTGAGTTTTTTTTTTTTTTTGGGGGGGGGGGGGGGGAAGTCAGCGTTAAATACAATTGAATGACAATTAGTGAGAGAAGCATTGGGTGGATATGGCCATTATATTAGGTGAAGGTGCAAAAGCTAAATGTGATCCATTGGACTTGAACTGAAAACTTGCAAACGGTTATTACGAAGACGTTATATGTGAAATCTGAAAGCAGGGACGTGGCTAGAGGTTTCCGATTGGCGGGGGGGGGGGGGGGGTAGTGAATTTCCAACTGGGGAGAGACCTGGAGGGGATTTCCCCCTCCCGGTCCCTCCCCTAGTTGGAAATTCACTACCGAGAAAAAAAATTGAAAATGAAGCCATGTAAGGGGGCATGATTCTAATAACTAAAATGCCAACACATTTATGATAGAATTATCAGGTTATTATTATGTTGTATTATTCTGGGAATTGAATATGTTCTAAACAAATGCTCAAGCTTAGAACTTTGAACAATTCATATTGTCCTAACATTAAATCAGAGCTTATGCAGGAATGATCAATTTTAGGATGTTTCATAATTTTGTAACTGTGAATGATGGAATTAACTCAGGATAACGATTTTACATGATGTGATTTTCTTGAAGTGCATTTCAAGGATTTTTTATTACGATAAGTAAACGTACTATAGAAATCTCGTACCATTTGACATCATACATACTTATGAAGCTCGATATTGCGTACACTGTAGTTGTAAATAGTAACAGATAGATTTTTTGCCGATTTGAAACCGAGTTGGGATTTTCGGAAGTAAAGGAGACATCACCATCACCAAAGAAGCTCTAACATTCAGATAGATGAAATTTCCAACTACTCATGACTTGCCCTCCGAATTTCCAACTATAAGAAATGTTGGCCAGGATGGAGGGGGGGGGGGGGGCGTCACCACAACACCGCCCCCCTCCCAACGCCGTCGTCACGTCCCTTCCTAAAAGCATTTTATCTCAGCGTTTGTGAACATATTTTGTTTCATTGTTACTCTTGATACCCACAGTGTTATCAGTTTTACTTCAACAAACTTGTAAATCACTCTGACTCTTACAGAGATGTTGCAGGTCAACAACCAGAACATTTGGTCCACCCGTTTATGAAGCTTTCTAATATATCCCGATTTTTATTGGGGTTTAACGACACTTTCGGCAGACAGGGTCACTTCGTGTCGGCAGCATTACGGGTGGGAGAAAACTGAGTGCCAGGAGAAAACCAACAAGCAACAGACCACCCAACATACTCCTCACAAGCAGGATTAGCTCCACACAAGTAGGACTGGCATTGGCTGAAAACAAGTCCATCGTTGACGTGTAGTACATCTTAGTACAGAGCGGCACCATGCCCCCAAGTAGGTAATCGGGATTAACTGTCTGAGTGCTGAAGCCCAAATTGGGGATCTATCTTGAAGTGCAGGTAACACAATGTGAGGGCTTCTAATTTTGTGGATGTGCTTAATATTATCTTTGAACTGAAACTATTTTGTCTGCATGCAATTGCTTTGTTACAATTTTTGGGAGAGTGCCTATTGGCACAGTCCCATAAATTGTAACAAGGCAAAAAAAAAAAAACTTGTGGATAAAGTTTGGTGACCAAAAATATTTTAGCACTCTACTGGTTAAGTGCCTTGCCCAAGCACACGACGCAGTATCTCCTGGTGGGGGACAGGCCCTGAAAATAAGCAGTCTGACATTTTGCAGAATGAGTTTCCCAGAGGGTGAATTTGATGATGCTATCCCATATAGTGGGCCAATTTATCCTCTGGGTACCTCTTTCTGTTTAGCTTTGAGATCCTTATTGAGATTGGGGTTCACAGAGGGTAAATGTAGTGATGCTACCCTGCTATGCAGGGTAGCATCACTAAATACACCCTCTGGGGACCTCATTTTACAGATGACAGTCTGCTTATTTTCTGGTTTAGTGGGGATCGAACCATGGACATTTCAGTTCAAGTCCTATGCTTAACCACTGAGCCACCGCTCTCCCCATTTTATCAATGTTACCCACCACCCCCGCCCACGACAGAACTGACGAGGGACTGTCATTTTCAGCATACTTATTTTATGGATTCACCACACCAAATAAGCATGCTGTGTGGTCAGAACAAAAAAGTTGTTAATTTCTGTTTATGCTTTTAACGCATTTGGTGCCCTTTGGGGTGCAAGATATATTTTTTTTTTGACATAAGTACTTGCCAGGTTCAGCTAAAGCTAATTATATTGTATTCCTGATGTCGAGTAACCCTTACCTGATATAACGGCCACACGTATCATAAAGGCTAATCAAATGGTACATACATGCCAATTAACCCTTTATCTAACATATCTGGTGGAGGGTAAATTGTTTTTTCAAGGGTGATGTGTAAGACAAATTCTTTGCACTCTCCAGCCATGCTAGTGGCTTCTACCACACAACCAATTAATGGCCACAACAGACGGTGCTATTCGGAAAAACTGCGATTTGAATGGTTGCATAAAAAACATATTACCCCTCATGCTGAGTCACAATCTGTTTTGGAGGGAAAATAAAATGATTGGAATACGAAAGCAGTGAGAATTTGACCACCAGCTGACAAAGCACACCAGTCCCCATTCAATGGAGATTTTGTGTTTCTGCGCTCGAGATTAGTTATGCGTGTGTGAAAATGTATTTTCTCAAATCTGTATGGAAATGGTGGACGCTCGTCTGACCGCGAGTTGACATGCCCTCGTGTCTGCCGACTGCTTGTGTGTGTTGGATGCGGTGTTTTGGCTCAGTGAGTGACAATTGGTGATTGATCTTGGTGGGTGGGTTGCATACTAAATTTTATTTTCCTCCATGGTGACGATGCATGAGCCTATCTACTTATCCTTACCATCTTCTTGTGTTAACGTATTCACTCGCTATGGAGACGACCCATATAAGCTCAAAGCTATCTGTCGAATCCAGCATTTAAAATGTATTTTCTCTATTGTTATACCGGGGGGGGGGGGGGGGGGGAGGGGGGGCACTAAAAATTTGCAAGACGTGACGTCCTATTTTTTATTCGGCTCCTTTTTACACCCACCCACCCACCCACCCCTGCGTGCAAATTTTCTACTACCGTTCTCAGACACCCACCCCCACTGTCCCATTAAAATCCAAAATAAACTTATAAACTTAGTAGGCACAGCTGTCTTTAGGGGTTTTTCATAATGTTCTTAAACTGGTACCACCAATTTAAACCTCTGTGGGCTGCTGTGGGCCCCAATCTACAAATGACAAGCTGTTCATTATCAGGCTTGGCCAGAGCAGGTGTACACATACGGGAACAAATTTTCATTTGAATTCTTCCCAAAATATTGTCTGCACATTTTCTACATTTCGAACGAGACACCCACCCCCTACTAACGTGTGACATTTTCCCAGATTAAGCCCAATATTCTCACATATAAAGCCTCCTGATGTTGTATTTATGTTAAAAGTGCGATGTACAACATCATCTTTAAGGTTTGAAACACAAATGATGGTATATATTAGCTGATATATTGATATATTTTTTAAAAATTAAAAAAATTGCACAAGTTGGAAATGCACATTTTTGGCGCACTCAAGAGACCCACCCACCCCACGTCACGTCTTGTAAATTTTTGGTGCCCCCCCACTAGTTATACTGTATTGTTATTGTATCATAATTTAAATTGTTAAGTGATAGAAGCCACTAGCAGGGTTTTCAGAAAAATGAGGGTAACAGAGCAAAAGCCATGTTTTCTTTGCTCATCTTTCACATTCACTCAAATGCAAATATTTTGTTTGTATAAATGTTCTATTACAAATTATTGGAGAGTGCCTGTAGGCACTCTCCAATAATTTGTAATTTAACAAATTTTCAATATCAAATTCAGACCACTCAAAATAATCTAGCCCTCAACCAGTTATGTGCAAGTATTCCACTTTGTACACAGAAAACGTAATTTGTCCAATAAATATTGTTTAAACTAGAAAAACTTTGAGCACTGCTCACTAAGTGATACCACCCACTCCCACCAAGAAACATTTTACAACAGTAAAAGTGTATTTAATGTAGAGAGCACAAACACTGACACCAATGTTTGAAGGTTTCACTGAAATACATTCACTGGTTTAAAAGGGGCCATGGATAGCAAATGTCAACCCCCCCCCCCTCTCCAACCCCCCACGGAAGCTTGAATTGACAAAGCCCATTTTTAAATATGGGAAACCCTAAAAATGAAAATATCTGAAAACAAAACAGGAGGTGGCTGTGCACACCTTCAATATATGTAAAAGAATGTCTGAAAGTTTCAATGAAATCTGTTCAATGGTTTAAGAGGAGTTGCAGATAGCAGATCTGTGCAGAATGTTAATTGAATTTGACAACGTTCATTTTTCAATATGGGAAACTGTAAAAAAGAAAATATCTGAAAACAAAATAGGTGTTTAAAAGAGGTTGTGGATAGCAAACGTCAACAACACCCAACCCCCCCACCCCCACCCCCCCACACAAGCTTGAATTGACAAAACCCATTTTTAAAAATGGGAAACCCTAAAAATGAAAATATCTGAAAACAAAACAGGAGGTGGCTGTGCACACCTTCAATATATGTAAAAGAGTGTCTGAAAGTTTTAATGAAATCTGTTCAATGGTTTAAGAGGAGTTGCGGATAGCAGATCTGTACAGAATGTCAACTGAATTTGACAAAGTTCATTTTTCAATATGGGAAACTGAAAAAAAGAAAATATCTGAAAAGACAAGAGGCCCCAAGGGGCCTGAGGGCACTCATCTGACATGGTAGCCTAAATATCAACCCAGAGAATTGATTTCAACAAATTGCATCTGCTCCTCCTAAGAAAAGCTTGTACCAAATATCCAAAGATTCTGACCAGTGGATCTAAAAAAAGAAGAAGATTTTTAGAGAATATTCCTCATATTGAACTAAGTTATAATTCGGGCTCCCACAGGGAGCCCATATATGAACCCAGGGACTTGGCTTTAACAAACTTGAATCTCATCCCCCTAAGGATGCGGTACACCAAATATCAAAACATTCTAACTGCTGGATCTGAAGAAGAAGATTTTTAAAGAAAATTCCTCATTTTGAACTAATTTAGAATTCAAGCTCCCACAGAGAGTTCAAATATGGACCTAGGGACATGGCTTGAACAAACTTGAATCTCAGCCCTTAAGGATGCTGCATATCAAATATCAAAACATTCCAACTGCTGGATCTGAAGAAGATTTTTAAAGAAAATTCCTCATTTTGAACTAAGTTATAATTCGGGCTACCACAGTGAGCCCAAATATGAACCCTGGGACTTGGCTTGAACAAACTTGAATGTCACCCCCTAAGCATGGTGCATACCCAATATCAAAAGATTCTGCCTGCTGGATCTTGAGAAGAAGATTTTCAAAGAAATTTGCCTGAAATGCACTAAGTTCGAATTCGAGCTTCTATAGTGAGCCCAAATATGAATCCAGGGGGCCGATTTGAACAAGCTTGCATCAGATCCACCCCACAATGTTGCATACCAAATATCAAAAGATTTTGCCTGCTGGATCTGGAGAAGAATTTTTAAGAAATTTGCCTGAAATGCACTAAGTTCGAATTCGAGCTTCTATACTGAGCCCAAATATAAACCCAGGGGGCCGATTTGAACAAACTTGAATCAGATCCACCCCACAATGCTGCATACCAAATATCAAAAGATTCTGCCTGCTGGATCTGGAGAAGAAGATTTTTTAAGAAATTTGCCTGAAATGAACTAAGTTCGAATTTGGGCTTCTATAGTGAGCCAAAATATGAAACCAGGGGGCCGATTTGAACAAACTTGAATCAGATCCACCCCACAATGTTGCATACCAAATATCAAAAGATTCTGCCTGCTGGATCTGGAGAAGAAGATTTTTTAAAAAATTTCCCTGAAATGCACTAAGTTCGAATTCGAGCTTCTATACTGAGCCCAAATATAAACCCAGGGGGCCGATTTGAACAAACTTGAATCAGATCCCCCCCACAATGTTGCATACCAAATATCAAAAGATTCTGCCTGCTGGATCTGGAGAAGAAAATTTTTTAAGAAATTTGCCTGAAATGCACTAAGTTCGATTTCGGGCTTCTATAGTGAGCCCAAATATGAATCCAGGGAGCCGATTTGAACAAACTTGAATCCGATCCACCCCACAATGTTGCATACCAAATATCAAAAGATTCTGCCTGCTGGATCTGGAGAAGAAGATTTTTTAAGAAATTTGCCTGAGATGCACTAAGTTCGAATTCGAGCTTCTATACTGAGCCCAAATATAAACCCAGGGGGCCGATTTGAACAAACTTGAATCAGATCCACCCCACAATGTTGCATACCAAATATTAAAAGATTCTGCCTTCTGGATCTGGAGAAGAAGATTTTTTAGGAAATTTGCCTGAAATGCATTAAGTTCGAATTTGGGCTTCTATAGTGAGCCCAAATATGAATCCAGGGGGCCGATTTGAACAAACTTGAATCAGATCCACCCCACAATGTTGCAGCCCAAATATCAAAAGATTCTGCCTGCTGGATCTGGAGAAGAAGATTTTTTAAGAAATTTGCCACAAATGCACTAAGTTCAAATTCGAGCTTCTATACTGAGCCCAAATATAAACCCAGGGGGCCGATTTGAACAAACTTGAATCAGATCCACCCCACAATGTTGCATGCCAAATATCAAAAGATTCTGCCTGCTGGATCTGGAGAAGAAGATTTTTTAAGAAATTTGCCTGAAATGCACTAAGTTCGAATTCGGGCTTCTATAGTGAGCCCAAATATGAATCCAGGGTGCCGATTTGAACAAACTTCCATCAGATCCACCCCACAATGTGGCATACCAAATATCAAAAGATTCTGCCTGCTAGATCTGGAGACGATTTTTAAAGAAATTTGCCTGAAATGCACTAAGTTCAAAATTGGGCTCCTATACTGAGCCCAAATATGAATCCAGGGGGCCGATTTGAACAAACTTGAATCAGATCCACCCCACAATGTTGCAGCCCAAATATCAAAAGATTCTGCCTGCTGGATCTGGAGAAGAAGATTTTTTAAGAAATTTGCCACAAATGCACTAAGTTCGAATTCGAGCTTCTATACTGAGCCCAAATATAAACCCAGGGGGCCGATTTGAACAAACTTGAATCAGATCCACCCCACAATGTTGCATGCCAAATATCAAAAGATTCTGCCTGCTGGATCTGGAGAAGAAGATTTTTTAAGAAATTTGCCTGAAATGCACTAAGTTCGAATTCGGGCTTCTATAGTGAGCCCAAATATGAATCCAGGGTGCCGATTTGAACAAACTTCCATCAGATCCACCCCACAATGTGGCATACCAAATATCAAAAGATTCTGCCTGCTAGATCTGGAGACGATTTTTAAAGAAATTTGCCTGAAATGCACTAAGTTCAAAATTGGGCTCCTATACTGAGCCCAAATATGAACCCAGGGGGCGATTTGAACAAACTTGAATCAGATCCACCCTACAATGTTGCATACCAAATATCAAAAGATTCTGCCTGCTGGATCTGGAGAAGATTTTTTAATCTTTTTCCCATTGCCTACAGTGTTAAAAAGTGCTGACTCAGCATTTTTTCAAAGTCCTGAAAAAAGTACCTTGTGATCAAACCGATAGGGATTTTTTTTAACCATTCTATTCTACTGGATAAAAGTAAGCTTTATACAAAATAAGAATTCTCTGTGCCGTGTAGTTTTGGAGATATGGCAGTTTTAAGGCTTTTCCTATTTTTAGCTCCCAAGGTTCCCACGGGGCAATGAGAAAATTTTCTTTTGCATCAATCAACTACTTATGACCCATTATCATCTCATATTAAATTTGGTTCAAATCGACCTGACGGTTCTGAAAATAGAAATTTTAGGCGTGGCCAAAATATTTGCCCCCTCCCATAACGAAGGCAAATAATGCCCGACAAACTTCTCTTAAACAAACTTGATTCTAAACCTCAAAAGGACTCTGTATACCACATATAAAGTCTCTGCTACTGGTGGTTCATTAGAAGAAGATTTTCAAAAAATTTGGCCATTTTTTCCCCACACCTCTGCTCAATATGAGCCGAAACATATTTTGGATAAAAATCAAAATGCCCCTATATAACCACTACTTACATGAAAGTTAATTAAAATGTGGCCAGTGGTTTAGGAGAAAGAGGCTCAAACACCACCTTCACGCAGACGACTGACAAAGAGTGATAAGAAAAGCTCACCCTGACTTTCAGTCAGGTGAGATAAAAATAGGAGGGGCATATCTTCAATGTATGTAAAAGAATATCAGAGAGTTTCAATGAAATCCATTCACTGGTTTAAGAGGAGTTGCGGATAGCTAATGTGTGTCCTCACCCCCCAAAGCATAACACCCCTATAGCATAACGGACAGACGGACGGACAGACATATGTTGGAATATGAAAATATCTGAAAGAAAAATAGGAATAGGAGGTGCACATCATCAGTGTATGTAAAAGAATGTCTGAGAGTTCCAATGGAGTTTGTTCAATGGTTTAAGAGGAGTAGCAGATTACAGATCTATACCTCTCCCTACTAAAACCTGAATTGACAAAGGCCATTTTTGAATATGGGGAACTGTAAATATGAAAATATCTGAAAAGAAAATAGGAGGTGCACATCTTCAATGTATGTAAAAGAACGTCTGAGAGTTTCAGTGAAATCCGTTCACTGGTTTAGGAGGAGTTGCAGATAGCAGATCTGTACAGAATGTCAATTGAATTTGACAATTTTCATTTTTCAATGTGGGAAACTGTAAAAATGAAAATATCTGAAAAGAAAATATGAGGTGCACATCTTCAAAGTATGTAAAATAAAGTCTTAAGAGTTTCAATGAAATCCGTTCACTGGTTTAGGAGTCGAGGATAGCAGATGTGTACCCCCCTAAAGGGTAATGGACGGATGGAAGGACGGACATACGGATGGACCATGTAATCACTATATACCTCCCACTTTTCAAGTGTGTGGTATAAATATAGGAGGTGCACATCTTCAATGTATGTAAAAGAAGGTCTGAGGGTTCCAATGAAATCTGTTAGTTTAAACATATTTTATTTGCCATAAATTTGCAAAAAGGATTGGAGTACAAGTTATACAACTGAAATCTGTTCACTGGTTTAGGAGTTGCGGATAGCAGATGTGTAACCCCCTAAAGCGTAATGGACGGACGGACGGATGGATGGAAGAACGAACGGACGTACAGACTGACCAAGTGATCACTATATACCTCCCACTTTTCAAGTGGGTGGTATTTAACAAAGTTTATTTTTCAACTGAATTTGACAAAGTTCATTTTTTCGATATGGAAACTGTCGAAATGAAAATATCTGAAAACAAAATAGGAGGTGTACATCTTCAGTTTATGTAAAAGAATGTCTGAGAGTTTCAATGGAATCCGATCACTGGTTTAACCCTTTACCTAACGTGAAAAGCAGACGACACTTGCAAAAATAATTCTTGAATAACTAATTTTTTTCATTTTTTGTCTCAAAAACATAGGTTATGACCCCTCGTTGGAACGAGCTCGTTCCAACGAGGGGGTCATAACCTATGTTTTGAGACAAAAAATGAAAAAAATAATGAAAATTAATTGGCGATTTTTTAGAATAGCGCTGGGCAGTTTTGGCCGTTACGTTGGGTAAAGGGTTAAGAGGAGCTGCAGATAGCAGATGTGTACATCCCTAAAGCGTAACGGATGGACGGACAGACATCGAAATATGAAAATATCTGAAAGAAAAATAGGAGGTGCACATCTTCAATGTATGTAAAAGAAGGTCCGAGTGTTCCAGTGAAGTTTGTTCAATGGTTTAAAAGTAGCGGATAGCAGGTCTATACCCCTCCCTAGTAACCTGAATTGACAAAGACCATATTTGAATATGGGGAACTGTAAATATGAAAATATCAGAAAAGAAAATAGGAGGTGCACATCTGCAATGTATGTAAAAGAATGTCTGAAAGTTTCAATGAAATCTGTTCAATAGGTTTAACTCTTTACCTAACATGAAAAGCAGACGACACTTGCAAAAAAAATTCTTGAATAACTAAATTTTTTCATTTTTTGTCTCAAAAACATAGGTTATGACCCCTCGTTGGAACGAGCTCGACGAGCTCGTTCCAACGAGGGGTCATAACCTATGTTTTTGAGACAAAAAATGAAAATATTTTGAAAATTAATTGGCGATTTTTGAGAATAGCGCTGGCCGGTTTTGGCCGTTACGTTGGGTAAATGGTTAAGAGGAGTTGCGGATAGCAGATCTGTACAGAATGTCAACTGAATTTGACAAAGTTCATTTTTCAATATGGGAAACTGTAAAAATGAAAATATCTGAAAAGAAAATAGGCGTTGTACATCTTCAATGTATATAAAAGAATGTCTGAGAGCTTCAATGAAATCTGTTCACTGGTTTAGGAGGAGTTGCGGATAGCAGATCTGTACAGAATGTCAGTTGAATTTGACAAAGTTCATTTTTCAGTATAGGAAACTGTAAAAATGAAAATATCTGAAAAGAAAATAGGAGATGCACATCTTTAATGTATGTAAAGGAAGGTCTGAGAATTTCAATGAAATCCGTTCACTGGTTTAGGAGGAGTTGCGGATAGCAGATGTGTACCCCTCTAAAGCATAATGGACGGACGGACCAAGTGATCACTATATACCTCCCACTTTTCAAGTGGGTGGTATAATTAAATAAAAACATTTTTTATTCAAGAATTGTTATTGCAAGTAATGACAGCTATTTGTGTTGGGTAATGGGTTAAATTGGCAGATGGAAGGGGCATCGAAAATGTTGAGACAGTAAATATATCCTGCGAAACTTTGTTTGAACAAAACTTGATTCGGGACCTCAAAATTAAGCTAGTAGTACGTGAATACACTGGTTCATAAAAATAAGAATTGAAAAATGGTTGCATTACCTCCTCCTCATCAGATACAGTAACTGTATTTGAAAACAAGAGGCCCCATGGGTCCCGAAGCACTCACCTTGAACAGACCACAATATAAACAGAGTCCAAGAATGAGTCTACATTAAGCAATCCATCTCCATAGGATACATTGTCAATCCTTGAGCCCCTCATGCCTTTTCGAGCATCATGCCTTTTCTTCATTTGATCATAATGTAAAATGTGGTGATCCCCGATGAAACCCCTTGATATAACCTATGTGGATGGATCTTAGTTACACAAATCTAGAGGGTACTGAATACAGAATTTCTAATTCTTCAGCTACATGGCCAATTCAGGCTCCCATATGGAGCCCAAATATTAACCCTGGCTCTCGATTTAAACAAGTTGAATCTGACCTCCCTAGAGATGTTGTATACCAAATATGAAAGCATTCTGACTGTTGGATCTGAAGAAGAAGATTTTTTAAATTTATCCCCCATATTGAACTAAGTTAAAATTTGGACTTCCATAGGAAGCCCAAATATTAACCTTGGGACTTGGTTTGAACAATTTTGAATCTGACTATACCCAACATTAAAAAGATTCTGACTGGTTGTTCAGAAGAAGTTTTTTAAAGAATATTCCCCATACTGCCGCAAGTTAAAAAAACTAGGGTTCCTGTATTGAGCCCAAATATGAACCAATGGGCTTTATTTTAACAAACTTGTATCTGACCCCTCTATGAAAGCTGTATACCAAATATCAAAAGATTCTGACTGTTGGTTCTGGAGAAAAAGATTTTTAAACATTTTTTGCATATATGCTGATATAGAACACCCTAACATAACCGATGGCAATTTTTTTTTACCTTTCAATTCTGCTGGTCCTAAGGATGCGTCATACCAAATAACAGCTCTCTGTTTTGTGTGGTTTGGGAAGTATGGGTGTTTGAAAATATTTCTATTTTTAGCTTCTGGGGTTCCCATGGGGATGCAGGAATTTTTTTTTTTTTGGGGGGGGGGGGGGGGGGGGGGAGGGGGGTTTAACATGTCAAGTACTTATGACCCAATAATACCACATGCCAAATTTGGTTCAAATCGGAACATTGGTTCAGAAAATAAGAAATTTTGGGCGGGGCTAAAAATCTTACACCTACCATTACAAAGCCAAATATTGCTTCACGAACTTCGTCTGAACAAACTTGTTTCTACACCTCAAAAGGAAGCTCCATAATAAATTACAAGTCATTGTACCACTGGTTCGTGAGAAGATTATAAAAATATTTTGGAGCATTTTCCCCCACCCCCTATTATGAGGCTGGGCATGTTGAGTTGAACAACAATGCAATGCCCATTTAGGACCATCACTCACACAAACTTTCACCTGTGGGCTGGTGGGAATTCAGGACATTTGTCCAGGCCCTCAAGTGCTTTCTGGAGAAGACCAAAACATGGTGTTGACGAACGACAGACGGAGAGCGATGAGAATAGCTCAGCTTGACTTTGTCAAGGTGAGCTAAAAAATGAAGTCCTACTTCAAACTAACAGGTAAACAACATTTCAATGAAACAGGTTCAGTGGATACTGAGAAGTTAAAATAAAATGTTCCATGACAGATACCAGGTGATGAGTGGTAAAAAAAACTTCAACCTGAGGTTAACTCAAGGTGAGCTAAAAAGAAAACAAAAAAACAGTTTATTTTTTCACTTTTATTGAAATCTTAATTCTCTTTCGACTGTAAAAATTAATTACAGGTGTGGCTTGACAGGTGACAATTCACACATTGATGGAACAAGATATTGATGAGATTCATTAACATACGCGCGCACACAACTTCAAAATACAAACAAATGAATTTGTGGATAACCCCTAAATCCAGATAACTGAATTCCATTATGCTTCATGATACTTAATTGAAAATATTTCAGATTCTGGTTGAGTTAACTGTTCCGAGATTCTATTTATATATTAACTGGTAGAGTACTGGAAGCCCATATTTGGGCTTTATTCTTAAGTGCAGGTACTGGAACTTAGAGGATTCATTTTTTGTGAATGTGCTTCGTATAATTTTTGAAGTGAAATTATTTAACCCTTTACCTAACGTAATGGCCAAAACCGGCCAGCGCTATTCGCAAAAATCGGCAATTAATTTTCATTATTTTTCCATTTTTTGTCTCAAAAACATAGGTTATGACCCCTCGTTGGAACGAGCTCGTTGAGCTCGTTCCAACGAGGGGTCATAACCTATGTTTTTGCGACAAAAAATGAAAAAAATCAGTTATTCAAGAATTATTTTTGCAAGTGTCGTCTGCTTTTCAGGTTAAGTAAAGGGTTAATTGATATGCTGTCACAATTTATGGGAGAGTGCCTATCTATAGGCACTCTTCCAAAAATTGTGACAAGGACATGATATGTGAATAAATCTTGCTGAATAAAAATCATCTGGTACTCTACCAGTTAACTTTGGCAATGAAAGAGTTTAATATATAAAAGTTGTTTAGTGAAAAACACCAGTGGAGTGTTTTAAAAATGTTTGTCACCAAATCTCGTCATGGCTGCTGTGAGCATGTCAAGGGCTCCTGGCCATACTTTGATTTCAGACGAGAATGGGTCGCACGTGAGAAATCACTCATGCTTTTTTTCAGAAGGGGTTACTTACAGCATCAAAAGTTATCTAAAACCAGAAGACATTCAAGCCAACTGTTGGTATATAAGAATCCCCCCCCCCCCCACCTTTTTCCAGATTTATATATTAGCAATAAAATTAAATCTTGGCTATTAAATAAAAAATCTTGTTTCTCATGCATCTCCCAACCTTCATCATTGAAATTCTGCCTCATGTAGTTTTTTTTTTTTTAACTTAACCCTCTGCACCCTGATGTCAAAATTCTGCTAAAATGCACCAAAATTTTCAGTAATGCAACTAGCAATTTAACAAATTCAGGGTTTCCGCTATACAGACATGGGATCCCATCAACGGCCCTAATCCCCTCGTTGACTTTCCCCTACCCAAAAGGTCCTTGTAGGGCTCTCATCACAGACACCCTTAAGGTGCGCACCAAAGGTAGAGAATTATAGGGAAAAAAGAACAACAAAAAATCAACCAGATTCAATTTTTTCAACAAGTTGCAATAACCTTGGAACGACAGGATCTGGTGATAGGTTAGATGGCATACATACACGATTTGGGTTGGGTTCTATTGGCCCACATTAGTAAGTTTTGTGTACACTCTGAGGACAGCCATTTTAACATGCACAAGGAATAGCTCCTCCACTTGGGCGTCTCAGATGTGCATTTCAGACAGTTGAGATCATGAGGCCGGTAATGGTGAACCTAAGGATCCGACGGGGCGACCATGGTCGCCCCGTCGGATCCTTGGATTCCCCATTACCAGCCTCAACATTTTTTTCCTAGCGGAAAGCCTGACAAATTCAATCTTGTTTGACAGAGCTCTGCTCAAACAACATTGTATTGGTTAAATTCCTAGTTGCAATATGGAATTGCAGATTGAAATTTCGATATCTAGACATCCGTATGTAGAGCAGTTAATTTTAACAAGTCAAAAGTTTTGTTACTTCAGCTGATGTGTGTGATTTTTGTACATCAACACTGACGACTGTCAATCTTTTCAAGACTGTGATGAATAATAATTGTGATCACACTTTGGCATGAAAAATACAACTGTTGGTTGACTTTAATGAATCTTTGGGGTTAACCCTTTACCTAATGAATCAGCTGCATCCGCCTGCACAATATGCAAATTCAGCAGTTGAAAAAATATAAATTTTTTGAAAATTACAACAAAACTATCTCATGTGACCCCTCATTGCAATGAGCTTGTTGAGCTCATTCAAATGATGGGCCACATATGGTTTTGTTGAAATATTTTGAAAAATTTGAAAAAAGAATTTTTAAAATCACAAATTTTGATATCTTCGGAGTTGGATAAAGGGTTAAACTACTTTCAGTACTGTTTTATAGATTTAAAAAAACACTACTTCCTCCTTAACAAAAAAAATGCCTGAGAAATAAGAAATTTTTTTCATAACCCTTTCCAACAGTACAAGTATGTACTTTTGTTTACCGGGATTTCTCAAGTGAACACCATGTACTAATTTTAAGCTTGAGGATCTTGTTAAAGATGAGTGATAGGAGAGCTGGGATAACAGTGAGATGAATTACTTATTTACATTTTCACACTCCAGTTTCTTCCTTTATGAGGATTCTATGGAAATCCTTTTTTATTTCAACACTTCGTGATTTTCTTTTCAGATCAGATACATGTACTACTTGAAGCAAAACTACTTTAGTTTTGCATTTGAACTGATTATTTAAAACATGAATATTTGGTTACGTTTACATCTAATTTCAAACATAAAAAAGGATTTTTCAACAGTTTATGGTAACTGGCTTTCTCCAATAAACTGTGAAAAAATGTAAGAAACTCGAGATGAGTGAATACCAGCTAAACACAGCTTGTTTGAACTTTCACTATAGTTAAAAATTTGTTGAAATTCTCAACTTCAGTGAAACAAGATGCGAATATTATGTGTTTTGTAAAATTATAAGAGTACACAGTTAAATTGTCAGTTCTATTAATCAGGATATTCTGTTAATCAGGGTTCAATCCAAGGCCATTTAGGACTGAATTTCTGCCCCCTTCCCAATGTGAAATTGGCAGTAAATTTCCAAAGTGAACTAACCAGGTTTTTCCAGACCTACCAACTAGTAATTCAATCCAGGAAGCAGATTCCAAATCCTGAACATGTACACGTGTACATCCATATTAACACTGACCTGCCATTGCATATGTTTTCACAGAGTTTAATATTGGGTGTGTTGCCAGTGATGCTTTAACCCTTTACCTAATGAAGCGGCCACAACTATATATATATATATGTTGAATATACAAATTCAGCAGTAGAAAAATTTCTTTTAAAATTTGAACAAAACCATATCATGTCACCCCTCATTGGACTTGTTCCAATGAGGGGTCACACGATATGATTTAGCTCAAACTTTTTGAAAAATTTGAAAAAAATATTTAAAATAATAAATTTTGATATCGTCTGCATTTGGTAAGGGATTAAGAACCTCAATTTCAGGGATCTCAATAGATAAGTGGTACCAGACAGTTTGTCAGGCAACACTAATCTTTTGGGGTTTCCTGGAATTATGATTTAGGTAACTTTGAACTTGACTGGCGACCTTGTAGATTCTTGCTCCCAAAAAAGACCCCTTCCCAATTTCCATACACTGCATTTCCACGAATACACATGAAAATGGTGTGAAAGACCATTTTGAAGTAAATTCACAGAAAATAAACTTTGAGTATGAATTACGATAACTGAGCAAATAGGTGGAAATATCTCATCCACAGAAATAAATGGTGCATCAAGCCCAAGTTAGGGAGCCTATGAGAAGACCCTGGGAGCATTAGTTTATCAAATTTCCCTGATTATATCACTTTTATTTATTTATTTATTGGTGTTTAAGGTCACAAATTTCTGCACAATGGCTAACCATTACGGGTGGAGGAAGCCGCAGTACCCAGAGAGAACCACCAAGCAATGGCGAGCAACTGTCAGCTCCCCAACATACCAACTCCACACAAGCAGGGTTAGCATTGGTTGAAGACAGGTGCACCATTGACGTGCAGTACGCCTTAGTACACAATGTCACCGTGCCCCCACATGGGCAATGGGGGTGAAGTGTTTTGCCCAAGGACACAACGCGGTTGCCGCAGGTGGGATTCGAACCGAGGACCTCTCGGCTTGCAGCCTGCACCTCTACCAACTGAGCCACCGCACCCCCATCACTTTTATTAAGAACTGATGAATTACCTGATCAACGAACAATCCCTTGTACAACTTTTGAAAATTCAAAGGATAGGTTTGGAATATGCAACATTTCCAGGTTGATTTCTGTTTCGCTGTCAAATCTGGTTACTGGTCAAAAGATGAGAAAAACAGTTTCCCTTGAAATATTACCAGCTGTGACCACTCTTCCCAATTTATTTATTTATTATTTATTTATTGGTGTTTAACCCTTTACCCAACAAATCGCCCGCATCCGCCTGCGTAATATGCAAATTCAGCAAATGAAAAAATATTATTTTTCGAAAAATTTCAACAAAACCATATCATGTGACCCCTCTTTGGAACGAGCTCGTCGAGCTTGTTCCAAAGAGGGGTCACATGATATGGTTTTGTTGAGATTTTTTGAAAAAATTTAAAAAATGATATTTAAAATAATAAATTTTGGTATCGTCTTGTGTTGGGTAAAGGGATAAGGTCACATACTTCTGCACAATGGCTAACCATGACCACAACATGGAGAAAAAGTCATGGTCAGTCAATCGTTTATACCCCATGTTGCCTATTTTAGAGGACTCGCACCCCAAGCATTAGTGACTGGGTCATATTTTACCAGTGAAACAGAGCTTGTTTACCACAGTAAACAAACACTGCTGGTTTACTGTGGTAAATAAGCTCTGTTTCACTGGTAAAATGAAACTGAAGTTGGCAAATAGTAAATGTAAAGAAGCAAGGCATTTTACTGCATCTAAGGCTTCTCAGATTGTTAACAACACTACCCAAGTTCCTCAGGTCATTAGCAAGATCTTCAAAAGCATAAAAAAATTGTGCATACCAGTTGTGGTAATAACAGGTGTTATTTGTTCAAACATAAAATGAATTGTGCACAAAGGCCAACAGTAAGGCGCAAACATATTTTAGCTTCAACACAAGTACACTTTGGCATTATATACAAGCATGATACATACAAGGAAAATCAGATGGATTCCAAGTTGTCTACTGCTAATTACTAACATATAAATTTTAGCTTACTGAAAGAATAAAGTATTAAATGTCTCGTCCAATGCTGAAAGTCCCAAAATGAAGGTTTTCAAGAATGTTGTTAAACCAAGTTTTGAAGAATTAGTAGTGACCTTTGGTTTAAAAAAAACGGCTTGTTCAACTTCTTACTTAACATGACAAGCAGGCGAACTTTACACTAGAAAAAACTCTAGAACTTAAAATTGCCATTTTATCCCTTAACTGGTAGAGTGCTGGAAGCCCTATTTGGGCTTTACCCAGAAGTGCAAGTACCATAATGTATAGGCTTGATATTCAGTGGATATGCTTCGCATTATCATTGAAGTGAAATTACTTAGTCTGTATAGATTTGCCTTGTTACAATTTATGTGAGAGTGCCTAAGGGCACTCTCTCATAAATTGTAACAAAGCAAAGACATGGGAATAAATTTGGGTGTCAAAAAAAAATTTAGCACTCTACCAGTTAAAGACATAGCTATGGACTCTCGTTAAAATTAGCTCATTTCAACGAAAGGTCATAAGCTATGTTTTGGTGCATCAGTTGAAAAATTAATAATCAGAAAGGCAAGTTTTGTAAATACATTTGATGCTAGATAGGGTAGCCAAGGTTTAACCCTTAAAGGCCTATTTCCGACTTTTATAACCTCAAAACAGGTGCCCTTAACATGCTATCAAGAGTTCTCTGACAAGAGGCAAATTGTCTAGGCAGTGGTTTCTAGTCACTAGAAATCACTGTTAAATCTCTGTATGTATAAACGCAGTGGGCTGGTGGGAATTCTGGACACTTGTCAAGGCCCTTAAGCTTAACCCCTTAAAGCCTGAAATTAATTTTACAATAATAACTATTATATATACAACGTACACAGCAGCAGGTGACTGTTGGCTGCCGGCATAGGTAGCCAACAATGATGGAAGAATATTGCCAACATATATGCATCCTTCCAGCCGAGTTTTTTCCCCAAGCAATGTAAATTTATTTATTTGTGTTTAAGGTCACATACTTATGCACAATGGCTAATCATGACCGTGATAGTTTTATGGGTGGAGGAAGCCGGAGTACCCGGAGAGAACCACCGAGCATCGACGAGCAACTGTCAGCTCAACATTCCAACTCTGTTCAAGTAGGGTTACAGCGGTTGAAGACATGTGCACCATCAATGTGCTGTACGCCTTAGTACACGGCATCATTGTGCCCCCATGTAGGCAACCGAGATATAGTGCCTTGCCCAAGGACACAACGTGGGTCGTCCCGGACGGGGATCAAACTCAGGACCTCTAGCATAGAAGTCCAACAGACTACCACTGAGCCACCACGCTCCCAAGCAATGTAAAGGTGGCTGTTTGGGACTGTATGGCGATATAAGGGTTAAGGAACCTTACCTGCAGTGAAAGGAGTTCAAATCTCTAATTGACAAATTCAATCATCATCATTATCCAAGTGCAAGTTAATCAATTGGGGGGGGGGGGGGGAGCATTATACGGAGAGTTCATCTACTCTCTTCACTATAACTACCAATAAATGCTAAGATGGTTTTCAAGAAACTTTGGATTCAGAGGCTATTTTTCATGTTCTTTTCAGGCCTTGGAAATCTACCAAGAACTTTTAATGATTTGAGAACTACCCTAAAGAAATTCTAATCAAAAGTAGACAGCTCGGAATAAACCATTTTTCTGTGTTTGTGAATGTTAGTTATTTACAAATGATAATGATTATACATACAACATGGTATAAAAATATACATAATTTAGATTTTTCATTATAAACAATTTCGTTATTTTAGTACTACCTCACAAACTGATGTTGTGAGCAAAGACAATAGAATATATAAGAAAGAAACTTTTCATCATTAACCCTTTGAACCCTAGTGGTATCTTCCATATCAGTTCAATGGCAGCAACAGGAAGAGTCCATATTCTTTATTTGGGGGTAGACCAATTAATATTAATTGGTCTACACCACACCTTCACTCAAAAGTCAACCTATTTAATGGAATTATGAAGTATCATGTCACTTGACCAGAAAAGTGGCCTCTGGGGTTCAAAGGGTTAAATACCAGGTTTGTTGCATGAAGCCAAGCAACTTTTCATCCAAAGCTTTGTAGCAGAATATTTATTTATTCATCGGCATTTAAAGTCATTTTCAGCATGTATGGCTATACAGAGGAACCTGTAAATCACTTTGCTAATGAAAATTATTCACATGATGTGGTTTTGTGGACATATTTTGAAAAAATATTATTCAAAATCATAAATTTTGATATCGCCTGCATTGGGTAAAGGGTTAACAGGAGTACACAATTAACAGGAATTTGGTCACTTGGCTATATTTTAGAGATGTACTGAGCATTTATTATCTCGTTTATAGAGCAAATAGGGCTCCGTTAAACAATACATAATCGATTGAATGTTGTAATAGATGTACTGAAACCAAACAGATCTTTAAACAAAGGGAATTTGGTAATGAATAGCAAGGAAATTTCATGAAATATTACACATTCAGGCTTCAACAATTCAGGCAAACGATCGTTCCGCTCCCCTAGAGGTTACACAAACAAAAATTAACACAAACAGACTATCGGTTAACCAAAACGACCCATTGGTTAACCAACTTTTTAACGATTGGCATATTAGGTGCCTTAACAGAAGGTAGTACACATACAATTATTAAATTTGTGCTTATTACTCAGCTGTAAGCATAGTCCAAAGATGGCCTGAAAGTCTGTAATATAATTTTTGGGTTTGGTACGTCCTTGAAAGGACGTACCAAGCCAAAAAATTATATTACAGACTTTCAGGCCACGTTTGGACTACTGTAAGCATAATTAGAAACATGTTGATACAGTTTATGGAAACTGAAATGCACTGCGGCCTGATGTATGATAGGGCCATAGCCGAATACATTCTGAAGCTATTCACCGCTATATGCAATGCTGCCAATAGAAGAGACACAACTTTTATATGCATTGCTTCCAACAGAAGAGCCGCAACTCTATATTTGTAGTGATTGCGTATTTCGGTTTCATTGAAATTTTTATTGTCGGAAGTCATCACATGTTGTTGCCAACAGAAGGAGCATAACTCTACACTTCCCTTCCAGACCCTCCCACCGGCGCATGACTACAGCTTTCGAGATAAGCCTGTGGCATATCGTGTTTGGATTTTTGGTTACCGACAGGTTAATGTAACAAATTTACGTCACCTTCAGAATAGGTTAATGAACAACTAAATGGGTAACCTGTTAATGGGTTAATCAAAAATATGGAAATGTCAAGGCCTGATATTTTTTCTATTCAATTAACCCTTTACCTGATGCAGGTGATATCAGAATTTATTATTTTAAATATTATTTCATCAAATTATGTAAAATTTTCAACAAAACCATATGATGTGACCCCTGATTAGAATGTGTTTGTTCCAATGAGGGGGACATATATGGTTCTGTTTAAATTTTTTGAAAAATAAGATTTTTCAATTGCTCAATTTGAATATTACAGGGGCAGTGAGGCCGATTTGTTAGGTAAAAGGTTAACAGAAGTTTGAGACTTGGCAGGAAATAGCTGCTATGCCACTTTTTTTCACAGAACATGTCATCTCTGGACTTGTGATTCAATCTTTGTTTAAACTAAGGATTTTCAAACTGCCAGAATCTTAAAAGTATACAGAAGATACAATGGAAATGATGGCAATTAAAACTCTTCATATATAAATAGTTTAAAATACATACACAATTTCTTTTAAAATATCTCAAACATACAAGAGTATTTTCAGATCATAAAAAAAAACTTTTAGTAAAATACTTATGATAAAAATAACAAAATATGAATGTACCTCTTAAACGAAAGATCAAGGAAATAATACTAGTGTGTTGATGCAGGACTGAACAATAGATTAGTGCACATTTGTTTACAAACAATTAACAACGATTTTAATTTCAGTTGGAAACAAATCACGTGAAAACACTTAAGGCAGCCACTAAATAAGAGAATACTTGATGCAGCCATTAAATGCATAACATTGTTTGTGCCCACAATAATACGATTATCCTAAAACTCTCACTGAACAAGCTATTCAATGAAAATAGAATATGTTTTCAATTTTGAAATTCACTAAAAAAACCCCCAAAACAATGGGGGTCTCAAATTGTGTTTGAATAGCACTGGCTGGTTTTGGCAATTATGTTGGGTAAAGAGTTAATTTAGATGAGATTTAGACTAAGGCTGTACAGTGCACAGGGTTAGTTACTTGGTTAATAATGAAAATTTTCTATAATCAGAAAGTGTGGCTAACCCTGTGCCTTGCACAGGGTTAGTCACATTTTCTGGTTATAAAACAATTGGTAATTGTTATATCACATACTATGTGAAAATATACACAAAGACCAAAAGGGGATAGGTAGTTTACATGTTGATACATTGAGTGGATAAGTCAAGGAACTGATGAAAATACTTCTGGATTTTGAAAATTTATGAAAAACAAACATATTCAATTCTCAATTAATAGCTCGTTTTTGATATCTGCTTGACAAGTTGATTCCAGTGAAGGTCAAAGCCTGTGTTTCAGAAGTAGTATCAAAACGATTAGAAATTTTCAAGTCGACCAGCCACCAGCTATTAGTCAACTTTGAGTCGACTTACTGTCTTCCAAAAGAATCTGACTGCACAAAGTTACAGTGCCTCAATTTACACAGTAATTTTCAAATACCAACTATGCCTGACATTGAATGCATAAGTTGCAGACCTGATCTACACCCAAAATATCTTCTTTTTGACTCTTTCGATTGTGAAAGACACACAGAATTTTGGTGTAAACTAGACTGAAGCATGCCCCGGCATAGCACATGGACACAGGGGGTTGAACAGTGAACAGTGATTTGTTACTTGAGCATGTGCTGTGTCTGTAAGACACATATAATGCTCGTGTGAGTCCTACCATATACTTTAATTTACATATGTATTGTGCAAGGAGTTAGCTGGACAAATCTCATATTCAAAATGTCACAGAAATTTATTAATTTCAACAACCCGTAATTTTGGGAAAAATTGAAGCAAATTCCTGGTAATATACACCTTTTGTATATGTATAAATACCCTGTAAAAAAAAAGGTTCTACTAGTAGCTTGAAAACTGGGATAAGTTAGGCAGACAAACCTTGTACCCTATATTCAAAATTTCACAAAAATTTACGAAGTTCAACAACCAGTAATTTTGTAAAAAATGGAACAAAATTAAATTCCTTGCAACATTTGATAAGAATTATTATTATTATTTATTGGAGTTTAACCCTTTACCTAACCTGAAAAGCAGACGACACTTGTAAAAAAAATTCTTGAATAACTAATTTTTTTCATTTTTTGTCTCAAAAACGTAGGTTATGACCCCCTCATTGGAACGAGCGCGACGTTGGGTAAAGGGTTAAGTTCTTATATTTTTGCACAATGGCTAATCATGACCACAGCATGACTATCAACTCAAGAACAGGGGTGAGCGTTAATAAGCCATGTTGCCCATTTTAGAGAGGGTTTGCACCTCCCAAGCATTGGTGACTGGGTCCTATTTTACCAGTAAAACAGAGTCTGTTTACCGCAGTGAACAGGCACTGCTTCACTTCCCGGGGTTCCCATGGGGAATTTGATAAGAAAAAGAGAGAAAAAAAAGCAATAACAAAATAAAAAATCTAGCATTTCTGATTTTGAAAGAAATAAGGGTTTTTCTTTGTAAATAGCTGAATGTGTTAAAAGGGTTGAAATTAAATAACATTACCCTGCACAGGTAGGTATGCTCTACTTTACAATCACTTACATTGACTTTCAGACTCGGAAATCTGCATCATTATATACCAAAGTGTCACTAACAATGTGAAAATGTTCAAAACAACATATCACAATGCATGACAAAAACTTAACAAATATAAGCAGGCAAAAATACAACAATAAAATGGTGAAAGTAATCATATACATCAGCAAGTGTACTCTTGTCTCCCGAGCAATAGTGGGGAATTTCATCCTTTACCCAACGCAGACGACATAAAAATTCATTATTTTACAAACAATTGAAATTTTTCAAAAAATTTAAACAAAACCACGTGATGTGACCACCTCACTGGAATGAGCTTGTTGAACTCGTTCCAAGGAGGGGTCACATATTGGTTTTATTGAAATATTTTGAAAGATATATATTTTTCACCTGCTTGACCCTTTACCCAACGCAGACGATTTCAAAATTTATTATTTTAAATGTCATTTTTTAAATTGTTTCAAAAAATTTCAACAAAACCATATCATGTGACCCATCTTTGGAACGAACTGGACGAACTCATTCCAAAGAGGGGCCACATGATATGGTTTTGTTGGAATATTTTCGCAAAATATTTTTTCAGCTGCTGAATTTGCATATTATGCGGGCAGATGCGGGCGATTCTTTGGGTAATGAGTCAATTTGTATATTACGCAGACAGATGTGGTCGATTCGTTAGGTAAAGTGTTATTGGGGTGTTTGAAAATTTTGAATAAATTTCTTTCTACCTCAGTGATGATCAGGAATAGTACCAAGAGAAAAAAGAAATTTGAGGGAGAATTAAAGTAACTCTCTTGACAGTGAAATGTTTCAGGCTGTTGTATTTCAAAGTTACCAACCAAACTCTACCTGAAATTTATCTCACTGTTTCTATTTTAGAGTTAAACCAACCTCACATAATAGTTTTGTACTGCCTTTAACCCCCTAACAGCCTGATATGAAAATTTAAATTTCTCACTGCAAATTTGAACCACAACACAACTAAGAATTTAACCAATTCAGTCTTGTTTGACAAAACTTGCGAAGATTTGTCAAAACAGATTTAATTTAAATTCCTAGCTACATTATGGGAAAAATTTGCAGCTTGACATTTCTGTATTTTGACATTAGTGTTTAGAGGGTTAATACTTATAGGTAGTTTAAAGCAAGTTCTCAGAAAACTTTTCTGCCAAACATTTTCCCTAGTATTTGTTCCATTAAATAAAGAGATGAAAAAAAATTACTTCCAGGTTCCACTCAACTTCACACCTGAGAATATCATTGATGGCATTAATCTTTTACCTAACACAGTGGTCAAAACCAGCCAGCACTATTCACAAAATTCACTATTTCTTATGACCAGTCATTGGAACAAGCTCATTGAGCTTGTTCCAATGAGGTGTCATAAGCTATGTTTTTGACACAAAAATTTAAAAAATTAATTATTCAAAAATTCTGTTTGCAAGTGTTGTCTGCCTTTTTGTGTTAAGTAAAGGATTAACTGGTAGATTGAAAGAAACCCATATCCCATATTAAGCTCTTTAGAAAAGTGCTAGAAACCACCCCCCCTCCCACCCCCACCCCTCATTTGGTAACTCCAAATCAGCAAAAAAACCCAAATCAATTGCAAAATAAAATAATGTCACTGTCAAACCCAATACAATTTAATTTTCTTCAGTGATATTCCATTTGCTTGCATATGACTGGTCAAGATGAGTTTTTCATAAGTAGATGAATGCTTTTCTTATCATTCTGATGTTTTTGCTTTTCCAGCGCTCATAAAAACTGGGAGCATGTCTAGAGACGTAATTAAATTGCTCTTTCACCAGGTGACCTGAAAAGTCATTGAATTTCATTCCCTTGTTACCCCAAAACATTCATTTTAATTGCCAACTGAAAAGCAGATCAGGTTTGAAAACTGAGAATTGCTACTTTCATTACAATTCTGATAAATTCATTTACAAATTGATATTCATGTGGATTGTTCACACTAATTTTCCCGCAGGTATTTGAGACTATTAATCTATGTTGTAAACTATGCAACTGTCATCTGTACAAAAGCCAGGGTTCCTGCACCTGACCTGACATGAAATTCCAGGCTTTTCCAGGCCATATACACCCCAAATTCAAGGAGTTTCAAGGCTAATAGAAAGTTAAATTCAAGGTTTTTCCAGGCTTATCATAGTTGAACCACTCGAACCATTTCGAACGTATTTCATTCATCTCAACTCGGCGCGCAATGCTTCATTTTTCAATGCTTTTCCAGGCCCAGGGAGCCAAATCAAGGCTTTTCAAGGCCTTGAATTTCATTTTGAAATTCCAGGCTTTTCAAGGCCTGCGGGAACCCTGAAAGCCAATTGCAAGCCTGTAATATATGCCTTCATGTGCTATTTCAATGACATAAATAGCATAGACATCAATCGCTTCAGGATACATTTTAGCAACAAGCAACAACTTTAAATTAAGTTATAAGAATAAAAAAGACGCTTTATCAGAGTATAAATGTGGAATGGACGTGTTTAGTTACGTGAAGTGTATAACACTTCATACAACTCAACACAACCACCCCACATTCATTCAATGAAAAAGCGAAAGATAAGGCCCCACAAAGTAGGATCTGTTTTTCAGGCCATTTTTTCTAAAACTGCATGCGGGCGAGCGTTTTTTTATTTTATTTATTTTTGTAAATATTTCTTTGCCAACAAGAAGTTCATGTTCTTGGTTTGTTTTATGATTTAGGCCTCATAATGTACAGAATAGCAATTATAGCATGGGTGGTGGTGTATTTCATTCCTTGAGTGCAAGAAGGCTTTGCAATGCTAAGGCATTGCAAAGCCTTCTTGCACTCAAGGGACAAATTTAATTTATCAATTTTATTAACCTGGGTAAAATATCGGACATAAGTCCTTTAATTTTTATTTTTTTTTAGTTTGCATTGCTTATAAAAAGAGAGAATGTGGCAGCCAGAAGGACCATGCGGGATGGCCTGAGAAACAGATTTTTAACTTTTTTAGACCCAAGATAATTCATTTAAATTCTTACATGAAAAACATAAAAACAATATCAACACATTACTGGGGGCAAGCACTTCTCAATAGAACCCCGATTGTGGCTTCTGGCACTCTGATAGCCTAATACAAAAAAAAAAGACTTAGTATCATATGCACCCTGACAGGAAGTAGCAGAAAGTCATAGAATTACAAGGTGAGGCTAGAGTAACACTCGGGAATAATTTTATGTCAAATGATATATAATATTCAGTGTATTCTGAATATGAGTAATAAATACATGTAGCCTATATTCACTACACCTTTTCAATGTATTTTTCAATCAAAATTCATTCAAACATTTTTTCACACACTGATCATTCTTCCAAAACTGTCATCAGTTGAATGTTCATGGTTTGTTTTTCTTTTAATCTAAACTACTGAACTCTCTACCCAAAGTAGAATAGTACACTGTCTTTTCTCTCTCATAACTTGCGGAATACAAATTTATTTTTGGTTAACAGATTTTGTCAAATTGTTTGGTTACAAATTATTGTAGTGTGTGGAGGTCCTCTCCAATAAGTTACAACAAAAGTTATCTATGTGAACAAAATACAATTGGTATCAAACCAGAGAAGGTAAAAAGTATGGTCAGAATGGTCAATAAAAGTGTTTGCATATGGAGCGTATGGAGAGAGTCCCAAAGGTCAAAGACATAATGGGCCTACCGTCATGGGTTTTCCAAGTGTGAAAAAACAAAAGAAAAACAGATCATCCAGAACATTATTTTCTTGCTTTTCAATTGTTAATGAATGCAACAGGTCTTGAAATGTATGTGAGTGGGTGGAGGACACCAATTAATATACTGAACCTATTCTGTCAGCCATATAATATAAACTTGAATCAGCAAATGTGCCACTCTTTATGTGAGTGTATATTATGGTCTGGTCATGGTATTTGGTATATTTCTTCCACTTCAAACATCAGCCCAAGGGTTAGCCTATGGGTTTCAAGATGGTTACAGTAATTGAAAGAAACAAAATTGGCTGAAGATGAATTCTGTCTGGGGAAAAAGAAGTGTGTGATCTTGTTACTGGTGTGAATGTGGGACACACACAAATGATTTAGACCTTCAAACAACAGTAAGGAACATGAAACGAGGACATCCTCAGTTAATCAAGGATGTCCCTGGCAGGTAAATTGCAGGCTAAATCCATCCGAGCATTTTATTGTAGACCCATGGTTATGTAAAGAAGACCCTAACAGATGGTTTGTGTCCTCTCTGTGTTGTAGTAGAACAAGTACAATGGTCCTTGTTTGACACTGTTACCATGTAAGGGTGTATGACTGCACTCCCTGATTCCATCACCTTGGTTTGAGAAAGTACAAAAAAGCTTTCACTGCATTACCAATACTTCTCAACAAAGCAGTAATAGTGGCTTCTAGCATTGGAATTCTAAAGAAATTTAAAATCATTGCAGTTAAACTGTCTCACTGCTTGAGGTTGCCTACCATGGAGCATTGCATTAGTAGCTATTATGGCAACTTGCATCTAAAAAAAATCTGAAGTTTCCTGATGGGGCCAGGGTATCCTACATTTTTTTAAAATAAGCTGAAGGACTCTTAAGGACACTTTTTTGACCAAAGGTCTCTTGTTAGTTCACGAGTTTGATCTTGAAGTATCTTCAAAATTCCTTGAACTGGAATTTCCTAAGTTTTAAAACAAAATTCAATAATTAGTTAGGACCATCATCATCTAATCTACATTACACTTTAGTTGAATGAAATTGGGATTATCAACTATTATATCGTGTTTGAGTTCTGTCAATTAAGATATATAAAGGATATCTACGCTATTTTTGCAAATATCGAGAATTATCTCACAAGTGTGTATATGAAAGTTTTATATAAATAATACTTTCATGTCCACCAAAATGAGAGAATTCCCGATATTTACTAAAACAGCATAGATTTTCTTTTTATTATATGCTACGTGACATTTTACTGTGCAATATTCAACCCAGTGCAAACAGTTTCAAGAAAGTAACAAAAAGCTGCTGATCGTTTCTTCAAGGCGACGTCATGTGCAGAAGTGTGACGTCATTTAGGAAGCTACTGAAAAAATTCATCACGTGGACCTGAAAATATAATTTTTCAGGTCCACACTCAAGAGATAATTCCAGGTACTGACTAAAATAGAGTATATTTTCTTTTTTATTATATGCTACAAGATATTTTATTGCACAATATTCAGCCCAATTCGACCCAAATGAGTATGTTCCATCACAATAACAAAGATCAGCTGATTGTTCCTTCATGGAGACGTGATTTGGCATAGCGTAACGTCATTTAGGAAGCTACTGAGGGATATTCCTCATAATCCACCGAGTCGATGGATATTGAGAAGAATTTTTTTGTTAAGTTCTGATAATTCACAGGCCAGCATATAATAAATTAGTTGTATTCTACTGGCAATTCGACTAGATTGTGCAACAGCTTGGTTAGGAAGTTTGCCTTCAAAGTGAGGGGAGTTAAAACATATGATTCACCATCGTAACATCTTTTTCAAGCATTTTCAAGGACTTTGGGGTTTCAGAAGCAACTACCAAGGCCTTGAAAATTTGTTTTCTGATTTCAAGAACTGTCAAAAACCCAAAGCTACCCAGACAGACAATTTGACTTCCTAAGAATGCAAACACCCCTAAAATTACTTAGACATTTTAAATAAACGTCAGAATTTTCACTGCTATCTATCTCTGTACAAGTTGAACGCAAACCCAAACCATCTCGGTTCGAAGCACCGGCAGCTTTACATAAGATATGCCTGTCCACATAATACTTCACCCAATCCAATCTGATCATGTGACACTTAGCAACAATAAAAATAAAATTCAGATACTGCCCATTTGTTCCAGAAATCACAATAAGAATGTCACAATTCCCAGATGCAGATAAATTTTCCCGACTTGGTTTGAATGCGGACTTCTGCGAATGCCAATTGACATACAGAGCCTGAAATGACATTACAATCTGGTTCCCACCCTGCTTGACATGAGTTATGCAGGTCCATCATCCAACTGCTGTTACCCCCAAGTTTTAGCACAATACCTTCAGTGCTGTACTTGAATTATCTCATTACAAACATTCCTTTCTTGATGGTATTTTGCAGTGAAAGGCTTGCAAATGATGGATGATATGCAGCTGTGGGTACATTTCCTAGTATCTTCAACATGGGATTGGCTTATATTTTACTCTCTCCATTCAAGTTTGGATACAGTTTGTCTTCCATTATCATTCCTTGAAGAGGAGTTGTTGAATTTAGTGCACCCTGAATACCATATGCAGCCTCTTTATCCGCTGGTCCCCATTCCGGTGTTGGTTTGGATAAAAACTTTATTGTCTGCAATTAAAAAATGAAACAAAAAATAATAAACATTATTAATTTGTTCTTATTTGGCCTGGTGCATGATCATCAGGATATTTTTTACTTGTTCTTATTTTGCCTGATGCACTATCATCAGGATATTTAACAATTTTTAAATAGTGATAGAATCAGGTTAGGTTAACAGAATACACCATGTACTGAAGCACTTCATACTATTATGTGAATATATTACCAGATAAACTAGCCTTTATCAACAGTATAAAGTTATAAAGAAACAATATACATGAGTACTGGTCGAGTGCTAAATTATTTTTGGCCATCAAAATTATTCACATATCTTTGCCTTCTTACAATTTATGGGCGAGTGCCTGCACTCTCCCATAAATTGTAACAAAACAAGTCCTTACAGACTAAATAATATCACTTCCAAGATATTACAAAGCACATCCAGTGAGTATGAAGCCTTCAAGTTATGGTACCTTCACCTCAGAGGAAAGCCCAAATATGGGCTTCCAGCACTCTATCAATTAACAAATCAAATTAAGTTGTTTAAAGTGAAGTCTGCAAATAAGTAGCAAGTTAACTGAAAGACACAACTTGCATGTTTGATAGGCAGCAATTCATTTGTGCCCGACATGGTGACCAGTGAAATTTCTTGGAACTGAACATGAGCAAACAACTTAAAAAAACATGCCCAAATTTAGTTGGATTTACCAATACCTATATCACGATTTATTAACATTTAATGGCAAGCTCTCTTTCAGAAAGCTTTCCAATAAATTACAACCTTTCAAGAAAATTGTCAGATCTGTATAATTAAATAATTAACATGCATATGCATAAAATTTAACACAATGTTTCCACTGGGGATAAAATTTTGGGCCCCTTTTTATGAAGCTTTTGGGGAAAATGTCTCATGCTGAAATGGCCGACTCCTTATCTGGTTACAAATTATATAGTATATAACATCACTCAAACTCCTTCAAAACTCATTATGAAGAAAAAAGAAAAAAAATCATCCAGTTGACCAGGTGGATATGAAGGAGATTTTTAAAGGAATTTCCCCATATTGCACAAAGTTAAAATTTGGGAGCCCAAATATGAACCCAGGCACTTGGTTTGAACAAACTTGAATCTGACCCTCCTGAGGATGCTCCACACCAATCATCAAAAGATTCTGACACAGAGATCCGAAGAAGAAGATTAAAAAAAAACAAATTATGTCATATTGGACTGAGTTAAAATTTGGGTTCCCACAGAGAGCTCAGATATGAATCCAGGGGCTTGGATTGAACAAACTTGAATCTCGCCCCACTTAGGATGATACATATTCAATGTCAGAAGATTCTGACTGATGGATCTGAAAAAGATTTTTAAAGAATATTCCTCATATTACACCAATTTAAATTTCGGGCTCCTACAGAGAGCCCAAATATGACTCCAATGACTTGATTTGAACAAACTTCAAGCTTCCACTCCTGCCCTAAAGATGCAGTGTATCAAATATCAAGCGATTTTGACTGGAAGATCTGAAGAAGAAGATATGTAAATACATTTCGTCATATTGCACCAAGTTAAAATTTGGGTTCCCATGGGAAGCCTAATCATGAACCCAGGGACTTGTATTGAACAAACCTGAATCGGACCCCTGCTAAGGATGTTGTATACCAAGTATAAAAAGATTCTGATTGGTAGTTCTGGAGAAGATTTTTTGAATTTAAAAAAAAAAAATTGTGGGTGCTAATAGAATTATGCTCCTATTGCTGCACCTTGTTGGCATGGAAACCTTATTTGAACGAACTTGAATTGACCTATAATAAGGAACATGCATATCAAAATTGATTCAATTACGTCCAGTGGTTTATGAGAAGTCGATAATGTCAAGTTCATGCTGGATGGATGAATGGCAGACAACGGACAGAAAGTGATCACTTAAGCTCTGCAGACTTTCAGTCAGGTGAGCTAAAAAAAAAGTTGTAATCAAATCTCATTTTTTGACTTCTCAATTTTTTGGCAAAACAGCCAATTTGATCACATTGCTGTACAGCAGAAGGGTATATAATCCTTTGAAAATTATAAAATACCTTTTGCAAAAGTTTCCAATGGGAGTACAGTAGAACCCTGTTAATTGAATAGCCACTTTGCCAATGAAAATTATTCAATTAACAGGAGTAATCAATTAACAGGGATTGTGTCACTTTCCTGTATTCTAGAGATAAACTTAGCATTTATTCTATTATATCTTGTTTGACAGAGCTCCATGAGCTCTGTCAAACAAGATATAATAGATTAAATGCCTATATTGGATGCACTGAGGCCAAATAGATCTATAAACAAAGGATAACTGGTGAGAGTCCAGGTAATTTCTCGACAGGTTATAAGATTTTTTTTTATTCAATTAACAGTTTACTCTATAACCTGTATTCAATTAACAGGTCAAATTTGTACTGGAGGTATGGTGAATGGTTTTGTGTTGGGAATATATTCTTAATTGAATATATACGGGGTTATTCAGTTAAGAGATATCCAATTAAGTGGGCTCCACTGTTCTATAATCACATCATACAAAAATTGAATGAAAAATCCTTCATACCAAACTATTAATGGGAGCTATGGTGATAAATGAAGAAAAAAATTCCTGACATACCTGCCATATGGTCCCTCTGTCTCTTGTTTGTGAGATTTTGTAGATCGCTACCAAAGGTATCGGGACAAGAGAACACATACAAAGTAACCATCCAAGTCCATCCACATATGTTGGGAAAGTGTAGTCAGCATATTCTGTTCGTTTGAAATCAACCCAGGTAAATATTAGAATGAACTGAAATATATTTATTAAAATTATAAGATATTTGTGTGTCTATGTCAATTCCTTAATCATAGCATCCATAAGAGAATAATTTTTCAGAGAAGAAAAACATTCTAATGAAAGTCAGCTAAATGTTTACTGATTTGCATCAACAAGCCCTGAATCATACTTAGCTGTGCCTGTAGAAATTTTCAAGACTGTGTCTGTCAAAATAGACGTGTGACTATAAAATACTAATTGTGATTTAAATTAATGACAACTGATTAGTTAACTGATGTATAAAGTAGTGTTCAACTGATGATCGGAATTGGCAACCACAATCGGGCGATTGTGGGCAACCGGATGACAATGACAACAGCTCCTAGAACATCGGTTTACCCGATTGTTGCCAAGGCTTTTGTGATGACTCATAAACCACATTTTATTATCTTCTGCAATATTGTTCAGTTGTTAATGTAAAATGATGCCAATAATACCATTCAATAAAGTTGGGAAACAACCAATGGTGTATTCTTAATCTCCATAGATACCCTTTTATGGGGTATATAAGTTAAACGACATGTAAAGCTTACAATTGAGTGTACTTGCGGCAACCAGAAAAGTGAAGGCTGCACACCATTGACTCAGGCCGCAGTAAAATTACAAGTCGTGCGCACTGAGGCAGCTCTCAGAGCCACCTGCACTGCCCAAGTGTGCATGCCAGGTAATTTTACTGGACCTGAATCAATGGAGTTTAACACTGTGAAATATGTTCAGTTTAATGCAGTTCTTTTGAGCATCGACTTATCGAATAGTGAACGACTGTAAGCACTGTAAAGAATGTTCAATTTAATGTAGTTCTTCTGAGTCTCAACTTGTCTACTAGCACATGGTATTACAATTGGAATCGGCATCAGAAACGGCCGATTGTGAGCTCAAATACGTTGTAATCAGTCAGCAGCCATTTTTAGTAATCGGTTGAACACTAGTATAAAGGTTGTAGTTGGCGAACTGATTGTCTTGTTGACCACCAGATTCATGCGATCCCAAAAGCCAGATTTTTGGCATCCTCTTCAGCCAACTTATTCGCATCAAACGAAACTGCAGTGATACAGCAGACTTCAACCGTCACGCTTAAACCATGCTCCACCATTTCCGTGAATGCAGGTATGACAACCACAATTTACAAAACATCCGAACCAAAGCCAGAAATACAGACAGAAGCACACTCCTTCAACCAACCAGTCGACCCCCAAACGACTAAACGCACACCCTTTGTGACAAACCATCACCCTGTGAGTCCAAACGCTTACTACTTCATCAAGAATTTATGGCCTATCTTACAAAGCACTGCAACAGGCAGGACCATTTTCGGTGAAACACCTTTGCTGACCAGACGACAAAATCGGTCACTTAAAGACATCCTCACAAGAGCAAAACTGCCCATAATCAAACAACAAAGCAGTTACACTGTACTAAACCCATTCACCATCTGTGACAACACCAGTTGCACCATTTGCCCTTGACTCCCAAACCACGTTGGTTCTTGAGCACAGAAACGAAAATAAGATTCAAAGGACCACAACATGTGAACTGCATGACTCGCAACTGCATTTATCTACTTACCTGCCACAAGTGTCATAAACAATATGTAGGCAAAACAAAAAGAACATCAAGCCAACATTAAACACTCAAGACAAACACCTGTTGCATTTCATTTTAATGATGATGGTCAATCCCTCACCGATCTTGAATTTATTTCGGATCATACAAGTTCTCCCCTCAGACCCAGACAACAAAACTATCTGAAACGAGAAGACATCAACACAAGGTCCAATGGATTTATAGGCTACACACGCTAACCCCATTTGGCCTGAACAGAAAGATTTTTAATTTATATATACTGGCACGTTCATTTGAAGACAGCTGTTCTTAACCCTGATCATGAATTATTGGTCATTATTCAAACCAATAAATTTAATTATTTCCTAATTTTAGTAATTTTTTGTTTGTATTCCAGTGATGAATCAGGCATTTAATCCATTATACCCTGTTTGACAGAACTCACAAAGCTCTGTCAAACAAGATAACATATATTAAAAGCTTTTTATACAAGAATTAGTACTGTGGTCAAATTGGTCAATAAATGCAAGGAATTCAATGGATGCCAGAGAAATCCTTTATAAATCATAACATTTTTTATTCAATAAACAAGAGTTTACTCTATAACCTTTATGCAACAAGACCTAACACCGTGGGGAGGATTAATACCCCCACATACTCTTGTTTCAGGAAGGATATGACATCAATTTATCCATTTCATAAAGAAATTAATAACAAATCAAAGTTGAGATATTTCACTTAAAAATTATCATAGTCTGAAAATTGGGAAGAATGTGCATTTCTCTGAAATATGGCCTATTACTTACTGTGTCGTGATCAAATGTCAAACTGATAGATTAACTGTTAAAGAGTTTTTTTGGTCATCAGAATTTGATGACATGCCTTTCCCTTGTTACAATATATGGGAGAGTGCCAAGTGGTACTCTCCCATAAATTGAAAAAAGGAAAATCCATATAAGGCCTAAAAAAATAAAAAATCTGTTTCTCAGGCCCTCCCACATGGTCCTTTTGGCTGCCACATGCTCTCTTTTTATAACCAATTTAAACTTAGAAAAAAATAAAAATTAAATGGTTTATGTCTGATATTTTACCCAAGTTAAAAAATTGATGAATTTGTCCCTTGAGTGCAAGAAGGCTTTGCAATGCTTTAGCACTCAAGGGATGAAATACACCACCACCCATGCTATTCTGTAGATTATGAGGCCTAAAACTTGAACCAAGAACATGAACTTTTGATGGCAAAGAAGAAATTACTGAAATAAAAAATAAAATAAAAAAACGCTCGCCTGCATGCAATTTCACAAATAATGGCCTGAGAAACAGAAGATCTACTTTGTGTGGCCTAAATAATATAATTTCAATGCAAAGATAATATAAAGCCCATCCACAGAATATGAAGCCTTTAATTTGTGGTACTTGCATTTTAGATCAAATAAATGAGCTTCCAGCTTGGTAACCTTCATATAGTTCAAATTTTGCACAGCAATACAACAAATTATTGACATGGCATTGTTCATGTTAAAATAAACCAATCTCGAGACCAACCTTTCTAACAAAAAAGTTTATGAAGAAATATCACATTGATAATTTGGAATATAACTACCCACCAACACTTAAATGTCCAATTCCTTTTCACAAGTTAACCCTTTACCCAACATGCACGATATCAAAATGTTTTATTTTAAATATTATTTTTTAAAATTTTTCCCAAAAATTTCAAAAAACCATATCATGTGATCCCTCATAGGAACGTGCTCGATCCAAAGAGGTTTCATATGGTTTTGTTGAAATTTTTTGAAAAATAGTATTTTTTCAGCTGCTGAATTTGCATATTTCGCAGGCGGATGTTGCGGATTCATTGGGTAAAGGATTAATGGGGAGGATAGTACCAGCTATAAACTAACCTGATAAACAAACATCTCAAGGAGCAAGCACAAAAATTACACTGCCAAATCATCCTTGATCATATCACAACTCACAAAGAAAACAACTGAGCATGTAAGAACTCCGGACCATATATAATGTTGCAATCAAACACACTGAACATTATAAACTCCTTTGGTGAAACCAGGGTGAACTTGAGAATGCTGCAGGAACATGCACAAACATCACAGAGATCTTTATATACACTCTCTAGCCACAAGACTAAGCCTCACTCCTGGTGCTCACATAACTGAAAACTGCTATTGCATTGTATCAGTACAAAACTTATTAAGTGTATTTTGTTCGAAAACTTTATTCAGAGATTGAATTCTTATTATTTTTTTCCAAACATGTATGAACTCATACATGGACTCGTACATAAGATCACCAAAAAATCTAATTATTTTTCATTTATACTTACAAAAATTACTGCTGGTGTAAGTCCACCCCATATGTACTTCCAGAAGTGTCCAGGATGTTTTCCCAACATTAATTTAATATCATCCATAAATCGATTAGCACCTACAAAAAACAGCAAGTAAAAGCAAGGTTATTGTGAATTGGAAAAATCACTTCGGTACTGCACCGAGTAAATTAAAAGCAAAATAAGAATTAAAAACAAGTAATGAAATGTAGTTTTATTATATGCTAGCTTGTCAATTATCGCAGGTTATCTAAAAAATATTTCTTGATATCCATCGGCTCAATGGATATCGAGGAATATCCCTCAGTAGCTTCCAAATTGACGTCACGCTACACGGCATCACGTCACCTTGAAGGAACGATCAGCAGATCTTTGTTATTGTTTTGAATGCTACGCATTTGGGGTCGAAATGGGCTGAATATAGTGCAATAAAATGTCTTGTAGCATATAAAAAAGAAAATCTACTCCATTTTAGTTAGTATCTGGAATTATCTCACGAGTGTGGATGTGAAAGTTTTATTTTTCACGAGCACTTGTGCAAGTGAAAAATATTTTCAGGTTCACACAATGAATTTTTTCAGTAGCTTCCTAAATGACGTTACGTTTTGGCGCATGACGGCGCCTTGAACGTTGCCTTGAAGGAACGATCAGCAGCTTTTTGTTATTGTTTTGAAACTGTCTGCAGTCGAACTGGGCTGAATATTGCACAGTAAAATGTCACGAAGCATATAATAAAAAGAAAATCTATGCTGTTTTAGTGAATATCAGGAATTATCTCATTCGTGTAGACCTGGACATATTATTTTTCACTTGCACAAACGCTCATGAAAAATAAAACTTTCAGGTTCACACAGATGAAATAATTCCTGATATTCAGGAAAACAGCGTTGATAGCCTCTATATATCCATGACTGTGTAGTCATTAATCTTTAACCTAATAGGGACTAGCAGTCAATTTTTGTAACAAAATTTGCTGAAGAGTTAAATTTGTTCACGTTTTGCTTTAAAATCATTGGTTTTCAGTAGTACCCCTCATTCAAACAAATTTTCTGAGCTCATTCATTTTGGTCTCAAAAATTTAAAAAAAATACTAATGATTTTTGTGAATAGCATTGGCTGGATATTGCTTTTATGTTCAGTATTGGTGTTTAAGGTCACTCCAAGCAGTGGTGACTGGGTTCTATTTTACCAGTAAAACAGAACTTGTTTACCACAGTAGTCAAGCACTGCGCACTTGCCCGGATTCCCACAGGGGATTATGTCAGATAAAGAGATAACAGAGGAACTCAGGTATGTGTAACACACTAAACAGCAAATACAATTTTTCGTGTCAGGGTTCTATAGTACTCACCATATACGTAACTCAACACCAAACATTCCACAATACCAATGACGAGCACTGAGTATGTGGCAACATATGTGTCCATCAACTGCAAGACATACATTCCACCCTGAAACAAATGATAAAAACTGTCAATGGAAAACAAGGCAAATGATTTTTAAAATGGCTATTCTTCCACTTCAATTTCCTTTTCCACGCACTAATCTTTTAAATTTTAATATAAATAATGGCCTACATAATGTAGACTAAAACTGAAAATAACTCTTCGCCGGACATTTTGAGATTCAATAATTTCAACTTCACCATTTTAAATTACTATTGGTTGTTGGATTACTTTCATTATGTCATCTGAATTGTGATGAATTCAACCAATAAAATAGTTCTAATGAACATGAGAAGACGTGAACATTACAATTGAAAAAAGCAAAATGAGTAGTCTGCAAACTCTTGAAATAAATTAATGAATTCAACGAATATATGTAAATCCAACAATTCACCATTTTAGTGCCAAGAATGGTGAGATAGGCCAAAATATGAAAGATAACTGATGAAGGTTCTCCTGTCAGACTACTGACCAGCGGTTTATGTGATACACTTTCCAATAGCTGAGCATTAACACATTCTAGTGACAGAATCATATCCACAAAAGCAGCGATACATAACATTTATCAGTGATTTTAGTAAAAAGTATGGCACCAAAATTGTTAACCCTTTACCCAACGAATCGCGCACATCCGCACACGTAATATGCAAATTCAGCAGTTGAAAAAATATTATATTTCAAAAAATTTCAACAAAACCATATCATGTGACCCCTCGTTGGAACGAGCTTGTGCTCGTTCCAACGATGGGTCACATGATATGGTTTTGTTGAAATTTTTAGAAAAATTTTAAAAAATAATATTTAAAATAATACATTTTGATATCGTCTACGTTGGGTAAAGGGTTAAATAATTATCTGACTGAGGGCTAGATTAATTTTGGTAGTATGGATTTTTTTTATTAAAAATTTTGTTTTATTTGAAATTATTGGAGAGTGCCCACAGGCACTCTCCAATAATTTGTAATAAAATAAATTATATAAACAAAATATTATTTGTGTTTGAATGAATAAGAAACATGAGCAAAGAAATGTTGGTTTCTGCTTTGGTCCCAATAGCTATTCTAGCACTCAACCAGTTAAATGAAATTTCAGGATTTGTACACCCTGACAAGAAAATCCAGGAGTTTCAATGGAATTTTCTAGAACTTCTATGGACCTTTATCTGACATTATTTGAATCATCTCTGATGTTTGTGTACATGCCAGCTGCTTTTTATACTTTTATAGTATTCTGTGTATTCCAAACCAATGATACCTCCGCTCAACACCAAACCTTGGGAAGTCCTCGCAGAGAACTCCCAATGATCAGCATCAGGTGCAGGTATTATTTCAGTGAATGAAAAAAATAATTGTTCAACAAAAACAAAGAAATATGACAGCAAAGAATTACAAAATTTCATCATAATATACTTCTCAAGGACGTTCCATGAACTTTTTCTAAATTTTTATGCATTTGAACTCGTAGAGTGTTAAATTATTTTTGGTCTTCAAAATTTGTTCACAAATCTTTGCCGTTTAACAATTTATGGAAGAGTGCTTGTTGGCACTCGCCCATGATTTGGCGCATGGTAAATCCACCGAACAATTTTACTTCATCGGTAATGTGAAGCACATCCACAAAATTTGAAGCATTTTAGTTGTTGAACTTGCTTTTCAGAATGAAGTGGAAATATTGGCTTCCAAAACTCTACCAGTTAAAGACTGGAAAGTTTAAAAAATTCAAACACTTTTAAAGACTTGGACGAACCCTGGATTTACACTCAAGTTTACTCGTGTAAAAGTTGTTAACCATCTGAACTCGGACGTAACAAAAAAAAATAAAAATTCAGCTTACTCTTGAACAACAGGGTAGTCCCATGATAAAACAGAAAATCGATATTCCAACAAGAAGAAAGAATTTTCTTATTCCTTTTCTGAACAGTCTTGGAAAGGCATCCATTAATGTTGTGTGTACTGTTGTCAAAACTGTGAACTGTGAAAGATAAACAAGACATGTTTTAGAAGATTCTCCTCAAAGGCTGTATAACAAAGAAACTAAAGTAGATAATGCTAGAGTTTTTGAACTGCTCTTACCTTTCTATCATCATTTCATTGTTCAACCTCAAATACATGTGTACACACATTGACCCTTTACCTAACGAATCGCCCACATCCACCCGCATAATATGCAAATTGATAAGTTGAAAAAAATTAAATTTTTCAAAATATTTCAACAAAACCATATCATGTGACCCCTCATTGGAACGAGCTCATTGAGCTTGTTCCAACGAGGGGTCACATGATATGGTTTTGTTGAAATTTTTTGAAAAATTAAAAAAAAATATATTTAAAATAATAACTTTCGATATCGTCTGGGTTGGGTAAAGGGTTAAAAAAAAAATATCAAATAACAAATTCATGAAGAGAATGAAACATAATTTTCACTGAAGGTGAAGATGCAAGAAAATGCTGTCAGACTGCATTTTCAAATTTAGCGAAAAAACTTGTTTCCCCAAATATATTATAAAAAATATTGATTCAGGATTAAAAACATGAAGCAACAAACAGATTTTTTTATGAACCCCAAGTTTGGAAAAGGGGAGTGATTTTGAAATTAATTAAGTGAGAGAATTCATACTGTCATAAAATATATTTCATAAAATATATTCCTCATGCTAAGATAGCATGGTTGGACAATTCATTTCAATTCAACAAATCAATGACAATGCTGGAGCACTAAACATGTTGGGCGGACATATTTCCAACAATCCCGTTCCTAAGTGAGACAAGGAAAAATAACTTATGTAAATATTCAAGTGGAATATCTTTTCTTCCTAGGATCTGTTCCTCCATGATATAGTGTTATTATGCCAAAAATTATTTGGATCCAAGGTTCGAAATAATTGTTTTTCCAGTGCAGGTTAAAATGTCCTTTCCCAAGTAGTTTGTGCAGGTCATTTTAATTTGCACAGGTCATATTCAACATATTGCTTAACACTTTGTAAATTAACATATGGTGACTACTAAATGAGGAAATGACTTGTTAGTTAATTTGCAACGGAATTTAAGTTTATACTGAATTACCATTGTTTTTTAACCCTTTACCTAACATAGCAGCCAAAAACACCGAGAAAATTAACCCTTTACCCAACGAATCGCCCGCATCCGCCCACATAATATGCAAATTCAGCAGCTGAAAAAATAATATTTTTCGAAAAATTTCAACACAACCATATCATGTGACCCCCCCCCCCCCCCCTTTGGAACGAGCTCGTCAAGCTCGTTTCAAAGAGGGGTCACATGATATGGTTTTGTTGAAAAAATTTTAAAAAATGATATTTAAAATAATAAATTTTGATATCGTCTGCGTTGGGTAAAGGGTTAAATAGGATAAGCCTACCACAGCCTAAAATATCTTGAAAGTTTCTCAATAAAACCATACAAATATGAATATCATTAGAACCAGCTCGTCAAGCTGGTTCTAATGATATTAATATTTGTATGGTTTTATTGAAAAATTTAAAAATTTGTTTTAAAAAGAATGTGAAATTTAATTTATTTTTTAAAAATATTATGTTCGGTAAAGGGTTAAACTCAGATTCTAAAAAATTGAGCAGAATTTTGTGTCGTTCAAAATGTCGTATGGATTTCAAAGTGTGTCGGTCAAAGTAAGTTTGGTGTCGGTCATTGTCCTTGTCCCGCCACTTATCAGGCTTGTCATTTTGAGGCGGGTGATCGCCCCGGGCTGCAGTCGCCCACCTGAATTTAAAATTCCGTGGACGCTAAACGACCGCCTAACCCCGATTTCTGCGGCCCATTAATTCAGTTGGAGGCACCTCAAAATCGGCCGCCTCAAACAGCACTTTTCGCAGATTGAAGGAGGTACATGTAACAAAGCGCAGTTTGTGAAGTTTGTAGTGTGTCGTCAACGCAGTCACCCAGAGGAGTAAGTAACTTTCCAAATATGAGTGGGATCTCTACCAATTCCAAAGTTGTAATTAGTTATTACATTGTACATCAGACTGAAACAACTCTCGTATTACGTGCGATTACGGGATGTATCATCCCCAAGCAAGTGCGACCCCTGACGATTTGCCTGGGACGTTTTGACCCCAAATCATAGACAGGATGATTCGTCCCCCAAATCTGATTGATTCGTCCCAAGTTATCGGCATCTGGCAGTGAGCACAGTGCACTGGCTTTTAAAGTCATCATGTAATGTATAGGTATAGGCTTGGTTATTTGGATGCAAGATAACCATAACACTCACTGTTGGTGAGTGTCATGGGTAATCTGGTATCTTGCATCTAAATATTCAAGCCTGCATCTATACATTACATGATGACGTACATCATAATTACACAAACCATGTACCTTAAAATGATATTAGTTGTCTACCCATCAGACTGAAACAAAATGGCCCCCGCAAATCATAAATGACCCTCCTGGGGTCATTTTAGGTGAACCCAAAATGGCCCTCCTGGGGTGATTTGAGGCGAACCATGATGGCCCTCCTGCAATTTTCAAAATGACAAGCCTGACTTATTTTGAGCCTTGTTTGGATACAACAAATGGTGGTGTTGCAAGAGCGGCACACATGTTGAACGGATTGAAAGCATCATGGATGTACAAATTTATAAATCTCTACATATAGATGAATGTAGTTCTCCACTTTTTACATGCCCTCTTGGATGGGGCATAACAAACAACAGTTGTACAGTTCTTTCATTCAGATATATGCTATGGATGCCATGTCTTACCTGTGTTCCAAGACCCAATGAGATCAACATAGCAAAGAATAATATTGACCATAACGGAGAAACTGGTAGCCGTGTTACAACTTCTGGATACACAATAAAAGCAAGCCCAGCACCTAGAATAAAAACATTTCAATATAAATTTGATAAGCTAAGGAATACTAGTGGTTTGTTTTTGAGCACTTTCATATATTACACGGTATGCAGTAAGGCTTTCAGAAATTTTCTCTTGAACTTGTAGATGCACATTTTAGGTTGTGGTAACAACATTGGTGAATAGTACCAATTTGTAGCTTCCCGAAGGTTCAAATATGTAGGTGTAAAAAACAAACTGAAGCTATTAAGCCATTAACTGAATCACCAATTACTTTATCAGTTTATATCGAAGATAGATTATGGAAAAATATGAAATTATCATGAAAGACAATTTTTCAGTTGTATTGTTAAATCAAATTAAATTTTGAAACTGATGGATTAAGAGTGATATTAGGGTGTTTGGTATGGTTCTGAAGTCTCTCTGGAATCTTATCATTTTTAAATTTATCATTTTCAGTGACAGGACAAAGTACTGTAATGATAAACTATGACAAAGACAAGCTGATTCCCCAACCATGAACAGAAAAGGTAGTCCATTGCAAATTAAGAGAGATAATCAAACCGAGTACAATTAACTCCTTGCATGTTGCTGGCAGATATTCCTGCCCAAACCAAAACATGAAATCTCTTGCCACTAGAGTAAAATATGAGCACATTTAACCAAATTTTTCTCTGCAATTTGTATTTTGACGGGATTTCATGTATTTTTTATCAAATCTTGTCAAGGCTGCTTCATAGTAGCCATGACAAGATTTGCTGAAAAAATATTTTTTTAAAATATTTAGCGGGTTAAAAGTGAATGTATTTGCTTGTTTACTCCATTCGACCATTTCTGGCCCTCACTATGACCAGTGCCCCACCTCCACCCAGTGGCACTTTCCTGACCGAGATAGGCACACTTGCCAAATAAGGTGGTGACTTGATGAATGGTGCCTGAGAAGTTAGCGAGCAACCAAACAAAATATGCATGTGTCCCTCCATTTCAACTCTTTGCCCTCCATATGCCCTCCCCCCACTCCTCCCCTCTCCCCAGTGACAATCTATGGACTAGATTGCATACAGATTACAAGTTTGGCAGCAAGATGTTTGACGACCAAAACAATCGGTCATCAAAATAAGAATGGTAAACATGCCATGGTATTGAATGTCCATGACCACAAGTGAACACATATTTGATGAATCAATGATAAAATAGAGTTTTATTTATTGGTAGCACATATATCATGGGTGTGCTCAAGTAAATGGCATGGAAACTCTAGCTACATGTGAAGCTGAGCTGAGTTGAGATGTTTTCATCTAATTAATGTACTGTTAAGTATTTTTTGTTATGCAATATCCATCATGATCCATGCAACTTTTCATTCATCTGGGGATTAATTTATCAGTGCTCTTGTGCTTGCACGTAATCGCAAACCATTCCTTTTGGTCCTTGAGTCAACAATCATTGGCGTTGGTAGGAAAGTAGTTGATGGTGTACCAGAATGTATTCAGCCATTCTGAAAACTTGATCATTCATGTAAAATATTTTTTTCTGTACCTTACCATCATCTTCCTGGATTGTTTCTTCTGATTGAAATGTATATCACACAAAAAGAGATAAAAAGGAAAATAACCTACCTTCAGTGAAATGATATTTTGTGAATCAGAAACGACTCTGAAATAAGTTGAAATAACTCAAGGACACTGAAGGAAAACTGCGGACAAGATTTAATAATTACTCACGCAGCCTACACTGGCTCGGGCCAATTTTACCAGTAACAAAGTGCACTACTAATAAATAAATCAAATGCTTGACAAGATAGATATTACCATTATTTTGTCCATTGGAAAATTCAATCAACATAATACATTGGTATACTAATCTTACAAAGGTTTGAATTTAAAATCTCTGTCTGAAACTATGGTCATATTATGTATAATGTTTAACCCTTTACCCAACGAATCGCCCGCATCCGCCCACGTAATATGCAAATTCAGCAGTTGAAAAAATATTTTTCGAAAAATTTCAACAAAACCATATCATGTGACCCCTCTTTGGAACGAGCTCGTCGAGCTCGTTCCAAAGAGGGGTCACATGATATGGTTTTGTTGAAATTTTTTGAAAAAATTTTAAAAATGATATTTAAAATAATAAATTTTGAAATCGTCTGCGTTGGGTGAAAGGTTAACCCTTTACCCAACGTAACGGCCAAAACCGGCCAGCGCTATTCTCAAAAATTGCCAATTAATTTTCATTATCTTTTTCATTTTTTGTCTCAAAAACATAGGTTATGACCCCTCGTTGGAACGAGCTCGTTCCAACCAGGGGTCATAACCTATGTTTTTGATACAAAAAATGAAAAAAATTAGTTATTCAAGAATTTTTTTTGCAAGTGTCGTCTGCTTTTCATGTTGGGTAAAGGGTTAAACATAAAATATTAATGCCCATGTACACGTTACAAGGTTTGCCCTCCAATACATTTTACTGGCTCATGGGAAAACCAATACTCTTTGCATATTTCTAATCCATGAAGTCAACAAGAGCAACGTAGATGCCGAAGCATGGCATATGCCCCAGACAGTGTCATAATGCCATGGCAGCCATATTGAATTAGCTAGCTGGACCAACATCAAAAGGAAGCATTGTTTAGTCATCCACAAGTAACTCCTAAAATTATGATTTGATCAAATAAGAATTTCTACAGTTATTGGATGAAAACCAGAAGTTAATGGACAGACGGCGGACATACATGGTGAAAACATAATCCCCCCGGAGGGTCGGGGGCATAAAAATGACAAACAGATGACTTGGAGGGTTGAAAACCAATAAATTAACACCTCCGGGTTCACACATCTTGTCAGAAAAGAAGAATTCCATGACTTTCTATAACTTTCAAAGACCATTTTAATAAATTTCCATGACAATTTGTATGTTATGTTATGCGTGATAGAAAATAGTAAAAAGGTCAATACCTTGAAAAATACATCCTGAACATGGAGTGCTTAAAATCTGGTAAATTGACAGGTTACACGACTTTTAAGTTTTTCAGTTGTCAACATTCATTTTATGACTTTTTTATTATATCACGCAACTTTAACCCTTAGTGGGCAGGAGATTTTTACACAATTATGCTACACTTCCTGTTACTTTGCAGTTGTTTTCAGGCATGTCCTGGTTGCCGAAAGAGATAGCAAAGACTTGCTCAGAAACAACTGTCAAAGCACTTCGAATGGACTAAACATCAAGCGACTTTCACACAATGAAGAATAAAACAGAAATTTCACATTTCAAAATTACTTATTGTCGTGAAATTCCTTGATTTCAAGGACTCAGTACAACAATCCCACTTTTTGCCCTGGCTTTCCAGTTTTTCCATTACCTGTATCAGGCCTCTAAATACTTCTCAACTAACGATGGTAAACGCTGTGCCCAAATAAGATAATTGCGCCCAAATTATGAGGAGTTTGAAACTTTTTCCCAAGTTTTGCTGTGTATCGGCAACACATAGTTTGGCCAGGTTTCCCTGATGATTGTAATATAGCTTAGAGCTTATCTTCAAATCAAACAATGCAACACATAAATAACTTTTAAAAAAATCCAAAGTTCGCCACAGAAAAGCAATTGCTGTCGACAGTGTCGTATACGATACTGTCGACGGCGACTGCTTTTCTGTGGCGAATTCTATATGATCATGAATTGAAAGCTTGAGATCAATTGTATTCATGTTTGTGGCAGTTCTCAGTAAACTCCACGCGTAAGTTAGCTTACATTCAAATAGGCCTTTGGCTCGACACTTTGAAACTAAGAAGCCTTCTCGAGTTAGTCGAGTAAACTTACGTTAAAGGGTGGTGGGAACCAGTGATAATGGTGAAGACCTATAACAAGGGGTTGTAAACTATCATTTTAAGACTGGGACCTAAAACCGATGCCAAGAAGAAGGAAATATCGGTACTTTCCGCCAACCATGCAGGCCACATCCATATTTGCCGTTGCGCCCAAATTAGACTGATCTAAGATCTGACCTGTATGAACCCACAATAAGCCTTTACCTAATGAATCAGCCGCATCAGCCCACGTAATATACAAATTAAGCAAATGAAAAAAAAGAAAAATTTCAATATTCAATAAAACCATATCATGTGACCTTTATTTGGAACAAGCTCTAATTTTCTACCTGATAATGAAAAGCTTACAGGTAGGAGGACTGCCAGTGCTCAATTGTGGTTTCTGATTGGAAGTGTCTGAAGGATGGACCTCTACTGACAAAGCCATGAGCTGTGATGTAACATACATTTCTAATAATTTATTTCCTAATTTTATTCAAGCTGAACAAATTGGGATAGAAATCTTCCAGTATTTAAATATATGGTTCACAATGTCAGAAACATTGATGACTTTACTGTATTTGATAAATGAATGCATAAATCGTATTTTTCCAACTAGAACTTACATGTATATACAAATATGGTATATGGTATATGGTAACACACTTGAAATAGAATTTAAATTTGCTGAAGTTTACTCGCATTGTTGAAAGTGACACAATTTCCATAATTTTTTGCCTAGTCCAATTTCATCCCTTTTCCTGTACCTATAAAACCTGATGAATTACACCCCAGTTACAATGTAATTTTGCTGCCAACATTATTTGTTCTCTAGTGACACACTTAATCATAATCACTTTTGTATTAATAGATCATTCAATTCATTTCTACATTTAAGATAAGGCTAAAGAAAATTAATCTTTTGATTCTCTGGCACCAGCGCATTCGTTTTTTTGGTCCACATTCGTCATTTTTGTTTCCAAGGCAAAATTCAAAATGCACAAAACTACCATGTTTTCAGCAGTATCACATCGCGATTTGCGATGTATTATGTCAAATACTTTGATCCAGTATTGTTATTCTCTTTGCGAAATGCAACACAATTCTCATATGTATACAAAATAATATTTATTTAACTGGTTGAGGACTAGATTATATTTGGTGGTCTGAATTTGTTCATCAAAAATGAAAAAAATGCCGATAGGATCACCGATCCAATGTAGAGTTGTGACAGCACAAAAGTGGGTTCAATCATTATCAACTTATCGTCTGGAAACCAATTGTTTACAATTTACTATGTGAAGGGTCACTGTGACCTTGACCTAGTGATTCCGAAATAAATAGGGCTCTTTCTTGCACCTATGCCAACCTACCTATGAAGTTTCATGAACATAGGTAAACCACTGTCAAATTATCATCTGGAAACCAATTGTTTACGATTTATTATGTTCACGGTCACTGTGACCTTGGCCTTTGACCTAGTGAGTCCAAAATACATAGGGGTCTTCCACTCACCTAGGCCAACCTACCTATGAAGTTTCATGAACGTAGGTCAAACCATTATCAAGTTATCGTCCGGAAACCAATTGTTTATGATTTACTATGTTGAAGGTCACTGTGACCTTGACCTTTCACCCAGCAAGTCCAAAATAAATAGGGTTCTTCCTCTCACTGATACCAACCTACCTATGAAGTTTCATGAACGTGGGTCGAAACATTATCAAGTTATCATCCGGAAACCAATTGTTTACGATTTACTATGTTGAAGATTACTGTGACCTTGACCTTTAACCTAGCGAGTCCAAAATATATAGGGTTCTTCCTCTCACTGATGCCAACCTAACTATGAAGTTTCATGAACATGGGTCGAACCATTATCAAGTTATCATCGGGAAACCAATTGTTTTGATTTACTATGTTCAGGGTCACTGTGACCTTGACCCTTGACCTAGTGAGTCCAAAATAAATAGGGTTCTTCCTCTCACGAAGGCCAACCTACATATAAAGTTTCATGAATGTGGGTTTAACCATAGCCAAGTTATCATCCTGAAACCAATTGTTTACAATTTACTATATTCAGGGTCACTGTGACCTTGACCTTTGACCAAGCAAGTCCAAAATTAATAGGGTTCTTCCTCTCACCGATACCAATCTACCTATGAAGTTTCATGAACATGGATTGAACCATTATCAAGTTATCATCCAGAAACCAATTGTTTACGCCCGCCCAACATTCATCAAACTATAAGTTGAGTTTGACTTCGTCACAACTTGACTAAAAATTGTTCTATTACAAATTATTGGAGTGAGCCAACATGCACTCTCCAATAATTTGTAATAGAACAAATTTGTATAAACAAACCATTATTTACGTTTAACTGAATATGAAACATGGGTAAGGAATATGCTACTTTTGCACTGGTACCTTCATTTTTTGAGTACATAAATACTGACTGTAGCCTGTAACAAATGTATAGGTAAAGTATTGTAAATGTGGACGACAGTTAGATGCTAAACTAGAAAAGAAATGTTCATGGGGTTAATGTTATAATGGGGATCCTTGTATGGCGCACCATAAGCCAAATGTTACCAACTGTTTTGGCCTATTTGATTCAAACCAGGGTTTCCGCTAGACCGGCAGCGGGTCCATCGACCGGACCCATTCCCCCTGTTGATCATACTATGATCAGTCAGAAAAGCTGGTGGTTAAAATGTCGAGTACAATGCTGTATCGTTACGACACTTGGGATCCTTTGTTTCCATGTAATATAGGCATAATTATGCTGTATACTATGCCTACTATTACTGACGACAACCTGATACCTTATAACCTCCAGACAAGAGGGGGAAACAAAGTTCAAATCCTAAACGTCGCCTATAAAATTTCGGACTCAAATTGTCATGTTTGGTCCGAAATCACTGGCTTTTATTTTGAACGATAAATGATGTACTTGTTTTGGAAGCTATCACTTGTTTCAAATGAGTGTGCAGGCTGCTATCAGTAGTTGTCTGAAACACGCCCACAACATATAGTTTTCACAGTTTTCACAGTGGTTCATTATCATCAGAAAGATACTGATTGAACACTGCCACTTTCGAGTGGTGCACAATTCATTGTGAAAGAACACTGCCACTTTCGAGCGTGCACAACTCATTGTGAAAAACGGGTGTTCAGAAATTAATGAGAAAGTGGTAATTAAAAATAAAAAAATAATTACAACTCTGGTATTTGAGAATTATATAACAATATAACTAGGGATATGATTTATGACTTATTGGTTCAATAAAACATGCTCATTTATCATTTCATCATGCTCTGCAACATGTGAAGTTATGACTTTCAGAGTAAAATCAATTTTTCGAATGTTGCCAAGGGAGGCAACTATTTTGTTATTCATATTTCGCTGTGTAAATTTTATCTGGTCTTCATATTATGAATTTTTTTATTGAGTTTGTGTGAAGCTATATTTTGTTTTATTCGTAAAAAATGTACATATTTAAAAAAACAGCTATTTTTAAACAGACTATGTTTGTCTGTTTTCAAGGGGGTGGTTTGCAGTGCTGATTAACATGCTTACAAAGCACCCCCTGGGCTTCTACACGAGTCAGTACGGTAATTGCACGTGCATGACGTCACACGTCTGCATCATGGTTCTTTTCGAATATTACCGCGAGCGGTTGTAAACAAAGCTCAGTGACTGTTAGGATTCGTGGATTTTGTGTTGTTTTGGGTTTGAATTTTTATGAAACCTCCAAACAGATGTAGTATTGTGTGTCCCGTGGGAATTTAGAGAATTGTAGGAGGAAAAAATACATATTTTCCACATCAATTATTCAGCATTTTAGCGACTAGAATGCCCCCAGAGAGCACCTAAAAAAATCAACATTTTCTTCGGCGTCTGAGTCACACTTTCTTTAAACTACCGGGCTCACAAATTTTCCCCTAGTGGAAACCCTGTCAAACCCTTCTAAGGTTGATTCATACTAATTAATAAATATTTGTCCAGTCCTTCTTAAAATATAGGTATTTGAAATTTTTATCTTGAGCTCATAGGGTTCCCACGGGTGAGGAGGTTTTATTTTTCTCATTGTAAATAGAAAATTGGGTTGTGCTAATAATGTTTACCCTCCCCAAACAACAACAAATATTAACACAGGAACTTGGCTTCAACACATTTGAATATACACGTCCTAGGGATGCTGAATTCAAGAAACATTATTTTGTCTGGTGTTTTTGGAAAAGATTTTTAATTACCTCCCTTTTTGAGTCCCAGAGTGGGTCTGACTGAACCCCAAAATATTTGTTCTCATAGCACAGTGATAACAAAGGCACCCAATAAATTTATAGCAAACATTACTGACATAAAAAATCTTCTTTACAGGTTCTGTACAAAAAATGTAATACACAGAATTCCCGTAAATATGACTGCCAACAGGCATTTTGAATTTTTGGCCGAGCCCCAAAGCACTCATTACCATCCCATGATGATAACACACGTAGTCCTAGAAGTTCTGTACAAAAAACTGATTGCACCTAATTTCAGTATAAAATGGCCGTTTGCAGCCACCTTGAATTTCAGACCGCACACAAAAACACTTGTTCTTGTCCCAAGGTGATAACAAAGGTACCCAAGAAGTTTCGTGAAGATCGGTTCATAAATACAGCCTCTAGCCCGAGCCGTATTGACATGTGCACTGACTGTGTATAAGTAGCACTGAATAAATCAAAATTCATCTAATTTGCATAATTTCTGCACGAGAAAAAAACCTGTATGTGATGTATTCCATGTTACTAAACATTCATTCAAATCAGAACCTTCATATAGAAGTTCTGTACAAAAATACTGATTGTACCTAATATTGGTACAAAATGGTTGCCGGCAGCCATCTTGAATTTCGGACCGCACCCAAAAACACTTGTTCTCGTCCCAAGATGATAACAAAGGTACCCAGGAAGGTTCGTGAAGATCGGTTCATAAATACAGCCTCTAGCCTGAGCTGTATTGACATGTGCATTTACTGTGTAAAAGTAGCACTGAATAAATTAAAGTTCATCTAATTTGCATAATTTCTGCACGCGAAAAAAAAAGCGTATTATATGTGATGTATGTATTCCATGTTACTAAACATACATACAAAAATTTATTCAAATCAGAACTTTCATACAGAAGTTCTGTACAAAAAACTGATTGCACTAATTTTGGTACAAAATGGCTGCTGGTGGCCATCTTGAATTTTGGACAGCAACCAAAAACACTTGTTCTCGTCCCACGGTGATAACAGAGGTACCCAAGAAGTTTCATAAAGATCGATTCATAAATATGGCCTCTAGCCCAAGCTGTATAGAAGTTGTGTACAAAAAACTTATTGTACCTAATTTCAGTACAAAATGGCCGCTGGCAGCCATCTCGAATTTTGGACCGCCCCCAGAAACACTCGTTCTCGTTCCAAGGTGATAACAAAGGTACCCAAGAAGTACCCAATGCGCTTGTTCCAATGAGGGATCATAAGCTATGTTTTGGAAACAAAAAATGAAAATATAAAAGAAATTGGACGGCGATTTCGTATATAGTGATGGAAAAAGAATCACACACAACTTTATTCAGCATCAAATCAAGACCAGGCTGTGTTCTTTCCCCATTTTCTAAGAATTGGGACACCTGTGAAAATAATTATTTTTAGCTGTCCCAATACATACAGTAAATACGGTAAATAGTGTCATAATTATTGGCTTTCTATTATCTATCGGAAAAAAAACTTAGAAAGAAAATATAAAAGCATTCAATTGCCAAAACCAACAGTGAAGGAACTATGACATTCTCATCATATTAAGTCATCTTACCAAGTTTCATGAAAATTGATCCATAAATGCAACATGTAGTGTGCGAAACAAAATGGCTGCTTTGGCAACCAACCATGTCTAAAATATGATGTTCTCCTTCAGACATCTTATTAAGTCATCCAGCCAAATTTTAATAAAACCGATGCATACATGTAACTTGTAGGGTATGCTGGAGACATCAAAAATGGATGCTGTGGCAAGCATTTTGTGTAGCTGGCTGCAACCAACATAGAACATCTCATCTGATCATCATACAAAGTCATCCTACCAAATTTCAAGAAAAATGATGCGACCTGTGGCATGTGCTTCAGAAATCCAAGATGGAGGCTGTGGTAGCCATTTCTGGAAGAATTAAAAATGCTGCCTTCACATCCATTTTGTACAGCAGACCATGACCACAATGGACATACACATCTACCTGCCAAATTTCACGAAGATGGATCCATAAATGGGACCTGTATAGTCTGTGCTGAAGTGAAGAAATCCAGGATGGCTACTGTGGCAGTCATTGTGGAAGGCTAACCATGACCATAATAGGACATTTTTATCTAGGCATGAACCTGAACCTGCATATGAAATTTGGTGACAATCAGAAAAGACCTCTGCTCTGTAGTCTGTACTGAACAAAATGTTGAAAGAAATTCAGACTGACAGACCTCTGCACACACACCATGGCAATAGCTTGCTTTGACTATCAATATAAACTAAAAACAATCGCATGCCTAGTTTGTACAGGCCTGCATGGTGGAAATATTTGAAACAAAAGTTTAATTTCAGCACTGAATTTTGTGAACCATTCCTAACTTTGTATTAAAGTTCATTTCAAAAGACTAAATCAATCTGTCTGGAGGAAGTGCAGTCTTGCATTATGCTTAGTGCATTCCCAATTCCAGCTTGAAAATTCCCATTCCTCTGTCCTGAACCACTCAAACTTGTTAGGTATAGTTCATGCCTCATAATTATGTATTTTTCCGATTAAAACAACAAATTATTCTTTTGAAATGTCTATCTATTCATAACAAAATGACATCTGATACATTAAGACGACAAAAATCAATCAAAATCGGCATTCACGAGTACTTGAAAAAAACAAATATAGAAATTTATTTTCCCAATTTGGACCTTCACAATGTGATTTTTTCCGCCCTCCAGCTCCTTTCCCAAAGTATACAGGAATTTCCCTGCATTATACAGCTTTTTACAGAGACTTGAGAGAGTTGTAATCACAAGTATCGTTATAATATTACAGTGCATAAGAATACAAGAAATATATCAATTCAATCAATCTGGTACAGAAAATTGAAATAAACATACCTGATGCAGCGACGTCACCAACCTCAACACCCAGCTCATAAGCCATGTATCCAATCACACCAAATATCACAAAACCAGCAAAAAAGCTGGTTAAACAGTTACCAAGACTCACTGTAAATGCATCTCTGAAATAAAATGGAAGAACAATTAAATTCTGAAAACAAGAATCTATGGAAGCATTCAAATATTAACCACTAAAGTTTCTACTAACCTGAGACAATTATTATTAAAGTTATTATAACTGGCTAGCGTAATTAATCCTCCCCAACAAGGTGATAATGAGAAGAAAATCTGTACAGCGGCATCAGCCCATACCTAAAAATAAAATACATACTAATTTACACAATAATCACCTTGCTTTCCAGGATATCTGTCTGAAAGTTTAATTGCAGTGGCATTTTCTCATTAAACAAATTCAAGTTGGAATTGATGTATGTGTTAGTGTGTTGAAAAACCAAGTTCATGTTTTTAATAAATAACATACTTACAACTTTGGCAATGATTGTCAAAAATAAAAACAGCATGTTTTATTTTATTTTCTACATAATAAAGTTTCAAAAGTTTGAGATATAAAAACAAAATTTTACATTTTAATGTTTTATCAGCTCACCACATTATTTTTATTTTTTAATTCAATGTAAAGGTTATTAAAGGAGGAAACATTAAAGCCTACAATGAATTCAAAACCAACTACTTTAGTATCAAAGAAGATGAATTTGAAAGAACTGATGAATACATAAATAACACAATAATTGCAATTTTAGTGTATTTTCATGACATAGTTTTATGAAATGTTTATAGCATGCTTACAGATAAAACAACAAGTGACACCTGATTCATGGAGAGGAATGAGAAGATGCAAAAGATTGAATTGAACTGTTTATGAAATGCATTTGTTCAGATATGTGAACTTCAACCTAACAGATGGGAGATATTAATCATTTTTTACTGTACAAAAAATATTAATTCTGAGGTTTAGATATTTATTCAAACTGTGAACCGTTTGAGACAATGTCTCCATTTTTTAGTATTTATTATTTTATCATTTTCATCTCCATTATAAAGTTTGGTTCTAATTGAGTAGTAATTATTATCAGTGTCAATATAAACTGCAGGCAAACTCAATTCTAACAAATGCATGATATGAATTCACAAGTTATGGCATCACCCTTGGGTCGAAGCAAAGGTTTAATGCTGGCCCGTTTCACTCGCATTGTGTCTTTTCAAACCAAATGCTCTTCTTGGGGGAACACTGGTGCATCCCTTGTGCGGAGTCATATGGAATGTTGACGCTGCACATGCCGTTAATTACTGCTAAATTAACCTCATGACTACTCAACATGAGATGACTCTGTCAGTTAAAAGTATAATTAAACTCAAACGAACAGTACACAAGAATGTGTAATATTATAATCTGAGTGTGATGAAAGTCAAAAGTTGAACAAAGTATCAACAGTGTCTCCCATTCATAAGTGAGAAACAATATTTATTAAGTCATCATTTTAAACCTTTACTTAACATACAGTACATGGAGAGTGTATTATCACTAAATCACCCACAGAGTGGAGATTCCACCCAAGCAATAATTCCAAATTTGTTGCAAAGCATAATCAGCACAAGTAAAGTTTCAGCCAATGGACCTCCGGGTTCAACCCTGTGGTCCATTGGCCGAAACATTGCTTGTGTTTTTTGTTGATATGTACAACATTTGAAAGTTATAGCTTGGGTGATAACTTCACTCCACGGGTGATTTAGTTATAATCCACTCTCCACGTACTGTAGCTTCCAAAAATGGCCAGGAATTGACCAAAAAAAAGCCTACCACAGCCTAAAATATCTTACAATTATCTTGATAAAACCAAACAAATATGGATAACATTAGAACCAGCTCGTGGATGGTTTTATTGTAAAATTGTGAGACTTTTTTTTAAATGTGAAATTTAAGTTATTTCTTTAACCCTTTACCCAACGTAACGGCCAAAACCGGCCAGCGCTATTCTAAAAAATCGCCAATTAATTTTCACTATTTTTTTCATTTTTTGTCTCAAAAACATAGGTTATGACCCCTCGTTGGAACGAGCTCGTCGAGCTCGTTCCAACGAGGGGTCATAACCTATGTTTTTGAGACAAAAAATGAAAAAATTAGTTATTCAAGAATTTTTTTGCAAGTGTCGTCTGCTTTTCACGTTAGGTAAAGGGTTAAAAAAGCTTTGTTAGGTAAAGGATTAATGCATTGACAGTTTGATGCCACTTCCTTCATCCCAATTTTGAAATCAACAACAGCTTCAAATTTATATCGGTTGTACAAATCTCAGCGATGATCGTCATATTCTATGGCCACCCTAAAAGTTTTCTCAATTCCGAGAATGGTACATTCTAGGTCTGTTCTGGAACATAGCTTGGAAAAACACATCACTGATAATGGTTTTTCAATATTTTCATTATTTTCATCTCTATGCCTGCAGTTTAATCAGTTGCTTCAACTTTACAAATCCACTGATAAACCTAATTATTTTATAAATTCTGATAAATATTAAAAACAGAAATATGTGGACGTTTTGATGAAACAGAATAGCATAGATATAAATCAATTTTGATTAATTTTATCTAGTTTTCATCATTTTCGCTACTGTGATGTATTTATGTTTCTGTGATAATGAGTTTAAGGATTACTTAACAATTTAGTAAGGAACTGCACTCATGTGTTTAAAAGAAAGGTAAAAACTTTTATATGTATGTGTGTAAAGCTTGACATTTAAGCAATTGCTTGCTTTATGATCATGTGTACACCATCATCAATTTTTTCTTGTTCAAGTAAGAGTTAGAAGGATGGAACAGTGATATCCTGGAGATGCACAATGAAAGCATTTGAGCTGTCTCAGGAAGCACAACCATGTGCTTTAAGGCATCCAATCTTCTCATCATAGATATCTGTACACATTAAAATCTGACAAGCAATATTAACATACTAGTTAAATATCTATAAATCAATGTACATTATGATTAATAAAGCCATATAAAGAAGTTTGGTTCTCAGACAACACTAATCTGATTGCCAATTTGATTTCAAGAGCCAGCATACTGCAGGTGATAATTTGAATAAAAAAGAGGAAATATTTTTGACATTCAAGTTACAGAAAATATGAAGGAAAAGAAAAAAGAGAAGAGAAAAATAATGACTTCCCATTTTATTAACTGGTAGAGTGCTGGAAGCCCATATTTGGACTTTATACTGAGGTGAAGGTACCGCAACTTGAAGGCTTCATACTCAGAGGATGTGCTTCATATTATCTTTGAAGTTAAATTATTTAGTCAGTAAAGCGTTGCCTTGTTACAATTTATGGGAGAGTGCCTACAGGCACTCTCTCATGAACCAGGCCTGGCATTATTTAGGAGTGCAGGTGTGCCGCTGCACGCCAAGAAAAAATTGAGGAAGGCAATTTTTTGCACCCCTTGATTTTCAGGAATGCCAGACCTGTTTGGGACTGCCTTTAAAATCTATTATCATTTCGTTCCCTGAGTTCCAATGTGTTCTCTATGCTTACTGGCACAGAAAACACATTGGAACTCAGGGGATGATTTGTCAATGTTGCATTGATTCGCAATAATTCATGACCCATTCTGTGTCGCATTTCAATACATTTTGGGTGTAGAAGGCAGTCACATAAGAATGGAATGCAACATTTTTAATAATGAGAAGATGTGTGTGCCCATTTTTCCACTATGTAGCTGAATGTAGTACAATTTTTCAGTCACAATATTAATACTTTGAAGTGAATATAACCAAAATAACGTACAAGTTTTTGCATTGAAAATTTCAGGTGCAATTGCACTCCCAAGCAATCTGAGGAGGGTAATTGTTTTGCACTCGTTGATTTTCGAGATTGCCAGGCCTGATGAACTGTAACAAGGCAAAGATATGTGAATAAATTTTGATGGCCAAAAATAATTTAGCACTCCACCTCTTAAATATGCATTCTATTTCCAAATTAGATGGTACATCACAACAATGCCCAAAAGAAAAATGTGATTACAAATTTGATCTGTTCAGTTTCAATTTCATTTATATCACCTGGAGATCCTGTCTTCAAGCATTCTGAAGAATGTTTCAACTTATATACACCCATGAGACAATGCCTTGGGTTACACAGTATGTGCCGACTGAGTTAGCACTCTAAAAGTATTTTTATATGTAGTCATGGAGAACTCAGTGCAGCTAGAAATTACCACTGTTCAACCAGCTTTTCTAGCTTTTCAAAAGAAGTAACAAGATGTTTCAATAAAACGGTAGATGGAAAGTAATAAATGCAAGTAATACTGGCTACGTACAGTTTGAAAGGTTGTATTGTCTGAGAGTTCAACTGTTTCATATGGCCAAACCATTCAATTTACATTGAACTGAGTGCACATGAAGATCAATTACAGTTTTTCTTTATCGTTCTCCCTTGAAAACAAGCATGAGGATTTTTTTTTTTTCTGCAGTAGGTTATGTTACTAAATTGAAGACTAAAATTTGTATGTTTATCAGCTGACTTATAAGATAATCTTCCCAAAGAGAGGGTCATTTAACAATTCACCTAGGATAATGGGCATAACTGGCTTACTCTCTCCACAAAAATTGCCGTTGAAATTTTATTTATTTTTTCTAATTTTTGCTACAAAGTGTAGCTTGTGACTCCTTTATGGCACATGCTCATCAACATCGTTCCATTGAGGGGTAACAAGCTTTGTTATATAGAGACAAACAATGAAAATAGTTATTCAAGAGGGGTTTTTTTTTTTTCCGGTCATGTTACGTAAAGGGTTAACCCTTCACCTAACATGAAAAGCAGACGACACTTGCAAAAACAATTCTTGAACAACTAATTTTTTTCATTTTTTGTCTCAAAAACATAGGTTATGACCCCTCACTGGAACGAGCTCGTTCCAATGAGGGGTCATAACCTAGGTTTTTGAGACAAAAAATGAAAAAAATAATGAAAATTAACTGATGATTTTTGAGAATAGCGCTGGCCGGTTTTGGCCGTTACGTTGGGTAAAGGGTTAAAAAGCAATAACATTTACTTTTCAAGTCAAAGAAATCATGAACTAACTTTTTTGAGCTGCAAGTTTTTCCCATTCTATAACTAGGAATTTAATCCTTTCAATGTTGTTTGACAGAGCTCACTGAGCTCTGTCAAACAAGATTGAATTGATTAATTCCTAGAGGCATTACATGGAAAATTGCTGACAGAAATTAGGTATTTTAACATCAGTGTGCAGAGAGTGAATTAACAAGAAGGTATAACTACAGTATGTAAGAGTGGGTTACCAATAAAATACTAGCAGAGTAGAGTCTCCAAACACAGATTTAGGCCCTCCAGGTTGAATCCATAGATCCAGTGGATGAATAATGTGGTTGGCCTTTTTATTTGTGTCACAAGAATCAACATCTGGGAAGAAACTCTCCTGCAAAGAATTTCAGTGGCAATCCACTCTCCATATACTATATCAGTTATAAACAAGACTAATGGTGACTGCCCGTCCACGGATTCCCCAAACTATATGGCCTATGATACTGGAATGAAAAGTTTTGTGTTGAATATTTTGTGCTCGCTATATGGTTTCAAATTTAGTAAAGTACATCTGAACACAGCAGCCCAAAGCTATAATGACCTTATTTCCATAAGGTCAATACAGCCACTAATATGTTGGAACTTTCTCAACAGAACCATACACAAATGGATGTCACTTGAATTGGCATACAGTACAAGTCAAAATAAAGTTGTAGGCTAACCACTATAAACTATGTATCTTTCTCTTCCTATACTGGTAAGACCAGAAACTAACATCATTTTCAGATGTCGGATTCTGGTCTTATCAGTGCACAAGCAGCAGTGTACTTAGTTTATTGCAGTTATGTTACAATTTATTTTGACTTGTCCTGTAATGTGTAAGTTCTATTGACAACGATATCTGAATGGTTTTAGTGGAAAATAGTGATAAAATGAGTGGAATTTAGTTTATTTTTTAATAAAAAACTTTTCTTGGATAAAGGGTTAACCAATATAGATTAACCTTTTAAACAATGAAACCCTGCATACAGGGATTGTAAATGACAAAAGTGTGTAAGCAGATGAAAAGTTTGTCAGCCAAGCATTATAGAATTATGGCTCCAGAGAGAATAAAGTTTTCCCATTCCTGTGACCTTGACCTTTGTCAATTAAGCATGGTGTTGCTGTGCAAAAGACCTTCCAATCAAAAGGCCTGAATGTTTGAAAGAGCCTGGAGAAAAGTGAAATTTATTTTGCAGGCAAAGTTAATGAGTGAATTCACCATAGTTTCTCTGTCATCAAGAGGTAAACTATTTTTAAACACCAATTCTGAATGACAGCTGCCAAGTAACTACAAAGAATTAACATTTCACTGAAGTGAAGAGGCTTCATTGAACTCTGGTATACTGCCTGCAACTTCTATAAGTCTGTGCTAATTTCTCACAAATTTAGACATAATTCCACTTATTTCAGATGATTTGAGGGTTTTGGGGGGTTTTTTGCAGTGAACCACAATGTGATGCTGTAATTTTAAAATTTAAAAAAAATGATGTTGATCATTTCTTTCGCATTATTACTATCAAATTTTCCTTTCCGTGAATAAACAAAAGGAAATCTTGAATAGAATAAGGCGCCTCACCAGATTAACAGATGAATAGTACAGTGGAACCCTGTTAATCGAATAGCCACTTTGCCAATGAAAATTATTCAATTAACAGGAGTACTCAATTAACAGGGATTGTGTCACTTTCCTGTATTCTAGAGATAAACTTGGCATTTATTCTATTATATCTAGTTTGACAGAGCTCCATGATATAATAGATTAAATGCCTGTATTGGATGTACTAAGGCAAAATTGGTCTATAAACAAAGGAAAACTGGGGTGAGTCAGGGTAATTTTGCGACAGGTTACAAGATTTTTTATTCAATTAACAGAAGTTTACTCTATAACCTATATTCAATTAACAAGGATGTAAATCCTTCTAATTAAACAGACTTTGAAAAAAGGTGCTGCAAACAAAGAATCGCACAATTACATTTTTTTTTTTCGGGAGGGGGGGGGGGGGGGGGGGGGGACCGGTTAGCTACTTAAATTTTCAATTTGCTGAGAAGCAGAGCCTGGACAGTGCACATTCAGCGGTGAGTTAACTTGTGCTCTAGTCATCAAAACGTCTGGTTGGACTGAAGGCTCATACTCCCTGTTTGATATTGATTTGAATATTGTGAATGCAACATTTATTTCACTGCAAATATGCAACAAACCAGACTGACTATGAATGTTCATCCTACTTTATTCATAGTTGTTACTTGGTTGGTTTGTCATTCAAATGTATATTATTATGCAGAGAAACATATCAACATGTCTCAATCGCACAACCCATTCACTCTTCGGCAGGAAAAGAGTAATAATTCCCATAAGACTGCCGGTAAGATTCGAGAAAATACAAATCAAGCACGACTGGAAAGTCCATGTGTCGTCTAGCCATGACAAATAGACATTATTGCAAGGTGAGTAAAAAATCACATTCAATCGTTTGACTCATTTTATTAGTCTACTTATCTTTTTTGTTGTAAATTAATATGAAGAATACCAGCAAGAATTGCTATAGTGTTCAATATCTACAATCTTAGGCTATTAAAAAAAAAATACTTGCTTCTCATGCACCTCCCTCATCATTACAAATCTGATTCATCACTCTTTTTTTTTGCAGAGAAATCTTTTAAGTGATACTATTTTCCACTTGTGGGACCCAAACTTTTATGTATTAAATTTAACATATGTAAATTTAACCAAATATATCCAGCGAGTTCTGTCCAGACAAGATATAGTGGGTTAAATTTGCATCTGCAGCAGCTGTCTGCAGTATTCAAAATTTTCACTGCTTAAAACATTGGTTTTTCCATAGGATAGTTGGAGGAGTTAACTTCTTGCATGCTGCTGGCAGATATTCCTGCCCAGTATAATTTGGGCACATTTAATCAAATTTACACTTTGTAAACTGAAGGAATTTATCACCAATAATTTGATTTAAATTGAGATGAATTTTTCATTAAATCTAGTCATAGCTGCTTCACAGCACCCATGACTAAATTTGATTAAAAAATATCTTGAAAATACTCAGCAGGTTAACCCTTGACCCAACGAATCGCCTGCATCCGCCCGCGTAATATGCAAATTCAGCAGCTGAAAAAATATTATTTTCTGAAACATTTCAACAAAACCATATCATGTGACCCCTCTTTGGAATGAGCTCGTTCCAAAGAGGGGTCACATGATATGGTTTTGTTGAAATTTTATGAAAAAATTTAAAAAATGATATTTAAAATAATAAATTTTGATATCGTCTGCATTGGGTAAAGGGTTAGGAGTTAAATTAATAAGTTTCAACTATTTTCAGGACTACTTTGTGGATTAGCTGAAAGATAAAAACCTCCCTCTCTCATCATACATTTGACAGAAAATTACATGAGAAACAAGATATTTTTTAATAGGCTTAAATAAAATATAGAAAATCAATATTGAATTCATACCATAGCACGACAACAAAACTTTCGTGGCGTTTTGACAAAGTTCTCAATAATCTAAAGGACTAAATGAATAGAGAAAATGCCTATCAAGTACATACCGTACTGTTATGCTATGGTGTGAATTCAATACTGATTCTTCTATATATTTTTTGTAGTGTGAGTCAATTGTCTTGTTGGTTGACTTAAGATTTTTGAGGCATTCTACTAGCAGGGTAGGGAAATTAAAAAAAAAGAAATTCAGCCCTGTCAAAACAAAATTATGGCAGTCATTATCCCTCTGCAGATTCTGTCAAAAATATTTGGTGTTTCTCATTCTCCTACTCACCGAACAAATCAGGAAAAAGAAATTATTTTGCACAGCAGTGATCATGACCATAATGGACTGATCTTTGGCGAATTAGAATAAAATTCTTTTCCTGCAAGGTTATTAAGTATCGTGAAAAATAAAACAAGTTCCCTCACTTCAGGAAATGAATTGTTGAAAACTGTCTTCATGCTCACATATTCGCGTACACTGATTTTTTTTAACAGCTGAAGATTTTTAGCAGGAAATGTTGTCCTTGAACATAGATATTTCTATGCTGAGAATTTTTGTTTCTCAAATTTTAAACCCAAATTAACAATTCCAAATTTGTGACACCAATGATGTATAAATGAGTTATGATAGGAAGAGTTTGGTGTAGACACATGAAAAAAATTGCTAGGCTTAAGACAAAAAACAAGACAGAATGGGATATTAAAATGATGAAATGAAACCACAACTGATTGATTATTTTTGTCATTATTCATGGGTGGTACTGCAATTTAAAAAGTATCCAAGAGTCCATTTGTAAAATGAAAGAAATGAGATTTGTGCTTCAATTAAAATAACTGAATCAGATCATCGGGGAGTTGATGGGGCAAAAGTGGTGGGCACACAAGAGTTATTTGTAAATTCAGAAAACCTTAAGGAATAACCCACAGAATACTTGTATTGTTAATCTATGAGCCATTTGTTCTTAAAATAAATGCTCATGGTGTAAAACATAAAAAGATGGTGTAAAATATACCTCAAACTTATGAGTTATATCCTCGCCCAAGTCAGAAAATGTCAGGCCTGGCATTCTGAAAAATGCAGGAGGGCAAAAAATCGCTCTCCTCAATCAGCTTAGGAGAGCAATTAGCTTTACACAGCATTTTAAGTATCCAGTTGAACGAACTCATTGAAACTGAAACCAACAGACTACATCAGTGATTTTATTAACTTTACTAAGGTAAAGCGAAATCTCTTAGACATCTAGATGTCTCACTCAACAACCGAACACACACTTGACAAGACCTGTGTGTGTACCGTAACCCAGACCTGTTGTCCAAGAAAGTCATACGCCTACCACTACCACCTTCAACCCCCCCCCCCCCCCCCCCCCCCCCAAGGGGGGTTGAAGGTGGTAGTAATAGGCGTATGACTTTCTTGGACAACAGGTCTGCTTGAATCTACAGTCACATCCTGGTGCAAGTGCTTCAAGTGACAGGATAGTAGTAATGGTAGTATATTATAGTGTCAATATTCCTTGAATAATTACCCCTCAAACTGTGATGTCAGTTGTTGAACTTGAAACTGACAGAAAAAAAAATATTGCTGTGATCCATTTTGCTTCAAATGATTGCAACTGTGTTTGGGTATGGTTGCAGTCATTACCTTTTACCACTAAACCACTTTCAAAATGAAATTACGTGATGTTATGTGACTTCGAAGTTAAATTACATTTTTGCTTTACAACAAAAATTTAATGTGAGCATAATACATGTAATCTCAATCATCCCAGACCGAAATATTTAGGAGGGCAATTTTTCGCTCTCCTTAATTCTTTCAGGAGGGCAGTAAGGAGAGCTAAAAAATCGCTCTCCTGAAATTGCCAAGCCTGAAATGTTCAGGAGTGTTTCTGTAAAACCACACCTACAAGGTTTAAACTTTTACAGGTTAAAAGAGACTTCAGGTTTCCATAAGATGTACTCTAACAAGTTACAACACAGATTTTAGAACCCCTTGGTTTATAAAGATTGGGGGGAGGGAGGAGGCAGTCCTTATTTTCAAATATTTGGACTACAAGAGGTTGAGGATGACTACTCGCCTCAAACCAACAGGCCTACCTAGTACCAACGTATATCTTATTTCACAACTCCCTCAAAATCAGGTGATAATTAACTTTAAACATTTAATCTGGTTAACTATGATGGCATGGTCGTGATGAAGCTTATAAACATAAGCCTTCAAGGATTAACACTTCTGAAATGAGATTAACCCTTTACCCAACATAATGGCCGAAACCAGCCTGCACTATTCACAAAAATCACCCTTCAATTTTCATTAATTTTTCATTTTTGTCACAAAAACATAGCTTACAACCCCTCATTGGAATGGGCATGTTGAGCTTGTTCCAATGAGGGGTCATAATCTATGTTTTTGACACACAAAAAAAGAAAAAAAAAGTTATTCCAGAATTTTGTTTGCAAGTGTTGTCTGCCTTTCATGTTAGGTAAAGGGTTAATCTGCAAACAAATAGAACAGAAATGACTACTACTATTAAAAAAAATCATGCACCATGTATAAATACATAATAATTGCATATTCATGATCAACCAGGTTCAATTAACAAAGGCCGAATGATAATTTTAGTTCTACACAAATTTATAAAAAGGAATGAGAAATGAAAGAGAAAAAATCCAACATAAGAGTTTAATTATTCACTATCATAAAAATACTTGCAATAATAAGTGAAACCTCCATCTTGTCAAAATAATAATTGATAAAATGCTAAGGACACAATACATATTGATCTAGGCTTACCAACAAAAAACCCGCCTTAATTTGATAAAGAATATATTGCTTTGTTTACTGGGTAGCTTAATTTAACATCCAGAAAAAAAGAAATCAGTCAATCAAGAAGAATGATTTAAATATAAGTAAAAAAAACAAAAAAAAACAATAAATAACCAAGTCTGAGGACTGAACCAACACATACTCAAATCACATGACATATGCACAACTTAGTCAATCTGTTACACTTGATTTATATAATTTGTACTGAATATAATAATAAAACATTTAACCCTTTACCTAACGAACTGACCGCATCTACCAACGTAATTTACAAATTTAGTAGTTGAAAAAATATTTATTATTTTTAAAATAAATTCAACAAAACCATATCATGAGACCCCCTCATTTGAACGAACTCTATTGGCAGGTCCCAATGAGGGATGTCACATGATGTGGATTTTTGTAGACATTTTTGAAAACTTTGAAAAAAAGAGATAATTAAAAAAAATGTTGATATCGTGTATGTTGAGTAAAGGGTTAACCCTTTACCCAACGAATCGCCCGCATCCGCCCGCGTAATATGCAAATTCAGCAGTTAAAAAAATATTATTTTTCAAAAAATTTCAACAAAACCATATCATGTGACCCCTCGTTGGAACGAGCTCGTCGAGCTCGTTCCAACGAGGGGTCACATGATATGGTTTTGTTGAAATTTTTTGAAAAATTTGAAAAAATGATATTTAAAATAATAAATTTTGATATCGTCTGCATTGGGTAAAGGGTTAATCTAAAAGAAGCTTCATCATTCACAGTAATGTTGAAATAAAAATAACTATATATCCAGAAAGAATATTTTTTTCATTTACATACCTTTGCTGTTCCAAGTCTTTCCCAATCAGGTTTTAGATAGAATAATATTCCATCAATTGAACCTGGTAGTGTTAGGCCTCTTATTAACAGAACAACCAAAACAGCATATGGAAACAATGCAGTAAAATAGACTGCCTGAAATAAAATAGAAATTTTTTTTTTTAAGGCAAAATAAAAAAATTTGGTTCCAATATAATCCATCATTGAAATTGAACCCCTCCCCTCGCTACACATTTTTAGTGGCTTGTAACGTCTTCCAAAATTAGTTTGAACTTGTGAGACTTTCAACTTAAATAAGTTAAAAAATTTGTTTCTCAGGCCCTCGTGCATGGTCCTTTTACGTTCTCTCTTTATAACCAATGCAAACTTAAAAAAAATAAAAATTAAATGGTTTGTGCAAACAACATAAAACTAACCTAGAACATAAACTTTGATGGCAAGGAAATAATTACCAAAATAAAAAAATAAAATAAACAAGAGGCCTGCATCGCAAAGTGCTCCTAATTGCCCAAGATGAAAGTGAAAAAGGGCCATAACTCTGGAAAAAATGTGTGGAAGGAACTTCCGCTACACAGGTATAATTTCTCCATGATGCTCCATCACAACACCAAATATCATTCAAATCGGATTAGCAGTGGCTGGGAGTGCGGTGGCTCAGTGGTAGACTGTTGGATTTCTATGATAGAGGTCCCGAGTTCGATCCCCATCCAGGATGACCTGCATTGTGTCCTTGGGCAAGGCACTTTATCTGTTGCTGACATGGGGGCACAATGACGCTGTGTACTAAGGCATACTGCATGTCGATGGTGCACATGTCTTCAACCGTCGTAACCCTGCATGAGCAGAGCTTGAGTTAGAATGTTGAGGAGCTGACAGTTGCTCGTCGATGCTCGGTGGTTCTCTCCAGGTCCTCCAGTTTCCTCCATCTGTAAAACTGTCACGGTCACAAATAGTCATTGTGCATAAGTATGTGACCTTAAACACCAATAAATAAATAAATAGTAGCAGTGGCTGAGATACAAGGGAAAATGTTGGTACGAATGGACAGATGGAAGGAGGTCTCCACTAGATACCCCTTTGACTTTTTAAGTCGGGGGCATAAAAAATGTCCTCTCAGATGCAATTTTACAAAAAATGGCCTGAGAAACAGTAGATCTACTTTGAGGGGCCTAAAATTCACTGATGTATAATTTATTTGCACATGTTTTCAACAAGGGATGATTAAAATGCATTCTATTTATTATATTTCTATTGTAAAGATGCAGTTTGTGCTGCAGAAAATAACTCAAATATTATGTGGATGGTATTTACTTTGCAAAAAAGGTGCATGAAAATAACTGAACATAATTCTGTGGATGTGATTCACGTTACTTTTTAGTTGAAATTACTGTCTATGCAGCATTGGTTTAGATACAGGCACTCTCCCATAAATTTTAACAAGGCTTTATTTTTCACTTCCATCCAAACAGTCCTCTTGAAACAAGTCAGTAAGCATGTGTACTTGTTGAACCAGAATAGGAAAACAGAAATCTTCATAACCCATTTTTGCTGCCTACAAATTAACCAAATTTTCATTTTTTTCAATATCATACAAGATGTTGTCTCAATCATTGGTATCAAAGTAGAAACAGATTGCAAAGTAGAAGATGGCTCTGATAAATATACATTGAAGATATTTCTACTATATTTAAATCTAATTAGAGCTGAAATGGTCAAGGGGTTTTCTTGATCGATTAATCACATGGATTAACCTTGGTTAACCCTTTATCTAACATGGAAAGCAGACGACACTTGCAAAAAAAATACTTGAATAACTAAATTTTTTGTATTTTTTATCCCAAAAACATAGGTTATGACCCATCGCTGGAATGAGCTCGACGAGCTCATTCCAACGCGGGGTCATAACCTATGTTTTTGAAACAAAAAATTTAAAAAATAATGAAAATTAATTGGCGATTTTTGAGAATAGCATTTGCCGGTTTTGGCCGTTACGTTGGGTAAAAGGTTAACCGATTAATCACTTGTCCAAATAGATATTTGAATAATTGCCATACCGTTGATGATTTACAGCATGAACCCTTTACCCAACATAACAAACAAAACCGACTAGGCCTATATACAAAAATCTCCATTCAAATTTATTATGTTTTCAATTTTTGTCTCAAAAACATAGCTTATGACCCCTCATTGGAACAGGCTCATTGGGCTTGTTCCAGTAAGGGGTCATAAGCTATGTTTTTGAGACAAAAGTTGAAATTTTTTAGTAATTCAGGAATTTATTTTTCAAGCATCGTCTGCTATCTGCAATGGGTAAAGGGTTAAGTATGACCATTTCCAGCTACTAATACAGTATGCTGATCATGCAAGTATGTCAGCAAGTAACTTGCATGCTTTACTCTGTCTCATATAATTGATGTGAGTTAGTGTGACAATGCTTTCCTGTTTTGGGAGCAAGTTTCTTCCTTTGTTGACCCATATAATATAGTACGGTAGTTCAAAAGTAACGGTTAATCGATTAATTACTTTTTGGATCGATCATGATGTTAATCATTGATTAATCGATTAATCGGTTAACCGTTTCAGCTCTAAATCTAATATGTTACCTTTCCAAATGACTTGACTCCTCTTGATAAACAGGCAACAACAATAGCCCACGCTAATAATAAACAGAGCACTAATTCCCATTTTATTCCACCCATATCATGGAATCCTTCTGTTAAATCTAGAACATACTCGCTGAAATAAATTGAAAAAAATAAATGAAACCAATGTAATGGCATCAGTGATCAGTATCACTTCTGATTCGGGAGAGGAAGTATATCCTTTATTTACTTCAGCAGGCCTGGCATTTTCAGGAGAGTGATTTATTCACTAGCCTTAAAAAAATTAACTAGCCCTCCTGACCGTAGAAAATAATGATAGCCATAACAGCATATTCCTTAACCCTTTACCCAACGTAACGGCCAAAACCGGCCAGCGCTATTCTCCAAAATCGCCTATTAATTTTAATTATTTTTTTTATTTTTTGTCTCAAAAACATAGGTTATGACCCCTCATTGGAACGAGCTCGTCGAGCTCGTTCAAATGAGGGGTCATAACCTATGTTTTTGAGACAAAAAATGAAAAAAAATACTTATTCAATAATTTTTTTTGCAAGTGTCATCTGCTTTTCATGTTAGGTAAAGGGTTAAATCCACATCTTTTCAGATCTCTGCTAGGTTAGTGGTCTCTGTAAGATGGCCGCACTGTCCCTCCCACATCTCCAGGCCTTACCGAGGCCGGGATGTGTGGGAGGGTTGAGTAGCCATCCCACAGAGACTACCTTGTTAGCAGCACCAAATAAAATATACAAAGCCCACTAGGCAGAATTCATTAATAGTAAAAGTTTCTTTTGCCACTTTGAGCTTTTGTAAGCTTGGGGAGATCTATTCGCACCCTTTGGCCAATGGCCATGCGAGGGAAGCGATTTTTAGCCCTCCTGCATTTTCAAGAATGCCAGGCCTGCTTCAGCCTCTCAATGTAAATATGCAGAAGTTGCAAAATTCAATACTTATTTCAGGTTGTGCAAACAAATTTTTTTCATAACTTACTTTCGCTTGGAATATCCATCTGAGGTACCCAGACATGCAGTGGTTCATAATTCCCATGGTTTAAACTGTAATTTACCAATTCCAACTGAAACTGGAATCTGACTAATTCATGTCATTGCAAATAGCAAACAACAAAATTACAGTTGTCACTCAATCTGCTAAATGATAATGTGAAAGCACAACCAACATATCTGTTAATTATTTGGCTAAGTTGTGGATGGACAGAGGTATGTATGGACAAACAGCAGATCGCAACCCATTCCAATAGCTCATACCTGATGTCAAGTTGAGCCAAAAAATTAGCAGAGCAGTTGACTAAATATATTTTCAAGGACTTCTCATGACTTTTTCTCAGAAAGTATGATTTTCAAGTACTTTGAAGAGCAATGAATTTGGATTTTAACCCTTTACCCAACGTAACGGCCAAAACCGTCAGCGCTATTCTCAAAAATCGCCAATTAATTTTCAAAATATTTTCATTTTTTGTCTCAAAAACATAGGTTATGACCCCTCGTTGGAACGAGCTCGTCGAGCTCGTTCCAACGAGGGGTCATAACCTATGTTTTTGAGACAAAAAATGAAAAAAATTAGTTATTCAAGAATTTTTTTTGCAAGTGTCGTCTGCTTTTCATGTTAGGTAAAGGGTTAAAATTCAAGCATTTTTAAGCATTTTCAAGGATGAGCCCTGTTACAATTAATACACCATGACAGGGTATGTGCTAATCAGCAATGATGCAAATTACGGTAATGCTATTGCAGTGATGGATGTCAAGTTGTGCTAGAAAATGGAAAACACATTGAAAACTATCAAACTTTTCCTTGCTGACATTTTTTAAAATGAGTTTTTTTATTTCTTATGAGTTACATCTCTAATTTAACTTACTGGAAATATTCATCACTGGGACTTCTGCTTTTAACTTCAGGTAAACTTTCTGAGAGATTCTTGTAATAGGCAAACATGTTTGGTCCAACAGAACTGTTTGTAAAGCACGAATGATTGTACCATACACCCTCTATCTTGGTACAGTTCTTTTCTTCAATTTTACCCATTAAACTACATGCTGAAATAAAAATTAAAACCAAATCATTACTCAAACAACAAACAAAAATACAACATGAATACCCATCCACAGGAGTAGAAAGCCTGGTAATTATAACACAGTGACCTGATGTCACTGAAAATTGCTTTACCAAACCAAAAGTTCATGAATGGTATCATCTGCTAGCACCATATATTTTACAACAAAATTTCTATTTGTTTACATGAACTAAAGATATGTCCGAGAGTTTCAGATAATCCATACCAGAAAGCCTCCCAAATGTTTAGCAATCTCAATATAGTAAATATATCTCTTTCTTGATTAGATAGCAAAATCAAGACCAATTTAAAAAATTAAAAAAAAAAACTGAAAATTTCATCTGAGATTAAAATTACCTGCATTTCTTTTTTGACAGGAGAAATTGTACGGTGAAAAGAAGAGAGAGGTTTTGTAATCACAGAAGTGTATTTCGCATGTGTACACAAATAAATAGTTTTCAAAGGAGCATTATAAAGTTTTGAAGTCATTCATAACTCATGTGTATATTTGTGGCAGTCCACACCGACCATACTGTAAAACATTTCCACACTGGTTACAACTTACAATTAAATTCCTCTGGAGGGAAATCATGTGCACACCATTATAGCAAAAGCTATAAACACTGTTACATGTTTTTTCACTTAACCCTTTACCCAACACAGCTTTTTAAAAAAATAAATTAAATTTCACATTTTTTGAAAAAAATTATCACAATTTTCCAATAAAACCATACAAACATGAAAAATCATTAGAACTGGCTTGTCAAGCCGGTTCTGATGATATCCATATATGTATGGTTTAATCGAGACATTTGAAAGATATTTTAGGCTGTGGCAGGCTTATTTTGGTCAATTTCCTGTTCATTTTTGGCCGCTATGTTACGCACAGGGTTAATAAAAGTATAGTACACATATAATTTCACAACTTAATTTTGAGTATCAGAATATGTGTTTGATGTAAACATCTATATTTTCCAGTGAGAAACAAAAATACACACACATACTGCAGGCAAAAAAAATATTCCATTAGCAAAACATACCTGGTGTATTCCAGTGGTTGTCACATGACCTCCATGGAACATCGGAACCAAAAGAAGCGAATAAGTAGAATAATGACCATGCAATGATCATGTTATAGTAGATGCCGACCAATATAGATACAACAAACATGCCCCATCCAATACCTGTCAATAAATAAGAATATATAACTTAGACAAATTGCCAGTCAGTAAATGTTGACTTTATCAAATTAAAAAACTCAGAACAATAAAAATGAAGTGAAGCCTGTGAAAAAGAGAAACTATGACATGCTAACCCTTTACCCAATGTGGATAACAAAAAATATTATTTTAATTATTTTTTCCCCAATTTTTAAAAAAAAATTCAATAAAACCATATCATGTGACACATCACTGGAATGAGCTCATTCCAATGAGGGTGTCACATATGGTTTTGTTGAATTAAATTTCTTCAATTACTCATTTTGTAAATTATGTGGGTGAATGTAGCCAATTCATTTGGGTTAAGGATTAACCCTTTACCCAATGCAGACGATATCAAAATTTATTATTTTAAATATCATTTTTAAAAATTTTTCAAAACAATTCAACAAAACCATATCATGTGACCCCTTGTTGGAACGAGCTCGTTCCAATGAGGGGTCACATGATATGGTTTTGTTGAAATTTTTTGAAAAATAATGTTTTTTCAACTGCTGAATTTGCATATTATGCGGACGGATGCGGCCGATTAGTTGGGTAAAGGGTTAAAAGAACACTTTTTGATTTAGCACATACTGTGGCCTTCCACATTGAAATAGCTGAGTAGCAAAAACAAATATGGAGGTCACCATTTACCATTAAACTGAAAGTTCACACCAATTTTATAAAATACAAAATGAGTCACTCTCATTTATATATGTGTTGTGAGAATGCGTGGAGAGCTCATTTGAACAACTGCAGGGTTAATTAACTCAAGGAAATTGGGAAGGGTACTTTTTTGAGAGTGGGGATGCACTACATGTAGTGGAATCCATTAACCCTTTTCTTAACGTGAAAAGCAGATGACACTTGCAAATAAAATTCTTCAATAACTATTTTTTCATTTTTTGTCTCAAAAACATAGTTTATGACCCCTTATTGGAACAAGCTTGGCGTGCTCATTCCAATGAGGGGGTCATGACTTGTCTTTTTGAGACAAAAATTGAAAAAATAATGAAAATTAATTGGCGATGTTTGAAAATAGTGCTGGCCAGTTTTGGCTGTTACATAAAGGGTTAAAATTCAAGCATACTATGTCATAATTCCAATACCCCCGATAGGGCAATGATGGCTGACAACTTGTCAGACACAACAGATCTGAATACGGAGTTCTCTAGAATTCAGGAACTTGAAGCAGTCATTGCAACTCGTCCTGTAATAAAACCCTCTGAAAACATAAAAGATTCCACTAGGTGTGGTGGCATATCCCCACCCCTGCCAACTCAAGGGATGGGACAGCATATCTTGATACCAGCATGTGTCCATTGAAATTTGTAAGATTTCATTACGATCTGACCACTATCAGCTGAGTTACAGACAGACTTGTTTGTCTTTTTCTCTTTTTCCCCTGTAAAAAGGGGCATAACTCTTTGATGAAAGTTGGGGACACTATTACTTGATGTGTCTGAAAAAGTCATGCTGGATATCCATGTAAGATACGGTGAAGTGAATGGACAGGGTGCTGATGAAGTTGCAAGTAGCTTCCATTTTCTGACAAACTTTTTCAAAACAAAGACAATTTACAAGCCTTATCAAAAATGGCCAAACATGTCATAAGTGAATATGTTTTTAGGTAGGTGTATTTGTCATAAACACACACCGGTAACTAGACATTTAGGGCTATGCACATTTTCTCTTGCTTGTGTTTATGTTCCAGAAGTTTTGTCAACATCAGTTCATAAATGTAGGAGGAGTTGCCCACATAATAATTTCAATCTGTATTAAATTCAAGCTGAAGAGGAGAAAAATTGGTTGAAATTGTAGCAGTTTGAAAATTTGGAAAGAAACATGTTCACTTGTTAGTAGTCATGTTTGGGAAGTTTCATAAAGTTTAATTCCTAAAGTACGGCCGTTGTGGACAGGTCCACATGTAGGCAATATTTCCACGGACGCATTAATTTCAGATTCCAAACACTAATTATAGGAATAATCATAAAAATTTAAATAATGAAGCACTGGGTACAACCCAGTGCTTCATTAATTAAACTTTTGCAAATGATGGTTTTTATTACTTGGTGAACACTGGTGTGGACATCGCTGACATCCATGTGTAGATTACAACCAGTCCAGTCACGACAGCTGCACTGTAAATGTAGGAATATGAAAGAGCAATGAAGGATACTCTCAGATGGATGTAGACTCTGTGGACGTACAGGATAACAAGTGATGACAATATAGCTGTCACTTCTTTGAAGAACAAGAAACATTAATAACATGAACGTAAATTCCCTGAATAATTTTACCTTGGAATAACGGGCTGATTTTCCATATTGAAATAACACCTTCTGCAGCAAACTGACCAAATGACAGTTCCATAAAAAATAAAGGAATACCGGCAACAAAAAGCATAGTCGCATATGGGATAAGAAATGCACCTGTAAATATAAAATATAGTACAAGTCAACTTGGTTAACAATCTAACACTGTTACCAAACATTTACAGTAACAATCATAATTTTCATTTAAAATTGTGTTTAAATACACTAATCAGATTCTTTGAAAGACAAAAACTACTGTTTTTAAACTCTTTCAAATTTACCAAATTGAATGACAAGATTTAAAGTCTGAGATATGGGATAAGAAATGAACCTGTAAATATAAGATATAGTACAACTCAAGTTGGATATAATCCACCACTATCAACAAAAAGTTTACAGTAACAATCGTAATTTTCATTTAAAGTTGTGTTTAAATATATGACGATTCTATGAAAGACTAAAATTACTGTTAATAAACTGTTAATTCAATTTACACAATCGAATGACAAAGTTTGAAGTATCGAAATGGATTTCATAAAATCATAAACTTTCCAAATGTCACTTAAAAAAAAAAAATGTAATCCGGTTATCTTTTTTTGTTTTGGGTTGGCCAAAACAGGCATTTTAATCAATTTGTTTTGGGTACAATGCAGTGAACCATCCCATGGTTTGGTGGGAGAGAACAAACAGTTAGTTTTCCCTTCTTTGTATCTGTTTGCAACATGAACATCCCACACTTTTCTCCTTTACCCAACGCAGACGATATCAAAATTTATTATTTTAAATATCATTTTTTCAAATTTTTCAAAACATTTCAACAAGACCATATATGTGAGCCCTTGTTGGAACGAGCTCAACGAGCTCGTTCCAATAAAGGGTTAACCCTTTACAGGGACCGATCAGGACTATTTAAAATACGCTCTAGCCTCGGAGCCTATTTTTTCAATTCATGCGCCAGATTTCAATTTACGGAGTCACACTGCTGTTTGTAACGCACACTGCAAGTATGCAATAGCTCTCATCATTTTCATTTAGTACACTATAGCAAACATTAATCTTCACTGTGGTTTCTGATCAAGTCTTGGCTGCCTATTTAGGCAGCCAAGACTTGATCAGAAACCACAGTGAAGATTAATGCTTGGTAATTAAGACTTGAAGTATTAACTTAAGCACTCTACAACAATGATAAATGATAATCATATATATAATACATGTAAGAGTGTCTCTCTCGATTATCCATCGAAAGAATATCAAAATATGATCTGAGAAGTTACGCGCCAACTGAGAAGCCTATTTCTGAGATTTAAGAGCCAGGTCCTGATGTTTCAGACCCAAATACGCACTGGCGCATGCCCAGGTCGGTTCCTGCCTTTACCTAAGGAATCAGCGGCACACACCCACATAATTTTCAAATTTAACAGTTGAAATTTTTTTTTTTTTCAAAAAGTTTCAACAAAACCATATTGTGTCATCCCTCACTGGAACAGGCTCGTTCCAATGAGGGAGTCACATGATATGGTGTTGTTGAAAGATTTTGGGAAACTTTCATAAACAATAATTAAAATAAATTTTGATATCCTGTGCATTGGGTAAATAAAGGGTTAAAAACAAAGATTACAGCATCCTTGTTATAGGTCACTGCCATTGTAGCTTGTCGCTGCTTTACTAGAGAAGAGAAGATTTCTTCGTTTCCTCATGTCATGCAAAAATGATATTGAAATATAAGTTACACATGAAGTTTAATAGGAAACACCAATTAAATCGAAATTAGATCATACTGACACAATCCTTGATGCCATGCTCGCACAGTTTGCCAGTATAAAACATTCTGCGCCTACAGTGTCCTTTACGACATGCTTTGCTTTTCTCTTGCAAACTCTTTGTTTTTCAAAACTTATTTACTGGTGGCATTCTTTCGACTCAACAATTGATTCCTAAATTGTTTTGGTTGGAGTGGAATGTTATATGTTCATCTTGACAAAAAAGTCAAGAAGATTTTAAACATCATATAACTTGGGCAATAAATGGAATAATTGTCATAAATTGGGCTCAGACATTACTATGGCAAATTTGGGGAAATTTAGGACAAGGGGGATGGGGGGGGGGGGGGGGGGGGGGGAGAGGTATAGTAATCCTGATACATACTATTATTTCATTGATACATATACCTGAGGGAAGTTTGAGATTATTTGCACCTTGTTTGAAAAGTAATGACTGTTTCATAAAAAAAAAACTCCAAACAAAAGAAAACAAAACAAAAAAAAATACCTACAGTCTAGAAATGATAATGGTGCCACATCTGAGAGATTTGGCTCTACTTCAATGCAATATCGCAAAATGTATATAATTTAATTACCTCCACCATTCCTATAGCATAAATAAGGGAACCGCCAAAGATTTCCTAGGCCAACAGCGTAACTCAGACAGGAGAAGAAAAATTCCAACTTTCCTGCCCAATTCCCTCTCTCATTCTTCCCAGTACTGGAATCGTCATCTGGCATGCTTTCAGTTGAACTAATAACAGCTGGCTGAAAAATAAAAAGATTTTGTTGATTAAATGTACATTTTTGTTATCAGAACTTTTTTCTGAAAGAAGAATTACATGCACTTGTTTTGATAAACTGTGCACCAAATAATGCAGCATTTCAATAAGCTTAGCTAAGGTATCTACCTTAAAAACTATAAGGGAAAATGTCATCCTGAACCTTATTTTTAGGGTGTGATAGTCACAATACTGTGGTTTTCAAAACCACAGGTCTGCTTTCACTGTAAGATGCCTACCAACATGGAGAACAGTGGTTATAAATTCTGAGAATGGGCTATGGTATGTGGATCCACAAGATATAAATATTCTGCAGGCTGAACAAACTAATAACTCAATTCTCCATAATAATGGTATGTCATTCATTTTGTATTCATTAGGTTTATCTTGAAATACTGAATGCTTGAGTTAATTACAGAACTAGAGTCAGCATTACTTAGTTAATTAATTGTTATGAGATTATAACACCAATACTATTAAGACTAGTTCTAACAGTTCATTGTATGTATGTCTGGATACTTGCAGAAAGAACAGACAAAACTACTATTTCACCATTGTTCTCTACTCTTTTTTCACTTTTTTCTTTTGACATGTACAAATGCACAATTACAAGTCTCTGCATACAGTAATTTCCACTGGGAATTGTTCTGCTTTTTCCCCATACACAGCATACAGCTGATAGCCATTTTCAACAGAATGTGTGTTAAAACAATTGACACATCATTGCAATCAGTACAAGTAAAATTACCAGATAATTAATAACTTTTCAGAACAAATTGGATAAAATCTGTTCACAGTGCTTGGCACAAGAATCGCCCTACAAATAATCTCACTTTCTTCTTTAAAACTTCTGATATCAAAAAAGCACAGTGCTTTGGTCAAACCTAGTATATCTTCAGGGGGGCCAAACAATTGTGTCAATATTAGTATCAGTGACAGGCAGGAAAGAAGAGAGAGCACTCTCACTTAAACAGCACCATAAATAAATGGCAGATCACTATTTTTTTTGTTTTTTGCAGGCCTTTACATTCGTCGAAGTAAAGTTGGAGACATTGTACTACTGCAGACGTTCCAAGTCAGTTTCCGATCAGCCACAGTGAAGAAATATTTTTGTAATATTGACTGCCTGAAATGCCAGATGTGAATTTTTTTTGTCTTGAGTTTTCTTTGTTTTTTTTTTTTTGGGGGGGGGGGGGGGGGGGGAGGGCTGTTTTGGGGCCTCAGAATATCTTATTAACCTTCTGGCCTAATTCTAACTTTGAGCATTTCACGGAAATAGAACATACACCCTAGCATGCCGTCTCGGGATAAATTTAAAAGTTACAGGAAAATACTTTAATGGCATTTGTTTCTAGCCTCTGGGCAAGTCTTGGCTGCCTACACGCCAAGACTTGTCTAGAAACAACTGCAAAGTATCAGGATATAGACCTAATTACGTAGCATGAGTGTATATAAATCTCCAGGCCTATCAGACTTAAATTACAGACTTGGCAATTTCAGGAGAGCGATTTTTTAGCTCTCCTTACTGCCCTCCTGAAAGAATTAAGGAGAGCGAAAAATTGCCCTCCTAAATATTTTGTTCTGGGATGATTGAGATTACATGTATTATGCTCACATTAAATTTTTGTTGTAAAGCAAAAATGCAATTTAACTTCGAAGTCACATAACATCACGTAATTTCATTTTGAAAGTGGTTTAGTGGTAAAAGGTAATAGCTGCAACCATACCCAAACACAGCTGCAATCATTTGAAGCAAAATGGGTCACAGCAATATTTTTTTTTTTCTGTCAGTTTCAAGTTCAACAACTGACATCACAGTTTGAGGGGTAATTATTCAAGGAATATTGACACTATAATATACTACCATTACTACTATCCTGTCACTTGAAGCACTTGCACCAGGATGTGACTGTAGATTCAAGCAGACCTGTTGTCCAAGAAAGTCATACGCCTACCACTACCACCTTCAACCCCCCTTGGGGGGGGGGGGGGGGGGGGGGGGTTGAAGATGGTAGTGGTAGGGGTATGACTTTCTTGGACAACAGGTCTGGGTATACACACAGGTCTTGTCAAGTGTGTGTTCGGTTGTTGAGTGAGACATCTAGATGTCTAAGAGATTTCGCTTTACCTTAGTAAAGTTAATAAAATCACTGATGTAGTCTGTTGGTTTCCGTTTCAATGAGTTCGTTCAACTGGATACTTAAAATGCTGTGTAAAGCTAATTGCTCTCCTAAGCTGATTGAGGAGAGCGATTTTTTGCCCTCCTGCATTTTTCAGAATGCCAGGCCTGAAATTATATTTTTATGATACTGGACAAAAAGCAAAGAACACAAACCATGCATATTACATTACGTTATCCCCTCTAATTTGGGAATGTTCCTGTGATTTGGGTACACTGGTTACCAGGGTGAGTTTGGTGGAATTTAAAGGCCTGTTTTTTGGTTAGTACTGTACAAGCATTTTGTTGGTAATGGTCATGCTTCAGATTGGTAATTATCAGGCAGCCAAGGCATCATTAGAAATCAATGCCAGGCCTCCAGAACTGGCGATTGGGGAGTAGAAATTGCAGAGAATTGTCCCAGACTGGATGGGTCAATGTTCATTGCAGGTTGGAGAATTGGGAGATAAAATCTGGAAATTGGGCAGAATGTGGACTACATGTGTAAATCATATTGGGAATGGGTCTCAAAACAGCCCCACCTGAGCATTATTCTGACTGCTGCTGTATATGTAATGAAACAACTTGAAATCAGGAACTGTAAAATGACCATATTGTAATCTACTGGTAAACAATAAACATTCACATCCCCTGTAGATTCATTTCAGTTCATCATATTTTTATATTTTCACCACTGAAAATACTTATACATAATAAATTAACTTGGAAGAACATGGAGAATGCAGAGATCAAAACAGGTCAGATAATATGACATGAAATATTATAATAATAATTAACATAATATATTTAAAATGTAGGATAGGAAAATTCCACAACTCCCTGCATAAATCAACAGGAATAATGTTGTTATTGGAAGGTTGTATGATTGTATTACCAACTATTTTTCTAACAATATGCTTAGCACATGTTGTTGATTGTGTATTCCACACATGCCTCTCAGCTCAACTGCCAACAGTACCTCCATCAGCTCCTTTGATGTAACAAGTATGGAATTATTTCTCATCCTGCTTTAGTTACATATTTTAGCTGATAGTACAGCTGTAATAGTAGTAAGAATGTAATGCACACAGCTGTTGGAATCTTCATATTTCAGGTTTGATAAAAAGAGTGCCCACATTCAAGATGGGACATTACCTGCTATATTAACCCTCAGGCTCTTCACTGACTTCACAATGAAGTCGGAATGCCAGGGTCTTTAGCATTAATTAGCAGCATGTGTCTTTCCATGATACTACAAAGCTGATCGTTTGAAAATCACAGGGGAGACACAACAGTCCTCTTTAACCCTTTACCCAATGCAGACGATATCAAAATTTATTATTTTAAATATCATTTTTTCAAATTTTTCAAAAAATGTCAACAAAACCATATCATGTGACCAAATATCTTGTCTCGAGGGATAATTCCTCCGCCCTTCCCACCAAAACACTTTGACGCCATCAAAAGTTATCCAGGGGCATGTGCAGCTCTATCCAACAATGTTGTTGTCAATTTCAGAAAAAAAAAAGAAGATTCTCTGACTGGGAAGAGTGCCCAAAAGTTCTGTATGTACCACAAAATTAAATCCCAATGCCTGCAAGACAGGGGTTAAAGATTTGTAGCGAAATGAACATTGACACATCCGTAATGGTGTTCACCCAATACTTCATGTAGAAGAGTCAAGTGTCCTTTGGTTTTGCGGTCTGTGCTTTTATTTCTATTTTCTTTGACAAATCTTTGTCTGCTAATATTTCCGAAACGTGATGCCATGTTGTTGTTTTTTTTATGGAAAAATGTGCAATGATTAAATAGTCTGTGCACTCATTAAATATGCTAATAAGCCGGTCATGTGGGTCTTGAGAGGTAGATGAAGAAAAGTAACGCAGAAACGTTTCACAGCCTGCAAGGACAGACGGTGCGGAAAAAAGGGAACTTAAACCAACATTAATCCACACTATTGAAGTAAAATCACTTCTTCTACACCGTGATATTAACGCAAGTTGAAATTTATATACAGTAGAATCCTCTTAATTGAATATCCATTTTGCCAGTGAAAATTATTCAATTAACAGGAGTATACAATAAACCGAGATTTGGTCAGTTTCCTGTGTTCTGGAGGTAAACTGAGCATTTATTCTATTATATCTTGTTTGACAGAGCTCCTAGAGCTCCGTCAAACAAGATATAATAGAATAAATGTCTGCATTGGATGCAGTAAGGACAAAAAGGTTGATAAATAAGGGGAAGTTGGTGCTTGTCACAGCAACGTTTTTGGCATATTACAAAAATTTATATACAATTAACAGGAGTTTATTCTACAACCCATATGCGATTAACAGATCAAATTTGTACTGAAGGTATGGTAAATGGTTTTGTGTTTGAAAATTATATTCAATTAACCCTTTACCTAACATGAAAAGCAGACGACACTTGCAAAAAAAATTCTTGAATAACTAATTTTTTTCATTTTTTGACTCAAAAACATAAGTTATGACCCCTCGTTGGAACGAGCTCGACGAGCTCGTTCCAACGAGGGGTCATAACCTATGTTTTTGAGACAAAAAATGAAAATATAATGAAAATTTATTGGCGGTTTTTGAGAATAGCGCTGGCCGGTTTTGGCCGTTACGTTGGGTAAAGGGTTAACAGGGATACACAAATAAGAGATATCCAATTAAGTGGGCTCCACTGTACTGCCTTACCTGGATAAAACTAACTTTTCCAGGTATTGATTATGATTTACTTTGCTAGTATCGGTGATGGTATTGACAATTTCACTGATTTTAGTCGGTATACCGTAAAACCACACAACACTACAAAAAGGCCTATTTTATGTTGAAAAAGTTGTAAACTGAGTTAAGGGAACTGCATTCTGGAAAAAAAATAAAAAGGTTTTCCGACCTACCAATCCTATTTTTATTCACCCTGTTAGTAGAAACAAACATAAATAGTTTTTAGGCCTCGGAATTTTGGATAAGTTTTCCTGTTCGGTCACTGACCAATCTTTGCCCGAACAGTGGGAATTTGGGACAAGTTATTCTGGTTTCAATGAATTATACATAATCCATAACCAAATTCAAGGACTTTCAAGGACCTTTTGGGTTCAAATCAAAAATTTTCAAGGACCAAACTGCACCAAATATTGATGGACTTTCAAGGACCATCCATATATAAGATAGAAAATTATGATATTTAATCAAGGGTTCATACAAAAATTTGCTCACAAAGTTCAAGGGTTTTTCAAGGGCTTCTTTTTTTTCCAAGGGCTACATACACTATTCAGCTTGTTGTATGAGCTCTAAAAATCTAAGATTCATGTGACACGGATCTGACTTTGGAAATCAGGAACTACTGGTACCCAAAGTGTGATCTGTGTTACAGTAATCTAGGTAAAACGTTCCATACTTTTTTATGTTTTTTTTTAACTGAGCGACACAAGCGCAACAAACAAGTAAAAGGTGAATACACATATATTTACAATGCCCAGGAAATAGCTTGGTATTCAAGGGTTTTTCCAAGAGATTTCTGAAAGTTCAAGGGTTTTGTCAAGGGCTAATTTCAAATTCCAGGGTTTTTCAAGAGAAAACTCATTTTCAAGGGTTTTTCAAGAGCTGTATGAACCCTGTAATCAAATCCCCCACCCCACCCTCCTGTAAATTAAATGATCTTCTTCACCAATGATTTCTTGAGGTAAATTTAGATGAAATTTTTATCATGTCGAATCATAGTTGCTCCATGGCAGCCATGACTAGATTTGATGAAAAATATCTTGAAAATTCTCAGCATATTGAGAGTTAATCCATGAAAAAACAGCACTCCCCTACAAGTTGATAATTACTTATAACAGCCATTTGTAAACACATTTGTAAAGTGCTTTATTATATATCAAAAGAACTACTTACAACACCCATGAATTAAATACCCCAAAAATAACACCTTATCAATTACATATATATACTATATCAAAATATTCCATGCATTAACTTGGATCAGTGATCTCTTTACTTAACCCTATAGTTAGGCTATACCTACCATAATGTAACAGTCCAAAAACCTATATGGACCATTACATTCAGAATGATCACCATTCAAAAATCTTTTTTAAATGCTGGCCCTCCAAAAACATACATGTTTTACTGAATTATTATAACATTCACTATTTATATTATAAATAGTGAATGTGGGAAAATATGAAAATTCAAACAATTTCGGTATTCAGTCATTGGGTTCAGTTTGGTCGCAGGCCCTAAACTGCTATCAAGTGGCATTTGTGGCACTGGGGTAGAATGATATAAGGAACAACTTATTCAGTATTTTCCAGATGTGAATTCCCCTTTGGTATTATCAGTAAATCTCACGTCAAGTCAGATACTGAATACCGAACCAATACTGCAATACAGCCCCATAAAAATACCGAAACCGATACCGAACTCAAAATTCCAATACCACCCATCTCTAGTACAGAGTGAAATTCAGTCAAATTCAAAGTAAATACCTGACCTATGCTCATATGAGGCCATGGTTAATTCATTTTCAGTTTAGCATAATTCGCCTCATTTTATTTTTTTATCGAAATAATAAAGCATTTTCTTTATTATTGGCTGCTCAAATGGGTCACCTCATTCATAGGGCCAGGGGAATAAACTATTTCACGTTTCTTCTTCATCCATTGAAATACCACAGTATTGCCTCATTATTTCCAGATTGCTGTAGCAATCTGGCAATAATGAGGTAATAATCTGGTGTTATTAGGCGTATAATGTTGACTAATGGTACATTTTGTTATAGGCTCTTCTGTATATAACCCTGATCATTATAAGTTCTACTATCGGAGGCAACCTGCACATGCAAGGAACTTGAAGGAAGCAGTGTGTAAGTGCAAAAGCAAAATGATAAAATATGCATCTTGTGGAAAGGGATATATACCACAACTTCCTCACAAGGATATAATTAATAATAACCTCATTCCGCATTTTGTTCTGATAACCTGGAATAAGGCTAAACTGAAAATTAACCAACCATGGCCTATGTGCTAGAGGACTAAAATACAGCCTGAACCTTTGCTTAGTGCATTATTTTGATCTCACTGGGGCATGCTGCAGGAAGAGATCATTTTTGACTGGGTCACAGTCTGCTTTTGTAATGACACTGACGTGAACTAATAACATTTTTCTAAATTCTGACAATCGTAAAATGAAGGGTTAAACTCGTATTTTAAGTAAGGTTAAAAAAGATACATGTGAATAAATAATCGAGAATGTGTCTTTAAAATGAATGGGAGTTTAGAATGTCAATTTAATTATAAACGATTTATTGAAGATAAGCATATCAAATTTGCGAATGTCTCTTCATGCATTTGATTATTTGGGGCTCTTCTAAACAATAATTTTCATAATCATGTAACAATAACCACACTAACCATGACATACATGTACGTCAGTATGTGGTGGGTAGGGCAGGTACTATATGTAAGTACTAAGTGAATATACTGCACAACTTCCTAAACAAGAATACAGGTAGCCAATTTAATGAGACCTACAGTACAGTCAGCGTAGACTGGTTGAAATCCATGCACGGGCAGTGATGTCCACGCATGTGTTTACCAGGTAATAAAAATCACCATCAGCAAACAATTAATTAATGAAACACCGGGTTGTACCCAGTGCTTCATTAATTAAATTTTTGATGATTACTCTAATAATTTGTGTTTGCAATCTAATATTATTGCGTCTTCTGTGGAAATACTGCCCACCTGTGGATAGTGAGGGACAGGGTTATATGACAGTCATTTCTCTGTGCCAGAAACACCTGTATCCTAGGCTTTTCTGTAATGGTATCCATTGGGAGCTGTTAAAAGGTAGGGGGATGAATCATTTTTGGTCATCTCATCAAAATTTGTTCAAGTGTCTTTGTGTTGTAACAATTTATTTGAGTCTTGTCACTCTCCTATAAATTGTAACAAGGCAAATCTATCCAAACTAAGTAATTTCACTTCGAAGATAATCTGATGTACATCCAGAGAATATGATGCTTTTAGACTGGAGAACCTCTGATTCTCGCAAAAATGTTCATTTGATTCTCGTCTCAGTGGATGTGCTTCGAATTATCTTTGAAGTGTTATCATTTAGTCTGTAAGGACTTCATCTTGTTACAATTTATGGGAGAGCATAGGCATTCTCCCATAAATTGTATCAAGGCAAAGACAAGTGAACAAATTTTGATGGCAAAAAATAATTCAGCACTCTACCAGTTAATCCTTTACCCAACTCAGTAGAGCTGTAGGTTTTTAAATTTCTTGTTCGGTTTTGGTTTTGGTTTTTCAGGAGGAGTAAAACCTTGGTTCAGTTCGGTTTTCGGTTTGTTCATGAGGCCAAATAAAATTCAATAAAACTCATTCTTATGTCCAGAGTCATAACTGAATGGCAGTGAAATTGAGTGAAACTCAATGAATGCCTGAAATAAGATATAATACATGAAGAATCAGGAAGGCCAATATAATAATTACCTAAATATACAGAACTTTTATTCTGCTTGGCCATTTTTCGAGGTCTGACACCTACACGCAACTTCAGGAAAGCTGCAAACACAACTAAACTGAAATGTCGGAAATTCACAGAATGTAGCCTCCCCATAGTAGTGAGAGTACCCAGACACTGCCAATGGCAGTGTCTGGGTACTCTCACTACTCTGGGATGGTTACATTCTGTGAATTTGGGCAGCAAGAGAGTATTTAATAAAAAACGAAAAACCTTAGATTACGGGATGTCGACGGTTTTGGTTTTTAAAAAAAAAACTAAAAACCTCGGTTCGGTTTCGGTTAACCTACAGCTCTACAACTCAGACGATATCTAAATTTATTATCTTAAATATCATTTTTTAAAATTTTTCAAACAATTTCAACAAAACCGTATCATGTTATGTGACCCCTCATTGGAATGAGCTCATTCCAAAGAGGGGTCACATGATATGGTTTTGTTGGATTTTTTGGAAAAATAGTATTTTTTCAGCTGCTAAATTTCCATATATGTGGGCAGATGTGGCAGATTCGTTGGGTAATGGGTTATGTGCCTGTCCAATCGTCCTGAATTCCCACTAGATTGCAACCTGTATATGTCAAGCCACTTCGCAGTGAATTTCTCCTACTATCAGCAAATCTGCCAAGTCAGATAAGTTTATGAATACCGAACCAACCATGTTGTTTAGCCCCTACAAATACCAAAATCGACACCGAACTCAAAATTTAAAAACTGCCCATCTCTGAACTCAGCTGGAAAATTCTGCAGACACTTGACGCTTGAGATACATGTAAGAGACTTAGATTTATTGTGTAAATCCAAATTTTAAAATACTGGTAGCATGTCAAAGATTTTCTGGGTGGCGTCCAGTAGACATTTACTATTCTCCTTATATTTTCAAATAAGGTGGGCCAACAACGTGAAGCTAATCCGCATCACTCATTTCAAAACAACAGGCCTTTGCTGTATAAATCTATACTTCATAAAATACTTACCAAAGGGTTGTATACAACGTACAGTTTTTAAAGAAAAATGGTTTCAATTTCTTTGAATAATATTTAAGTCACTAAAATTTGAATTTGAGCAGGTGAAATGTGAGACAGATTACAAAATGAATTGAAAAGTTATCAAACCATGTTATGGAAAACAATTTTTCCTGCCTCACTGGTCCCATATATCAAATTTCATCAGCGATGTGCCAACAATCTATAGCCTGTACCGTCACAGATGTCATACCATTGCTTATATTGTAAATATGATTCATGGAAATTTACTGAAAATCTTCTGGAACATATGTGACCATCTACCTACTCTAATACAAAACTGATAATCATCTCTTTTCAAATAATCAATGAAAAATGCATGTTAAAAATAACAACTGTGAACATTTTCAATGGCGCACGTCTGTTGGGTGATAATGTGTGTTGTTGGTTGAAAATGCATACATGTACTGTTTGATCTCTATCTGGCTATTTCCTACTCTTGGGTGCCAAATAATCATACATGCAGGCCTTGACAATTCCATATTTTGATTAACCCATTAACAGGTTACCCATTTAGTTGTTCATTAACCTATTCTGAAGGTTAAGTAAATTTGTTTCATTAACCTTTTGGTTAACCAAAAATCCAAACATGATATGCCACAGGCATATCCCAAAAGCTGTAGGCCTGCGCTGGTGGGAAGGTTTGGGAGGGAAATGTAGAGTTATGCCCCTTCTGTTGGCAACATGTGATGACTTCAGACGATAAAAATATCAACGAAACAGAAATATGCAATCACTAGAAATACAGAGTTGTGCCTCTTCTGTTGGCAGCATTGCATATAAGAGTTGTGCATCTTGTATTGGCAGAATTCCATATAATAGTGAATGGGCCCAGAATTGATTTGGCTTTGGCCCCATCATACATCAGGCTGCAGTGCATTTCAATTTCGATAAACTGTAACAACATGTTTCTAATTATGCTTACAGTAGTCCAAACAAGGCCTGAAAGTCTGTAATATAATTTTTTGGTTTGGTACGTCCTCAAGGACGTACCAAACCAAACATTATATTACAGACTTTCAAGCCATGTTTGGACAATGCTTACAGCTGAATAATAAGCACAAATTTAATATTTGTATGTCTACTACTTTCTGTCCAGGTATCTAATATGCCGATCGTAAAAAGTTGGTTAACTGATAGATCCTTCTGGTAAACCGATAGTCCGTTCGCCTTAATTTTTGTTTGCGTAACCTCTAGGGGAATGGAACAATCGTTCGCCTGAATTATCGAGGCATGACATGTGTGATTATTATTTTGAGGACTTTTTTTTCGCCCTGTTTGATGCTTATTCCAATATGTATTATTATTAAATTCCAAATTGTAATCAAGGGACAAAATTCCACAAAGTAACACCAGCTATTAATATTTAAAATCAGAAACATACCAGTTCCAATATGATTGAACTAATCCCAGTGCTGGAAATGAACAAATTGAAGGGTGCAGATTTAAGCTCCCATGAATTCAGAGACGGGAGTAAATTGCACCTGTAAAATGTTAGTATATGAATTTTCAAGGGAATACTGTCACCAAACATACGGAAACCTTAACCCTTTGAACTTTAGTGGTAACTTCCATGCCAGTTCAATGGCAGCAATTAGAAGAGTCCCTATATTCATTATCTGGGGTACAACAATCCATATTTTCAACGGGCAGCCTCGGGGCTGCACATTGAAAATATTAATTGCTCTACCCCACACATTTACTGAACAGCCATCCTATTTGATGACGTTTCATGTTCCTGGCCAGAAAAGCGGCCCATCGAGTTCATGGGCCTACATACAAATGTATAAGGAATAATAGGAATTGCTGAATTATTACAGTAGCTTGTCTCTTGCTGCAGGGTGCTGCTTTCTCAAAACAACGCACATTTATATGCCCTCACAGTATATTAGTGCTCCACAATATTTTTCAACGAGTGCATTTTTTAGCTCCCATAAAATAGAAAACACAGGTGCTGAAGAGAGCAATTGCACTCGCACCCATCTCCTTTCCATGACCGTAATCTCTGACATCTTTCCCTGGAAAGCTCTCCAGGAGAGCTATCCAAGGAATGATGTCGAGACTTTTTTTTTTAAAACATATTTTATTTCGAAATCAAAATGGTTTGATAAACAGGCATGGCCTATTTGAATACCTCACCATTACATTGTAGAACTTACAGACAATAATGGTGCTTGAAGAGGTACATTGTGAGGAGCCAGCTGTCTTCTGTGATTACTTGATGCATTATGCATTTGTGACTGTATCAATTATAGCTTATCCCATGGGTTAGAGATAGCCTCTACTCAAATCTCATTGTTTCTGCTATATACTTTTGGAAGGCCACAAATACTCTTTGATTAACTGCATTAGGCCATGCTGAATTACGGTACAGAATATAACTGATATTATGTGTTAGGTTCTCGATATTTAGATGGAAAGACTGACGCTGGATGCGAAAGTTAGGACACGAGGAGATGAAGTGAGCTGCATCCTTATAATCATTTCCACAAGAACATTTAGAGTCGTTTGTTAAGAAGCACTCGAATTTATGAGCATTCAAGTCACTGCATCTCATTCTAAGTTTACTATGGAGTATCTGACCTCGTCTACAACCAGCATAGTAATACTCTGGAACCACACTGTCATCTCTTTGAAGGGAATTTTTCAGAGACTCAAGAGAGAGAATCACAGGATCGCACGTCCGTGCCCAGGCTGTTCCACAGTTTCACGGCCGAAGGCAGAAATGAATCGGAAGAGTCTGGTGTGACACTGTATTTCACGCAGATTATCTGAAGAACGTAAGTGGTAAGTTGTGATATCAGTAATCTGTCGGGGTACTAGAAGCAGGGCTTGATTTAATCTGAAAATTTTGAATAGCAATTTACTATTCACCCAGGAAAATTGATTAGCAGTTGATCCAAAAGCACTTGAAACTAATAAATCTTGAATAGCAAAATTCAGAAATTGGAGAGCAAAGTGCTATGCTAATCCAGTTAAATCGAGCCCTGACTAGAAGCGTAAGATACGACGGAGCATTTCCAGATACGAGTTTATACATCATGATTATTTTATGTCTTTTCCTCCTTTCCTTCAAAGTGATAAAGCCTGTCTCTTCATAAATTACGTTATGGCTCGTGCCTCTAGGTGCACCACAAATTGTACGCTGAGCATCTAGTTGTAAATTTTCCAGTAAGTTAGTTATGTTTTCTGCACTGGTGTCCCAAATAACATCTGCACAGTCAAAAATTGGGATCATAAAATTGGTATACGGTATATTTCGAGACTTGAATTTTACCATCCATAACCTGTGTCAGGAGAGCTATTATATACTTAAGTCAGTTATTAATAAGGGAATTGAAGGTTTAAGGAGAGCTATTACAACACTTAAGGAGAGCATTTGTGGACTGGTCATTAATAGGTGGGCAATATTTACACATATACAATATTATTAGTTACAAACACTAATTATAGGTATAATCATCGACAATGTAATTACTAAAGCACCGGCTACAACCCAGTGCTTCATTAATCAAAATTTTGCTGCTGGTGATTTTTATTACCTGGCATGCATGGACATCACTGCCCACATGTGGATTACGACCAGTACATTTGTCGGGGGCCCAAATACTAGAAAGTTTCTGTTACAGTTCTCACAAAGTTGTCTTTTCCAGTAGTGCTCAAACGACTAGTAATTCCAAAGTCGACTAGTCAATACCCAAAAGTCAAGTCGACTTCGACTAGTCATTGGTGATAACCTGTCTCCTTATAACAGTGTTGGTGTTCCGGTTGAGTGCTGAAGGTCCAAATTTGGCTTCACTTGGGCATTCATATACAGCAACTTACTGGAACATTATTCTGTTAATGTGCTTCTAATTATGCTAAGAGTGAAATTATATAGTCTTATTTAATTTGCCTTGTTGTGATTTATGGGAGAGTGCCTATAGGCACTCTCCCATAAATTGCAACAAGGCAAATTAATAACATATCCTGATAGCCCAAAATAATTCAGCACTCTACTAGTACCAGTTAAAACAAACTACGGTCACTACTATCAGAGGCAATAGATGTATACATTGATTGCCCAATATTGCTGTTCAAACTGTCTGACAGTGGCACAGAAGGGATACTATTTACCTAAAAGCTTGAACTCCTCCGACTAGTCGACTGCACAATTGAGAGTCGACTACTGGTTTGCCCAGAGTCGACATCGAATTTGGACCTTCAGCACTCTACCAGAACACCAACACTGTTTGTTATAAGGAGACAAGTTATCACCAATGACTAGTCGAAGTCGACTTGACTTTTGGGTATTGACTAGTCGACTTTGGAATTCACTAGTCGTTTGAGCACTACCATAATGCAGTTTGGTATTTAACCAAATGGCCTTGTTTGACACAGCTCACTTAGTGAGCTCTGTCAAACAAAATTTAATGGTTAAATTCATAGTTATACAAGAGAAAGAAAAACAGAGAAAATTCAGTTGCACTACCAGGATTTAGGGGTTAATAGATATCCATTTCGAAAAGCGTGTTCCCCTTTATAATGTATTATACTGTCAAAGCAACAAAAAACTTGTTTTGTTAATGTTGATTGTATATTATTTTACTGAACTATTTGGATATGTTAAATTCTGATAGTAGCCTATAACCAGTGTATTCTGCTACTAGTGCTAGTAGGCCATGGATAGTGTTTTTTTTGTACATAGGAAAGGGATAGAAAATTTTTTCCAACAGCCAAGAAACTGTTTGAGACTGAAGAGATATATCGATTTGAATTGAAGAAACAAATTTTACCCCTTGGCAATGGCACCCAAAACGTGTTAGCTATTGAGAAGTCAGAGGCTAAAAACTCCTAAAAATTTTCCATCCAACGCGTAAAATTTTATCACAAAAGTCGTAGGCTAATAAAATTTCCGACGGGCCGAAACTGTTCTTAAAATATGTTTGAGGGGTATAGCCTTACCCACTCCCCCCCCCCCCCCCCCCCCCCACCACTACACCTTTATCTGCGCGGTTGCATGTCTGTCGAATTCCACGTCACAAGCATGCCTACTCCGACAACTGAGACTGAGAGTTGCACGATGAAACGTAGATCACAACTCTCCCTTCTTTCAGTTTCTGTTTCAGTTTTGTCAAATTCTAATCTTCTTGGCGGAGACCAGACCGCGAGAGAAAAGCGCACCGTTCTCAAATTCGAATTTCGACATGAACGATGATTAAGGACAAGCGTTTGAAGATCACCAGGAAATCCCATCAGTTGATGTCGTCATCAGATGGTTGAATCATGGAAAAATTCCAATAACGCGAATGCCATGAATAAGTAATTGAGAAGCTATTTTTAAACAAATTCTATCTTCATCGATAATGTCTGTCGGCTCTTTGATTGAAGGATTCTCGAACTTTCGAGCGAGTGACGAGATGCGATTACTAGATCAAAATAGTTAGGAATGCCTATGTTTGACAGGTGCTCTACCTATTCGGTGTTTGGAACAAGCGTGCAGAGACTTGTTTGCCAATACCATTACAATTTACAGTTTATTCGCCACGACATAGTCTTTGCTGCCGATGTGACGTTAAACACCAATAAATAAATTAGTTTATACCAACCATGAACCAAATCATAATTCAATTCAAAATTCTCAGTCTCACCAAGTCCAAGGACTGCGGGAGCATCAAAATTATAGCAATAAAGAATTCTTGTTAAAATTAAATATTTTAATTTAAAACTTTGATTTTTGTGAATTTAAATTAAATTTAAATTTATTTTAATGACTGACTGGTCGACAAAATTAATGACTGACATATGACAATTTTTGTTCATTATTCAAAATTCCTATCTCAGACTCTTGAGCTGCTCAATTTTCAAATTCAGTAATAACATTTCTACTCAATTCATGTACCATTAGGCTAAAGAAGAAAAAGAATTACTCTTCATTCAGGTTGGCTGAAAAATACACACAAATCGCTCAATCAGGGCATCGGGGCTGATCGACTCAAAATTTAGAATGAAAATTTTCACGAGTTCCGTTGACGGCTATGACGCTGACCCAACCGAAGAAATTGCCTGGCGATTTAAACACACATCAAAAATAAATTTTAAAATATTCTATCAACTCTATGTAATTGTTAACTCACCAAATAATATGTTTTCCCCGTTTTGTTCTGGTTTTACCATGATTAAGCGTCAAATGTACGCGACGCATAGATTCCTGGAATATTTGGTTAGCAGCAGACAACCAAATGCTTCCGATGATGTAGCAGACACGTTCGTAGATCCACGTGGTTTCTTAGTATTAAAAGGGGGTGCTGTTTTTTCTCCGGAATTATAACCCAAATTATTACAAAAGTATATCTTCCTTTGAATGTATTTAAGTTATATTTCTTCAGATGAATGCGGGTTTTATGTATTGCACGTTCTGCGTTTTCTCACAGAATGATTGTCAATCAATGACTGTTATAAATATATCAGCACCGAAGCGCGTTAATGGACTCTTCCATTCCGAATATGGGTCGAGGAACGGAAATTTTCCACTGGCACTGTTTATTATTCCATCACAAGGTCACAGGTTCTGTCGCTTCTAATCAAAGATTTGTCAATATGAACGAAACGTTCGATTTACCTGGCTGCATTTCAGTGTACGTTTGAAGTTGAGGTCAGTCATTGTTTTAAGAATAAAAATTGTGAAGTCCAATAAATGAACAACATCTACTTTCTGTTTCTTCTTCATCAACTCGGTAATTTCCAGTAAAGGGAGAAAGTGGGTCAGTGGTGAAAAAAATCATTCATTACTTAGGCCGAGAAAATTAATTTCTTGTGTACTGGAGTGGGTTTAGAAAATACTATTTTTCAAGAAACTGACCTTCGTGTCTGTGGACTCTATATTTGAGTAAACTTTGTGTTTTAGGGTAAAAGGCACTGCAGTAGGTATTGGGAGGTACCGGGTGCTGGGTTGACACTTTCGGATTGGAGTGGGAACAAGACACCAGCAAGTGCAAGCTCGGATGACGGGACTCGGTTTATATTAGAGCTGGATTGAGATTTGTTGGGCTCTCACAACTAATACGCAACAAAGTGGTTGGTTGATAAGTTATTCACTTTTCTGAGGGACAGGAGTTGATTCGTGTAATTGTCATGGGAGGCATGACTATGTTGCAGTCGGAAAAGATGCGACAAGTAAATAAACAGTTTGTGTGGCAGGAGTGAATTCATGCTAATGATCAAAGGGTGACACCGATTATATATGCTTATCTCGAGATATTATCTCGAGATCATGAGATATTATCTCGAGATCTTGAGATATTATCTCGAGATCTTGAGATACTTTCTCGAGATCTTGAGATATTATCTCGAGATCTCGAGATATTATCTCGAGATCTCGAGATAAAAAAAGTATTGAGGGTGGCATAAATCAGCCACCGTACACATTTATGCACAATGGCTAATCATGACCACATATAGCCTATGGACTCTATAACACGTATACGTATGTATTTTTGTGAACTACTAGTACTGCAAGTAAAAACCATATGGAAACTGACAAATTATAGAATGTTAAAGTTAAAACGAAATTAACTCTTCCTTAACCCTTTACCTAACAAGTAACATGGGAATTTATTTATTGGTGTTTAAGGTCACATACTTATGCACAATGGCTAATCGTGACCGTGACAGTTTTATGGATGGAAGAAGCCGGAGTACCCGGAGAGAACAACCGAGCATCGACGAGCAACTGTCAGCCCCTCAACATTCTAGCTCTTGACTCTGTTCAAGCTCCGTTCAAGCAGGGTTACAGCGATTGAAGACGTGTGCACTATCGACGTGCAGTACGCCTTAGTCTAGCACGCGGCGTCATCGTGCCTCCATGTAGGCAACCGGGATAAAGTGCCTTGCCCAAGGACACAACGCGGGTCGTCCCGGACGGAGATCGAACACGGGACCTCTAGCATAGAAGTGCAACAGTCTACCACTGAGCCATCGCGCTCCCACTAAGATGAAAAGCAGACGACACTTGCAACCAAAATTATTGAATAACTAATTATTTCATTTTTTGTCTCAAAAACATAGGTTATGACCCCCTCATTGGAACGAGCTCGTTCCAAAGAGGGGTCATAACCTACGTTTTTGAGACAAGACATGAAAAAAATATTGAAAATTAATTGGCGATTTTTGTGAATAGCGCTGGCCCTTCTTGCATTTACGTTGGGTAAAGGGTTAATTTAGCCACCACAAATAATACACTTGAAAAATGTTCTTCAATAATTAAACATTTTCATTTGTATGCCCCCAAAACGTATCTTATAAATGACCATTCATTGGAACGAGCTCGTTCTAGTGAGTGCCATAGGCAGTGTTTTTGGAAAAAGTAACAAAAGACCAAAGTCAGTTTGATGAATATCGTGAGGGGCTTGGTCATTATGTCAGGAAAAGGCCTAAAACAAAAGTAATTTATCAGATGAGTCAGTATTCAACCCGGATACGAACTCAAATTACCAGCTTGTTAGGTCCTCAAATTTCTTCGATTGCGGATTCCAGTCATCCCACTCATTTGGCGGCAGAGTTCCAAATTACATTGTTTCACGCGATAGATTCGCTGCTATTCGGTAAGGTAAGCAATAAGACTAAATAAATGAATTTTTTAAAACAAGAGCTTTTCGCAACCAGTTTGCGCGATCCAGACAAGCGTACTCACAATCCCAAGAAGCCAGCACGTGTTTACGCGTGATGGAGAGGGTTATCATAACTTATCAATATCTAGGGCAGTCCTGGAGAATACTAGAACTATCTTGGGGGTTATTATTTTATTGTACACATTTGGCTCCCGTGGATTTTTTTCTTTAGAAATAAAATCTGTCGCCCTTCAGGAAGTAGGAGACTGAAGAGGAGGTGACCCCTTTCCCTCGGTGAAGATCCTGTTTGGGCGGCGCTTCATATCGGGGACATTATTATTATATTTGCACCATCTATTGGGAAATCACTGGCACCATCCCTGAATTTTCCCCAACAAATTAAGGATAAAAGCAGTGATTTACAACGTGACCATAAATACTTTCTTTCCAACAATTTTGTTCAACTGAAAATTTGTTTCTACCAGTAATTTTATTCTTTTCAATTTATATTTTTTCAAGT